>CAMRHE010000876.1:0-332500 GCA_947044405.1 Leptodactylus fallax
GTATATGACAGAAGAGAGAAACTGAGCTGTGTGATATATAGGGGTATATGATAGAGGAGAGAAGCTGAGCTGTGTGATATGTAGGGGTATATGATAGGAGAGAAGCTGAGCTGTGTGACATATAGGGGTATATGATAGGAGAGAAGCTGAGCTGTGTGATATATAGGGGTATATAATAGAGGAGAGAAGCTGAGCTGTGTGATATATAGGGTTATATGATAGAGGAGAGAAGCTGAGCTGTGTGATATATAGGGGTATATGATAGAGGAGAGAAGCTGAGCTGTGTGATATGTAGGGGTATATGATAGAGGAGAGAAGCTGAGCTGTGTGATATATAGGGTTATATGATAGGAGTGAAGCTGAGCTGTGTGATATATAGGGGTATATGATAGGAGAGAAGCTGAGCTGTGTGATATATAGGGGTATAGGATAGGAGAGAAGCTGAGCTGTGTGATATATAGGGGTTTATGATAGAGGAGAGAAGCTGAGCTGTGTGATATATAGAGTTATATGTTAGGAGAGAAGCTGAGCTGTGTGATATATAGGGGTATATGATAGAGGAGAGAAGCTGAGTTGTGTGATATATAGAGTTATATGATAGGAGAGAAGCTGAGCTGTGTGATATATAGGGGTATATGATAGAGGAGAGAAGCTGAGCTGTGTGATATATAGGGGTATATGATAGAGGAGAGAAGCTGAGCTGTGTGATATATAGGGTTATATGATAGAGGAGAGAAGCTGAGCTGTGTGATATATAGGGGTATATGATAGAGGAGAGAAGCTGAGCTGTGTGATATATAGGGGTATATGATAGAGGAGAGAAGCTGAGCTGTGTGATATATAGGGGTATATGATAGGAGAGAAGCTGAGCTGTGTGATATATAGGGTTATATGATAGAGGAGAGAAGCTGAGCTGTGTGATATATAGGGGTATATGACAGAAGAGAGAAACTGAGCTGTGTGATATATAGGGGTATATGATAGAGGAGAGAAGCTGAGCTGTGTGATATATAGGGGTATATGATAGGAGAGAAGCTGAGCTGTGTGATATATAGGGGTATATGATAGGAGAGAAGCTGAGCTGTGTGATATATAGGGGTATATAATAGAGGAGAGAAGCTGAGCTGTGTGATATATAGGGTTATATGATAGAGGAGAGAAGCTGAGCTGTGTGATATATAGGGGTATATGATAGAGGAGAGAAGCTGAGCTGTGTGATATATAGGGGTATATGATAGAGGAGAGAAGCTGAGCTGTGTGATATATAGGGGTATATGATAGGAGAGAAGCTGAGCTGTGTGATATATAGGGGTATATGATAGGAGAGAGCTGAGCTGTGTGATATATAGGGGTATAGGATAGGAGAGAAGCTGAGCTGTGTGATAGATAGGGGTATATGATAGAGGAGAGAAGCTGAGCTGTGTGATATATAGGGGTATATGATAGGAGAGAAGCTGAGCTGTGTGATATATAGGGTTATATGATAGAGGAGAGAAGCTGAGCTGTGTGATATATAGGGGTATATGATAGAGAGAGAAGCTGAGCTGTGTGATATATAGGGGTATATGATAGGAGAGAAGCTGAGCTGTGTGATATATAGGGGTATATGATAGGAGAGAAGCTGAGCTGTGTGATATATAGGATTATATGATAAGGAGAGAAGCTGAGCTGTGTGATATATAGGGGTATATGATAGAGGAGAGAAGCTGAGCTGTGTGATATATAGGGTTATATGATGAGGAGAGAAGCTGAGCTGTGTGATATATAGGGTTATATGATAGAGGAGAGAACCTGAGCTGTGTGATATATAGGGGTATATGACAGAGGAGAGAAACTGAGCTGTGTGATATATAGGGGTATATGATAGAGGAGAGAAGCTGAGCTGTGTGATATATAGGGGTATATGATAGAGGAGAGAAGCTGAGCTGTGTGATATATAGGGGTATATAATAGAGGAGAGAAGCTGAGCTGTGTGATATATAGGGTTATATGATAGAGGAGAGAAGCTGAGCTGTGTGATATATAGGATTATATGATAGAGGAGAGAAGCTGAGCTGTGTGATATATAGGGGTATATGATAGAGGAGAGAAGCTGAGCTGTGTGATATATAGGGTTATATGATAGGAGAGAAGCTGAGCTGTGTGATATATAGGGTTATATGATAGAGGAGAGAAGCTGAGCTGTGTGATATATAGGGGTATATGACAGAAGAGAGAAACTGAGCTGTGTGATATATAGGGGTATATGATAGAGGAGAGAAGCTGAGCTGTGTGATATATAGGGGTATATGATAGGAGAGAAGCTGAGCTGTGTGACATATAGGGGTATATGATAGGAGAGAAGCTGAGCTGTGTGATATATAGGGGTATATAATAGAGGAGAGAAGCTGAGCTGTGTGATATATAGGGTTATATGATAGAGGAGAGAAGCTGAGCTGTGTGATATATAGGGGTATATGATAGAGGAGAGAAGCTGAGCTGTGTGATATATAGGGGTATATGATAAGGAGAGAAGCTGAGCTGTGTGATATATAGGGTTATATGATAGGAGAGAAGCTGAGCTGTGTGATATATAGGGGTATATGATAGGAGAGAAGCTGAGCTGTGTGATATATAGGGGTATATGATAGGAGAGAAGCTGAGCTGTGTGATATATAGGGGTATATGATAGAGGAGAGAAGCTGAGCTGTGTGATATATAGGGGTATATGATAGAGGAGAGAAGCTGAGCTGTGTGATATATAGGGGTATATGATAGAGGAGAGAAGCTGAGCTGTGTGATATATAGGGGTATATGATAGGAGAGAAGCTGAGCTGTGTGATATATAGGGGTATATGATAGAGGAGAGAAGCTGAGCTGTGTGATATATAGGGGTATATGATAGAGGAGAGAAGCTGAGCTGTGTGATATATAGGGGTATATGATAGAGGAGAGAAGCTGAGCTGTGTGATATATAGGGGTATATGATAGAGGAGAGAAGCTGAGCTGTGTGATATATAGGGGTATATGATAGGAGAGAAGCTGAGCTGTGTGATATATAGGGGTATATGATAGGAGAGAAGCTGAGCTGTGTGATATATAGGGGTATATGATAGGAGAGAAGCTGAGCTGTGTGATATATAGGGGTATATGATAGGAGAGAAGCTGAGCTGTGTGATATATAGGGGTATATGATAGAGGAGAGAAGCTGAGCTGTGTGATATATAGGGGTATATGATAGAGGAGAGAAGCTGAGCTGTGTGATATATAGGGGTATATGATAGGAGAGAAGCTGAGCTGTGTGATATATAGGGGTATATGATAGAGGAGAGAAGCTGAGCTGTGTGATATATAGGGTTATATGATAGGAGAGAAGCTGAGCTGTGTGATATATAGGGGTATATGATAGAGGAGAGAAGCTGAGCTGTGTGATATATAGGGGTATATGATAGGAGAGAAGCTGAGCTGTGTGACATATAGGGGTATATGATAGAGGAGAGAAGCTGAGCTGTGTGATATATAGGGGTATATGATAGAGGAGAGAAGCTGAGCTGTGTGATATATAGGGTTATATGATAGGAGAGAAGCTGAGCTGTGTGATATATAGGGGTATATGATAGAGGAGAGAAGCTGAGCTGTGTGATATATAGGGGTATATGATAGGAGAGAAGCTGAGCTGTGTGATATATAGGGGTATATGATAGGAGAGAAGCTGAGCTGTGTGATATATAGGGGTATATGATAGAGGAGAGAAGCTGAGCTGTGTGATATATAGGGGTATATGATAGAGGAGAGAAGCTGAGCTGTGTGATATATAGGGGTATATGATAGAGGAGAGAAGCTGAGCTGTGTGATATATAGGGGTATATGATAGGAGAGAAGCTGAGCTGTGTGATATATAGGGGTATATGATAGAGGAGAGAAGCTGAGCTGTGTGAATATATAAGGGTATATGATAGAGGAGAGAAGCTGAGCTGTGTGATATATAGGGGTATATGATAGAGGAGAGAAGCTGAGCTGTGTGATATATAGGGTTATATGATAGAGGAGAGAAGCTGAGCTGTGTGATATATAGGGGTATATGATAGAGGAGAGAAGCTGAGCTGTGTGATATATAGGGTTATATGATAGGAGAGAAGCTGAGCTGTGTGATATATAGGGTTATATGATAGAGGAGAGAAGCTGAGCTGTGTGATATATAGGGGTATATGATAGGAGAGAAGCTGAGCTGTGTGATATATAGGGGTATATAATAGAGGAGAGAAGCTGAGCTGTGTGATATATAGGGGTATATGATAGGAGAGAAGCTGAGCTGTGTGATATATAGGGGTATAGGATAGGAGAGAAGCTGAACTGTGTGATATATAGGGGTATATGATAGAGGAGAGAAGCTGAGCTGTGTGATATATAGGGGTATATGATAGAGGAGAGAAGCTGAGCTGTGTGATATATAGGGTTATATGATAGGAGAGAAGCTGAGCTGTGTGATATATAGGGGTATATGATAGAGGAGAGAAGCTGAGCTGTGTGATATATAGGGGTATATGATAGGAGAGAAGCTGAGCTGTGTGATATATAGGGGTATATGATAGAGGAGAGAAGCTGAGCTGTGTGATATATAGGGGTATATGATAGAGGAGAGAAGCTGAGCTGTGTGATATATAGGGGTATATGATAGAGGAGAGAAGCTGAGCTGTGTGATATATAGGGGTATATGATAGAGGAGAGAAGCTGAGCTGTGTGATATATAGGGGTATATGATAGAGGAGAGAAGCTGAGCTGTGTGATATATAGGGGTATATGATAGGAGAGAAGCTGAGCTGTGTGATATATAGGGGTATATGATAGAGGAGAGAAGCTGAGCTGTGTGATATATAGGGGTATATGATAGAGGAGAGAAACTGAGCTGTGTGATATATAGGGGTATATGATAGAGGAGAGAAGCTGAGCTGTGTGATATATAGGGGTATATGATAGAGGAGAGAAGCTGAGCTGTGTGATATATAGGGGTATATGATAGAGGAGAGAAGCTGAGCTGTGTGATATATAGGGGTATATGATAGAGGAGAGAAGCTGAGCTGTGTGATATATAGGATTATATGATAGAGGAGAGAAGCTGAGCTGTGTGATATATAGGGGTATATGACAGAGGAGAGAAACTGAGCTGTGTGATATATAGGGGTATATGATAGAGGAGAGAAGCTGAGCTGTGTGATATATAGGGGTATATGATAGAGGAGAGAAGCTGAGCTGTGTGATATATATAAGGGTGTATGATAGAGGAGAGAAGCTGAGCTGTGTGATATATAGGGTTATATGATAGAGGAGAGAAGCTGAGCTGTGTGATATATAGGATTATATGATAGAGGAGAGAAGCTGAGCTGTGTGATATATAGGGGTATATGATAGAGGAGAGAAGCTGAGCTGTGTGATATATAGGGTTATATGATAGGAGAGAAGCTGAGCTGTGTGATATAAAGGGTTATATGATAGAGGAGAGAAGCTGAGCTGTGTGATATATAGGGGTATATGATAGGAGAGAAGCTGAGGTGTGTGATATATAGGGGTATATAATAGAGGAGAGAAGCTGAGCTGTGTGATATATAGGGGTATATGATAGGAGAGAAGCTGAGCTGTGTGATATATAGGGGTATAGGATAGGAGAGAAGCTGAACTGTGTGATATATAGGGGTTTATGATAGAGGAGAGAAGCTGAGCTGTGTGATATATAGGGGTATATGATTGAGGAGAGAAGCTGAGCTGTGTGATATATAGAGTTATATGTTAGGAGAGAAGCTGAGCTGTGTGATATATAGGGGTATATGATAGAGGAGAGAAGCTGAGTTGTGTGATATATAGAGTTATATGATAGGAGAGAAGCTGAGCTGTGTGATATATAGGGGTATATGATAGGAGAGAAGCTGAGCTGTGTGATATATAGGGGTATATAATAGAGGAGAGAAGCTGAGCTGTGTGATATGTAGGGTTATATGATAGAGGAGAGAAGCTGAGCTGTGTGATATATAGGATTATATGATAGAGGATAGAAGCTGAGCTGTGTGATATATAGGGGTATATGATAGAGGAGAGAAGCTGAACGGTGTGATATATAGGGTTATATGATAGGAGAGAAGCTGAGCTGTGTGATATATAGGGTTATATGATAGAGGAGAGAATCTGAGCTGTGTGATATATAGGGGTATATGACAGAAGAGAGAAACTGAGCTGTGTGATATATAGGGGTATATGATAGAGGAGAGAAGGTGGGCTGTGTGATATATAGGGGTATATGATAGAGGAGAGAAGCTGAGCTGTGTGATATATATAAGGGTGTATGATAGAGGAGAGAAGCTGAGCTGTGTGATATATAGGGTTATATGATAGAGGAGAGAAGCTGAGCTGTGTGATATATAGGATTATATGATAGAGGAGAGAAGCTGAGCTGTGTGATATATAGGGGTATATGACAGAAGGGAGAAACTGAGCTGTGTGATATATAGGGGTATATGATAGAGGAGAGAAGCTGAGCTGTGTGATATATAGGGGTATATGATAGAGGAGAGAAGCTGAGCTGTGTGATATATATAAGGGTGTATGATAGAGGAGAGAAGCTGAGCTGTGTGATATATAGGGTTATATGATAGAGGAGAGAAGCTGAGCTGTGTGATATATAGGATTATATGATAGAGGAGAGAAGCTGAGCTGTGTGATAGATAGGGGTATATGATAGAGGAGAGAAGCTGAGCTGTGTGATATATAGGGTTATATGATAGGAGAGAAGCTGAGCTGTGTGATATAAAGGGTTATATGATAGAGGAGAGAAGCTGAGCTGTGTGATATATAGGGGTATATGATAGGAGAGAAGCTGAGGTGTGTGATATATAGGGGTATATAATAGAGGAGAGAAGCTGAGCTGTGTGATATATAGGGGTATATGATAGGAGAGAAGCTGAGCTGTGTGATATATAGGATTATATGATAGAGGAGAGAAGCTGAGCTGTGTGATATATAGGGGTATATGATAGAGGAGAGAAGCTGAGCTGTGTGATATATAGGGTTATATGATAGGAGAGAGGCTGAGCTGTGTGATATATAGGGTTATATGATAGAGGAGAGAACCTGAGCTGTGTGATATATAGGGGTATATGACAGAAGAGAGAAACTGAGCTGTGTGATATATAGGGGTATATGATAGAGGAGAGAAGCTGAGCTGTGTGATATATAGGGGTATATGATAGAGGAGAGAAGCTGAGCTGTGTGATATATAGGGGAATATGATAGAGGAGAGAAGCTGAGCTGTGTGATATATAGGGTTATATGATAGAGGAGAGAAGCTGAGCTGTGTGATATATAGGATTATATGATAGAGGAGAGAAGCTGAGCTGTGTGATATATAGGGGTATATGATAGAGGAGAGAAGCTGAGCTGTGTGATATATAGGGTTATATGATAGGAGAGAAGCTGAGCTGTGTGATATATAGGGTTATATGATAGAGGAGAGAAGCTGAGCTGTGTGATATATAGGGGTATATGACAGAAGAGAGAAACTGAGCTGTGTGATATATAGGGGTATATGATAGAGGAGAGAAGCTGAGCTGTGTGATATGTAGGGGTATATGATAAGGAGAGAAGCTGAGCTGTGTGACATATAGGGGTATATGATAGGAGAGAAGCTGAGCTGTGTGATATATAGGGGTACATAATAGAGGAGAGAAGCTGAGCTGTGTGATATATAGGGTTATATGATAGAGGAGAGAAGCTGAGCTGTGTGATATATAGGGTTATATGATAGAGGAGAGAAGCTGAGCTGTGTGATATATAGGGGTATATGATAAGGAGAGAAGCTGAGCTGTGTGATATATAGGGGTATATGATAGGAGAGAAGCTGAGCTGTGTGATATATAGGGGTATATGATAGAGGAGAGAAGCTGAGCTGTGTGATATATAGGGGTATATGATAGAGGAGAGAAGCTGAGCTGTGTGATATATAGGGGTATATGATAGAGGAGAGAAGCTGAGCTGTGTGATATATAGGGTTATATGATAGAGGAGAGAAGCTGAGCTGTGTGATATATAGGGGTATATGATAAGGAGAGAAGCTGAGCTGTGTGATATATAGGGGTATATGATAGAGGAGAGAAGCTGAGCTGTGTGATATATAGGGGTATATGATAGAGGAGAGAAGCTGAGCTGTGTGATATATAGGGGTATATGTATAGGAGAGAAGCTGAGCTGTGTGATATATAGGGGTATATGATAGAGGAGAGAAGCTGAGCTGTGTGATATATAGGGTTATATGATAGAGGAGAGAAGCTGAGCTGTGTGATATATAGGGTTATATGATAGAGGAGAGAAGCTGAGCTGTGTGATATATAGGGGTATATGATAGAGGAGAGAAGCTGAGCTGTGTGATATATAGGGTTATATGATAGGAGAGAAGCTGAGCTGTGTGATATATAGGGGTATATGATAGAGGAGAGAAGCTGAGCTGTGTGATATATAGGGGTATATGATAGGAGAGAAGCTGAGCTGTGTGATATATAGGGGTATATGATAGAGGAGAGAAGCTGAGCTGTGTGTATATATAGGGGTATATGATAGAGGAGAGAAGCTGAGCTGTGTGATATATAGGGTTATATGATAGAGGAGAGAAGCTGAGCTGTGTGATATATAGGGGTATATGATAGAGGAGAGAAGCTGAGCTGTGTGATATATAGGGGTATATGATAGAGGAGAGAAGCTGAGCTGTGTGATATATAGGGGTATATGATAGAGGAGAGAAGCTGAGCTGTGTGATATATAGGGGTATATGATAGAGGAGAGAAGCTGAGCTGTGTGATATATATAAGGGTATATGATAGAGGAGAGAAGCTGAGCTGTGTGATATATAGGGGTATATGATAGAGGAGAGAAGCTGAGCTGTGTGATATATAGGGTTATATGATAGAGGAGAGAAGCTGAGCTGTGTGATATATAGGGGTATATGATAGAGGAGAGAAGCTGAGCTGTGTGATATATAGGGGTATATGATAGGAGAGAAGCTGAGCTGTGTGATATAAAGGGGTATATGATAGAGGAGAGAAGCTGAGCTGTGTGATATATAGGGGTATATGATAGGAGAGAAGCTGAGCTGTGTGATATATAGGGGTATATAATAGAGGAGAGAAGCTGAGCTGTGTGATATATAGGGGTATATGATAGGAGAGAAGCTGAGCTGTGTGATATATAGGGGTATATGATAGAGGAGAGAAGCTGAGCTGTGTGATATATAGGGGTATATGATAGAGGAGAGAAGCTGAGCTGTGTGATATATAGGGTTATATGATAGGAGAGAGGCTGAGCTGTGTGATATATAGGGTTATATGATAGAGGAGAGAAGCTGAGCTGTGTGATATATAGGGGTATATGATAGAGGAGAGAAACTGAGCTGTGTGATATATAGGGGTATATGATAGAGGAGAGAAGCTGAGCTGTGTGATATATAGGGGTATATGATAGAGGAGAGAAGCTGAGCTGTGTGATATATAGGGGTATATGATAGAGGAGAGAAGCTGAGCTGTGTGATATATAGGGTTATATGATAGAGGAGAGAAGCTGAGCTGTGTGATATATAGGGGTATATGATAGAGGAGAGAAGCTGAGCTGTGTGATATATAGGGGTATATGATAGAGGAGAGAAGCTGAGCTGTGTGATATATAGGGGTATATGATAGGAGAGAAGCTGAGCTGTGTGATATATAGGGGTATATGATAGAAAGTGAGCTGTGTGATATATAGGGGTATATGATAGAGGAGAGAAGCTGAGCTGTGTGATATATAGGGGTATATGATAGGAGAGAAGCTGAGCTGTGTGATATATAGGGGTATATGATAGGAGAGAAGCTGAGCTGTGTGATATATAGGGTTATATGATAGAGGAGAGAAGCTGAGCTGTGTGATATATAGGGGTATATGATAGAGGAGAGAAGCTGAGCTGTGTGATATATAGGGTTATATGATAGGAGAGAAGCTGAGCTGTGTGATATATAGGGTTATATGATAGAGGAGAGAAGCTGAGCTGTGTGATATATAGGGGTATATGATAGGAGAGAAGCTGAGCTGTGTGATATATAGGGGTATATGATAGAGGAGAGAAGCTGAGCTGTGTGATATATAGAGTTATATGATAAGGAGAGAAGCTGAGCTGTGTGATATATAGGGGTATATGATAGAGGAGAGAAGCTGAGGTGTGTGATATATAGGGGTATATAATAGAGGAGAGAAGCTGAGCTGTGTGATATATAGGGGTATATGATAGGAGAGAAGCTGAGCTGTGTGATATATAGGGGTATAGGATAGGAGAGAAGCTGAGCTGTGTGATATATAGGGGTTTATGATAGAGGAGAGAAGCTGAGCTGTGTGATATATAGGGGTATATGATAGAGGAGAGAAGCTGAGCTGTGTGATATATAGAGTTATATGATAGGAGAGAAGCTGAGCTGTGTGATATATAGGGGTATATGATAGAGGAGAGAAGCTGAGCTGTGTGATATATAGAGTTATATGATAGGAGAGAAGCTGAGCTGTGTGATATATAGGGGTATATGATGAGGAGAGAAGCTGAGCTGTGTGATATATAGGGGTATATGATAGAGGAGAGAAGCTGAGCTGTGTGATATATAGGGGTATATGATAGGAGAGAAGCTGAGCTGTGTGATATATAGGGGTATATGATAGAGGAGAGAAGCTGAGCTGTGTGATATATAGGGGTATATGATAGGAGAGAAGCTGAGCTGTGTGATATATAGGGGTATATGATAGGAGAGAAGCTGAGCTGTGTGATATATAGGGGTATATGATAGAGGAGAGAAGCTGAGCTGTGTGATATATAGGGGTATATGATAGGAGAGAAGCTGAGCTGTGTGATATATAGGGGTATATGATAGAGGAGAGAAGCTGAGCTGTGTGATATATAGGGGTATATGATAGAGGAGAGAAGCTGAGCTGTGTGATATATAGGGGTATATGATAGGAGAGAAGCTGAGCTGTGTGATATATAGGGGTATATGATAGAGGAGAGAAGCTGAGCTGTGTGATATATAGGGGTATATGATAGAGGAGAGAAGCTGAGCTGTGTGATATATAGGGGTATATGATAGAGGAGAGAAGCTGAGCTGTGTGATATATAGGGGTATATGATAGAGGAGAGAAGCTGAGCTGTGTGATATATAGGGGTATATGATAGAGGAGAGAAGCTGAGCTGTGTGATATATAGGGGTATATGATAGAGGAGAGAAGCTGAGCTGTGTGATATATAGGGGTATATGATAGAGGAGAGAAGCTGAGCTGTGTGATATATAGGGGTATATGATAGAGGAGAGAAGCTGAGCTGTGTGATATATAGGGGTATATGATAGAGGAGAGAAGCTGAGCTGTGTGATATATAGGGTTATATGATAGAGGAGAGAAGCTGAGCTGTGTGATATATAGGGGTATATGATAGAGGAGAGAAGCTGAGCTGTGTGATATATAGGGGTATATGATAGAGGAGAGAAGCTGAGCTGTGTGATATATAGGGGTATATGATAGAGGAGAGAAGCTGAGCTGTGTGATATATAGGGGTATATGATAGAGGAGAGAAGCTGAGCTGTGTGATATATAGGGGTATATGATAGAGGAGAGAAGCTGAGCTGTGTGATATATAGGGGTATATGATAGGAGAGAACTGACTTGTGATATATAGGGGTATATGATAGAAGCTGAGCTGTGTGATATATAGGGGTATATGATAGAGGAGAGAAGCTGAGCTGTGTGATATATAGGGGTATATGATAGAGGAGAGAAGCTGAGCTGTGTGATATATAGGGGTATATGATAGAGGAGAGAAGCTGAGCTGTGTGATATATAGGGGTATATGATAGAGGAGAGAAGCTGAGCTGTGTGATATATAGGGGTATATGATAGAGGAGAGAAGCTGAGCTGTGTGATATATAGGGGTATATGATAGAGGAGAGAAGCTGAGCTGTGTGATATATAGGGGTATATGATAAGGAGAGAAGCTGAGCTGTGTGATATATAGGGGTATATGATAGAGGAGAGAAGCTGAGCTGTGTGATATATAGGGGTATATGATAGAGGAGAGAAGCTGAGCTGTGTGATATATAGGGGTATATGATAGAGGAGAGAAGCTGAGCTGTGTGATATATAGGGGTATATGATAGAGGAGAGAAGCTGAGCTGTGTGATATATAGGGGTATATGATAGAGGAGAGAAGCTGAGCTGTGTGATATATAGGGGTATATGATAGAGGAGAGAAGCTGAGCTGTGTGATATATAGGGTTATATGATAGAGGAGAGAAGCTGAGCTGTGTGATATATAGGGGTATATGATAGAGGAGAGAAGCTGAGCTGTGTGATATATAGGGGTATATGATAGAGGAGAGAAGCTGAGCTGTGTGATATATAGGGGTATATGATAGGAGAGAAGCTGAGCTGTGTGATATATAGGGGTATATGATAGGAGAGAAGCTGAGCTGTGTGATATATAGGGGTATATGATAGAGGAGAGAAGCTGAGCTGTGTGATATATAGGGGTATATGATAGAGGAGAGAAGCTGAGCTGTGTGATATATAGGGGTATATGATAGAGGAGAGAAGCTGAGCTGTGTGATATATAGGGGTATATGAGGAGAGAAGCTGAGCTGTGTGATATATAGGGTTATATGATAGGAGAGAAGCTGAGCTTGTGATATATAGGGTATATGATAGAGGAGAGAAGCTGAGCTGTGTGATATATAGGGGTATATGATAGGAGAGAAGCTGAGCTGTGTGATATATAGGGGTATATGATGAGGAGAGAAGCTGAGCTGTGTGATATATAGGGGTATATGATAGGAGAGAAGCTGAGCTGTGTGATATATAGGGGTATATGATAGGAGAGAAGCTGAGCTGTTGATATAAGGTATGGGGTGAGCTGTGTGATATATAGGGGTATATGATAGAGGAGAGAAGCTGAGCTGTGTGATATATAGGGGTATATGATAGAGGAGAGAAGCTGAGCTGTGTGATATATAGGGTTATATGATAGAAGAGAAGCTGAGCTGTGTGTATATATAGGGGTATATGATAGAGGAGAGAAGCTGAGCTGTGTGATATATAGGGGTATATGATAGAGGAGAGAAGCTGAGCTGTGTGATATATAGGGGTATATGATAGAGGAGAGAAGCTGAGCTGTGTGATATATAGGGGTATATGATAGAGGAGAGAAGCTGAGCTGTGTGATATATAGGGGTATATGATAGAGGAGAGAAGCTGAGCTGTGTGATATATAGGGGTATATGATAGAGGAGAGAAGCTGAGCTGTGTGATATATAGGGGTATATGATAGAGGAGAGAACTAGCTGTGTGATTAGAGCTGAGCTGTGTGATATATAGGGGTATATGATAGAGGAGAGAAGCTGAGCTGTGTGATATATAGGGGTATATGATAGAGGAGAGAAGCTGAGCTGTGTGATATATAGGGGTATATGATAGAGGAGAGAAGCTGAGCTGTGTGATATATAGGGGTATATGATAGAGGAGAGAAGCTGAGCTGTGTGATATATAGGGTATATGATAGGAGAGAAGCTGAGCTGTGTGATATATAGGGGTACATGATAGAGGAGAGAAGCTGAGCTGTGTGATATATAGGGGTATATGATAGAGGAGAGAAGCTGAGCTGTGTGATATATAGGGGTATATGATAGGAGAGAAGCTGAGCTTGTATATATAGGGGTATATGATAGGAGAGAAGCTGAGCTGTGTGATATATAGGGGTATATGATAGAGGAGAGAAGCTGAGCTGTGTGATATATAGAGGTATATGATAGGAGAGAAGCTGAGCTGTGTGATATATAGGGGTATATGATAGAGGAGAGAAGCTGAGCTGTGTGATATATAGGGGTATATGATAGGAGAGAAGCTGAGCTGTGTGATATATAGGGGTATATGATAGAGGAGAGAAGCTGAGGTGTGTGATATATAGGGGTATATAATAGAGGAGAGAAGCTGAGCTGTGTGATATATAGGGGTATATGATAGGAGAGAAGCTGAGCTGTGTGATATATAGGGGTATAGGATAGGAGAGAAGCTGAGCTGTGTGATATATAGGGGTATATGATAGAGGAGAGAAGCTGAGCTGTGTGATATATAGGGGTATATGATAGAGGAGAGAAGCTGAGCTGTGTGATATATAGAGTTATATGATAGGAGAGAAGCTGAGCTGTGTGATATATAGGGGTATATGATAGAGGAGAGAAGCTGAGCTGTGTGATATATAGGGGTATATGATAGGAGAGAAGCTGAGCTGTGTGATATATAGGGGTATATGATAGAGGAGAGAAGCTGAGCTGTGTGATATATAGGGGTATATGATAGAGGAGAGAAGCTGAGCTGTGTGATATATAGGGGTATATGATAGGAGAGAAGCTGAGCTGTGTGATATATAGGGGCATATGATAGAGGAGAGAAGCTGAGCTGTGTGATATATAGGGGTATATGATAGGAGAGAAGCTGAGCTGTGTGATATATAGGGGTATATGATAGAGGAGAGAAGCTGAGCTGTGTGATATATAGGGGTATATGATAGAGGAGAGAAGCTGAGCTGTGTGATATATAGGGGTAT
Organism: Leptodactylus fallax; assembly: GCA_947044405.1. Taxonomy (NCBI): domain Eukaryota; kingdom Metazoa; phylum Chordata; class Amphibia; order Anura; family Leptodactylidae; genus Leptodactylus; species Leptodactylus fallax. The sequence continues at coordinate 14,621 of CAMRHE010000876.1, forward strand.
ATGATAGAGGAGAGAAGCTGAGCTGTGTGATATATAGGGGTATATGATAGGAGAGAAGCTGAGCTGTGTGATATATAGGGGTATATGATAGAGGAGAGAAGCTGAGCTGTGTGATATATAGGGGTATATGATAGAAGAGAGAAACTGAGCTGTGTGATATATAGGGGTATATGATAGAGGAGAGAAGCTGAGCTGTGTGATATATAGGGGTATATGATAGAGGAGAGAAGCTGAGCTGTGTGATATATAGGGGTGTATGATAGAGGAGAGAAGCTGAGCTGTGTGATATATAGGGGTATATGATAGAGGAGAGAAGCTGAGCTGTGTGATATATAGGGGTATATGATAGAGGAGAGAAGCTGAGCTGTGTGATATATAGGGGTATATGATAGGAGAGAAGCTGAGCTGTGTGATATATAGGGGTATATGATAGGAGAGAAGCTGAGCTGTGTGATATATAGGGGTATATGATAGGAGAGAAGCTGAGCTGTGTGATATATAGGGGTATATGATAGAGGAGAGAAGCTGAGCTGTGTGTATATATAGGGGTATATGATAGAGGAGAGAAGCTGAGCTGTGTGATATATAGGGGTATATGATAGAGGAGAGAAGCTGAGCTGTGTGATATATAGGGGTATATGATAGAGGAGAGAAGCTGAGCTGTGTGATATATAGGGGTATATGATAGGAGAGAAGCTGAGCTGTGTGATATATAGGGTTATATGATAGAGGAGAGAAGCTGAGCTGTGTGATATATAGGGGTATATGATAGGAGAGAAGCTGAGCTGTGTGATATATAGGGGTATATGATAGAGGAGAGAAGCTGAGCTGTGTGATATATAGGGGTATATGATAGAGGAGAGAAGCTGAGCTGTGTGATATATAGGGGTATATGATAGAGGAGAGAAGCTGAGCTGTGTGATATATAGGGGTATATGATAGAGGAGAGAAGCTGAGCTGTGTGATATATAGGGTTATATGATAGAGGAGAGAAGCTGAGCTGTGTGATATATAGGGGTATATGATAGAGGAGAGAAGCTGAGCTGTGTGATATATAGGGGTATATGATAGAGGAGAGAAGCTGAGCTGTGTGATATATAGGGTTATATGATAGAGGAGAGAAGCTGAGCTGTGTGATATATAGGGGTATATGATAGAGGAGAGAAGCTGAGCTGTGTGATATATAGGGGTATATGATAGAGGAGAGAAGCTGAGCTGTGTGATATATAGGGGTATATGATAGAGGAGAGAAGCTGAGCTGTGTGATATATAGGGGTATATGATAGAGGAGAGAAGCTGAGCTGTGTGATATATAGGGTTATATGATAGAGGAGAGAAGCTGAGCTGTGTGATATATAGGGGTATATGATAGAGGAGAGAAGCTGAGCTGTGTGATATATAGGGGTATATGATAGGAGAGAAGCTGAGCTGTGTGATATATAGGGGTATATGATAGGAGAGAAGCTGAGCTGTGTGATATATAGGGGTATATGATAGAGAAAGAAGCTGAGCTGTGTGATATATAGGGGTATATGATAGAGGAGAGAAGCTGAGCTGTGTGATATATAGGGGTATATGATAGAGGAGAGAAGCTGAGCTGTGTGATATATAGGGGTATATGATAGAGGAGAGAAGCTGAGCTGTGTGATATATAGGGGTATATGATAGAGGAGAGAAGCTGAGCTGTGTGATATATAGGGGTATATGATAGGAGAGAAGCTGAGCTGTGTGATATATAGGGTTATATGATAGAGGAGAGAAGCTGAGCTGTGTGATATATAGGGGTATATGATAGGAGAGAAGCTGAGCTGTGTGATATATAGGGGTATATGATAGAGGAGAGAAGCTGAGCTGTGTGATATATAGGGGTATATGATAGAGGAGAGAAGCTGAGCTGTGTGATATATAGGGGTATATGATAGAGAGAGAAGCTGAGCTGTGTGATATATAGGGGTATATGATAGAGGAGAGAAGCTGAGCTGTGTGATATATAGGGTTATATGATAGAGGAGAGAAGCTGAGCTGTGTGATATATAGGGTTATATGATAGAGGAGAGAAGCTGAGCTGTGTGATATATAGGGGTATATGATAGAGGAGAGAAGCTGAGCTGTGTGATATATAGGGGTATATGATAGAGGAGAGAAGCTGAGCTGTGTGATATATAGGGGTATACGATAGAGGAGAGAAGCTGAGCTGTGTGATATATAGGGGTATATGATAGGAGAGAAGCTGAGCTGTGTGATATATAGGGGTATATGATAGAGGAGAGAAGCTGAGCTGTGTGATATATAGGGGTATATGATAGAGGAGAGAAGCTGAGCTGTGTGATATATAGGGGTATATGATAGAGGAGAGAAGCTGAGCTGTGTGATATATAGGGGTATATGATAAGGAGAGAAGCTGAGCTGTGTGATATATAGGGGTATATGATAGAGGAGAGAAGCTGAGCTGTGTGATATATAGGGGTATATGATAGGAGAGAAGCTGAGCTGTGTGATATATAGGGGTATATGATGGAGGAGAGAAGCTGAGCTGTGTGATATATAGGGGTATATGATAGGAGAGAAGCTGAGCTGTGTGATATATAGGGGTATAGGATAGGAGAGAAGCTGAGCTGTGTGATATATAGGGGTATATGATAGAGGAGAGAAGCTGAGCTGTGTGATATATAGGGGTATATGATAGGAGAGAAGCTGAGCTGTGTGATATATAGGGGTATATGATAGAGGAGAGAAGCTGAGCTGTGTGATATATAGAGTTATATGATAGGAGAGAAGCTGAGCTGTGTGATATATAGGGGTATATGATAGAGGAGAGAAGCTGAGCTGTGTGATATATAGGGTTATATGATAGAGGAGAGAAGCTGAGCTGTGTGATATATAGGGGTATATGATAGAGGAGAGAAGCTGAGCTGTGTGATATATAGGGGTATATGATAGAGGAGAGAAGCTGAGCTGTGTGATATATAGGGTTATATGATAGAGGAGAGAAGCTGAGCTGTGTGATATATAGGGGTATATGATAGAGGAGAGAAGCTGAGCTGTGTGATATATAGGGGTATATGATAGGAGAGAAGCTGAGCTGTGTGACATATAGGGGTATATGATAGGAGAGAAGCTGAGCTGTGTGATATATAGGGGTATATAATAGAGGAGAGAAGCTGAGCTGTGTGATATATAGGGGTATATGATAGAGGAGAGAAGCTGAGCTGTGTGATATATAGGGTTATATGATAGAGGAGAGAAGCTGAGCTGTGTGATATATAGGGGTATATGATAGAGGAGAGAAGCTGAGCTGTGTGATATATAGGGTTATATGATAGGAGAGAAGCTGAGCTGTGTGATATATAGGGGTATATGATAGAGGAGAGAAGCTGAGCTGTGTGATATATAGGGGTATATGATAGAAGAGAGAAACTGAGCTGTGTGATATATAGGGGTATATGATAGAGGAGAGAAGCTGAGCTGTGTGATATATAGGGGTATATGATAGAGGAGAGAAGCTGAGCTGTGTGATATATAGGGGTATATGATAGAGGAGAGAAGCTGAGCTGTGTGATATATAGGGTTATATGATAGAGGAGAGAAGCTGAGCTGTGTGATATATAGGGGTATATGATAGGAGAGAAGCTGAGCTGTGTGATATATAGGGGTATATGATAGAGGAGAGAAGCTGAGCTGTGTGATATATAGGGGTATATGATAGGAGAGAAGCTGAGCTGTGTGATATATAGGGGTATATAATAGAGGAGAGAAGCTGAGCTGTGTGATATATAGGGTTATATGATAGAGGAGAGAAGCTGAGCTGTGTGATATATAGGGGTATATGATAGAGAGAGAAGCTGAGCTGTGTGATATATAGGGTTATATGATAGAGGAGAGAAGCTGAGCTGTGTGATATATAGGGGTATATGATAGAGGAGAGAAGCTGAGCTGTGTGATATATAGGGGTATATGATAGAGGAGAGAAGCTGAGCTGTGTGATATATAGGGGTATATGATAGAGGAGAGAAGCTGAGCTGTGTGATATATAGGGGTATATGATAGAGGAGAGAAGCTGAGCTGTGTGATATATAGGGGTATATGATAGAGGAGAGAAGCTGAGCTGTGTGATATATAGGGTTATATGATGGAGGAGAGAAGCTGAGCTGTGTGATATATAGGGGTATAAGATAGAGGAGAGAAGCTGAGCTGTGTGATATATAGGGGTATATGATAGGAGAGAAGCTGAGCTGTGTGATATATAGGGGTATATGATAGGAGAGAAGCTGAGCTGTGTGATATATAGGGGTATATGATAGAGGAGAGAAGCTGAGCTGTGTGATATATAGGGGTATATGATAGAGAGAGAAGCTGAGCTGTGTGATATATAGGGGTATATGATAGAGGAGAGAAGCTGAGCTGTGTGATATATAGGGTTATATGATAGGAGAGAAGCTGAGCTGTGTGATATATAGGGTTATATGATAGAGGAGAGAAGCTGAGCTGTGTGATATATAGGGTTATATGATAGGAGAGAAGCTGAGCTGTGTGATATATAGGGGTATATGATAAGGAGAGAAGCTGAGCTGTGTGATATATAGGGGTATATGATAGAGGAGAGAAGCTGAGCTGTGTGATATATAGGGGTATATGATAGGAGAGAAGCTGAGCTGTGTGATATATAGGGGTATAGGATAGGAGAGAAGCTGAGCTGTGTGATATATAGGGGTATATGATAGAGGAGAGAAGCTGAGCTGTGTGATATATAGGGGTATATGATAGAGGAGAGAAGCTGAGCTGTGTGATATATAGGGTTATATGATAGGAGAGAAGCTGAGCTGTGTGATATATAGGGGTATATGATAGAGGAGAGAAGCTGAGCTGTGTGATATATAGGGGTATATGTAGGAGAGAAGCTGAGCTGTGTGATATATAGGGGTATATGATAGAGGAGAGAAGCTGAGCTGTGTGATATATAGGGGTATATGATAGGAGAGAAGCTGAGCTGTGTGATATATAGGGGTATATGATAGAGGAGAGAAGCTGAGCTGTGTGATATATAGGGGTATATAATAGAGGAGAGAAGCTGAGCTGTGTGATATATAGGGTTATATGATAGGAGAGAAGCTGAGCTGTGTGATATATAGGATATATGATAGAGGAGAGAAGCTGAGCTGTGTGATATATAGGGGTATATGATAGAGGAGAGAAGCTGAGCTGTGTGATATATAGGGGTATATGATAGGAGAGAAGCTGAGCTGTGTGATATATAGGGGTATATGATAGAGGAGAGAAGCTGAGCTGTGTGATATATAGGGGTATATGACAGAGGAGAGAAACTGAGCTGTGTGATATATAGGGGTATATGATAGAGGAGAGAAGCTGAGCTGTGTGATATATAGGGGTATATGATAGAGGAGAGAAGCTGAGCTGTGTGATATATAGGGGTGTATGATAGAGGAGAGAAGCTGAGCTGTGTGATATATAGGGTTATATGATAGGAGAGAAGCTGAGCTGTGTGATATATAGGGGTATATGATAGAGGAGAGAAGCTGAGCTGTGTGATATATAGGGGTATATGATAGGAGAGAAGCTGAGCTGTGTGATATATAGGGGTATAGGATAGGAGAGAAGCTGAGCTGTGTGATATATAGGGGTATATGATAGAGGAGAGAAGCTGAGCTGTGTGATATATAGGGGTATATGATAGGAGAGAAGCTGAGCTGTGTGATATATAGGGGTATAGGATAGGAGAGAAGCTGAGCTGTGTGATATATAGGGGTATATGATAGAGGAGAGAAGCTGAGCTGTGTGATATATAGGGTTATATGATAGGAGAGAAGCTGAGCTGTGTGATATATAGGGGTATATGATAGAGGAGAGAAGCTGAGCTGTGTGATATATAGGGGTATATGATAGGAGAGAAGCTGAGCTGTGTGATATATAGGGGTATATGATAGAGGAGAGAAGCTGAGCTGTGTGATATATAGGGGTATATGATAGAGGAGAGAAGCTGAGCTGTGTGATATATAGGGGTATATGATAGAGGAGAGAAGCTGAGCTGTGTGATATATAGGGGTATATGATAGAGGAGAGAAGCTGAGCTGTGTGATATATAGGGGTATATGATAGGAGAGAAGCTGAGCTGTGTGATATATAGGGGTATATGATAGGAGAGAAGCTGAGCTGTGTGATATATAGGGGTATATGATAGGAGAGAAGCTGAGCTGTGGGATATATAGGGGTATATGATAGAGGAGAGAAGCTGAGCTGTGTGATATATAGGGGTATATAATAGAGGAGAGAAGCTGAGCTGTGTGATATATAGGGGTTATATGATAGGAGAGAAGCTGAGCTGTGTGATATATAGGGGTATATGATAGAGGAGAGAAGCTGAGCTGTGTGATATATAGGGGTATATGATAGAGGAGAGAAGCTGAGCTGTGTGATATATAGGGGTATATGATAGAGGAGAGAAGCTGAGCTGTGTGATATATAGGGGTATATGATAGAGGAGAGAAGCTGAGCTGTGTGATATATAGGGTTATATATAGGAGAGAAGCTGAGCTGTGTGATATATAGGGTTATATGATAGGAGAGAAGCTGAGCTGTGTGATATATAGGGGTATATGATAAGGAGAGAAGCTGAGCTGTGTGATATATAGGGGTATATGATAGGAGAGAAGCTGAGCTGTGTGATATATAGGGGTATATGATAGGAGAGAAGCTGAGCTGTGTGATATATAGGGGTATATAATAGAGGAGAGAAGCTGAGCTGTGTGATATATAGGGTTATATGATAGAGGAGAGAAGCTGAGCTGTGTGATATATAGGATTATATGATAGAGGAGAGAAGCTGAGCTGTGTGATATATAGGGGTATATGATAGAGGAGAGAAGCTGAGCTGTGTGATATATAGGGTTATATGATAGGAGAGAAGCTGAGCTGTGTGATATATAGGGTTATATGATAGAGGAGAGAAGCTGAGCTGTGTGATATATAGGGGTATATGACAGAAGAGAGAAACTGAGCTGTGTGATATATAGGGGTATATGATAGAGGAGAGAAGCTGAGCTGTGTGATATATAGGGGTATATGATAGAGGAGAGAAGCTGAGCTGTGTGATATATATAAGGGTATATGATAGAGGAGAGAAGCTGAGCTGTGTGATATATAGGGTTATATGATAGGAGAGAAGCTGAGCTGTGTGATATATAGGGTTATATGATAGAGGAGAGAAGCTGAGCTGTGTGATATATAGGGGTATATGATAGGAGAGGAGCTGAGCTGTGTGATATATAGGGGTATAGGATAGGAGAGAAGCTGAGCTGTGTGATATATAGGGGTATATGATAGAGGAGAGAAGCTGAGCTGTGTGATATATAGGGGTATATGATAGGAGAGAAGCTGAGCTGTGTGATATATAGGGGTATAGGATAGGAGAGAAGCTGAGCTGTGTGATATATAGGGGTATATGATAGAGGAGAGAAGCTGAGCTGTGTGATATATAGGGTTATATGATAGAGGAGAGAAGCTGAGCTGTGTGATATATAGGGGTATATGATAGGAGAGAAGCTGAGCTGTGTGATATATAGGGGTATATGATAGAGGAGAGAAGCTGAGCTGTGTGATATATAGGGGTATATGATAGGAGAGAAGCTGAGCTGTGTGATATATAGGGGTATATGATAGAGGAGAGAAGCTGAGCTGTGTGATATATAGGGTTATATGATAGAGGAGAGAAGCTGAGCTGTGTGATATATAGGGTTATATGATAGAGGAGAGAAGCTGAGCTGTGTGATATATAGGGGTATATGATAGAGGAGAGAAGCTGAGCTGTGTGATATATAGGGTTATATGATAGGAGAGAAGCTGAGCTGTGTGATATATAGGGGTATATGATAGGAGAGAAGCTGAGCTGTGTGATATATAGAGGTATATGATAGGAGCTGTGTGATATATAGGGGTATATGATAAGGAGAGAAGCTGAGCTGTGTGATATATAGGGGTATATGATAGAGGAGAGAAGCTGAGCTGTGTGATATATAGGGGTATATGATAGAGGAGAGAAGCTGAGCTGTGTGATATATAGGGGTATATGATAGGAGAGAAGCTGAGCTGTGTGATATATAGGGGTATATGATAGAGGAGAGAAGCTGAGCTGTGTGATATATAGGGTTATATGATAGAGGAGAGAAGCTGAGCTGTGTGATATATAGGGTTATATGATAGGAGTGAAGCTGAGCTGTGTGATATATAGGGGTATATGATAAGGAGAGAAGCTGAGCTGTGTGATATATAGGGGTATATGATAGGAGAGAAGCTGAGCTGTGTGATATATAGGGGTATATGATAAGGAGAGAAGCTGAGCTGTGTGATATATAAGGGTATATGATAGAGGAGAGAAGCTGAGCTGTGTGATATATAGGGGTATATGATAGAGGAGAGAAGCTGAGCTGTGTGATATATAGGGGTATATGATAGAGGAGAGAAGCTGAGCTGTGTGATATATAGGGGTATATGATAGAGGAGAGAAGCTGAGCTGTGTGATATATAGGGGTATATGATAGGAGAGAAGCTGAGCTGTGTGATATATAGGGGTATATGATAGAGGAGAGAAGCTGAGCTGTGTGATATATAGGGGTATATGACAGAGAGAGAAGCTGAGCTGTGTGATATATAGGGGTATATGATAGAGGAGAGAAGCTGAGCTGTGTGATATATAGGGGTATATGATAGAGGAGAGAAGCTGAGCTGTGTGATATATAGGGGTATATGATAGAGGAGAGAAGCTGAGCTGTGTGATATATAGGGTATATGATAGGAGAGAAGCTGAGCTGTGTGATATATAGGGGTATAAGATGGAGGAGAGAAGCTGAGCTGTGTGATATATAGGGTATATGATAGGGAGCGGATATATAGGATAGAGGAGAGAACTGAGCTGTGTGATATATAGGGGTATATGATAGAGGAGAGAAGCTGAGCTGTGTGATATATAGGGTATATGATAGGAGAGAAGCTGAGCTGTGTGATATATAGGGGTATAGGATAGGAGAGAAGCTGAGCTGTGTGATATATAGGGGTATATGATAGAGGAGAGAAGCTGAGCTGTGTGATATATAGGGGTATATGATAGGAGAGAAGCTGAGCTGTGTGATATATAGGGGTATATGATAGAGAGAGAAGCTGAGCTGTGTGATATATAGGGGTATATGATAGAGGAGAGAAGCTGAGCTGTGTGATATATAGGGGTATATGATAGAGGAGAGAAGCTGAGCTGTGTGATATATAGGGGTATATGATAGAGGAGAGAAGCTGAGCTGTGTGATATATAGGGGTATATGATAGAGGAGAGAAGCTGAGCTGTGTGATATATAGGGGTATATGATAGGAGAGAAGCTGAGCTGTGTGATATATAGGGGTATATGATAGGAGAGAAGCTGAGCTGTGTGATATATAGGGGTATGATAGTAGGAGAGAAGCTGAGCTGTGTGATATATAGGGGTATATGATAGAGGAGAGAAGCTGAGCTGTGTGATATATAGGGGTATATGATAAGGAGAGAAGCTGAGCTGTGTGATATATAGGGGTATATGATAGAGGAGAGAAGCTGAGCTGTGTGATATATAGGGGTATATGATAGAGGAGAGAAGCTGAGCTGTGTGATATATAGGGGTATATGATAGAGGAGAGAAGCTGAGCTGTGTGATATATAGGGGTATATGATAGAGGAGAGAAGCTGAGCTGTGTGATATATAGGGGTATATGATAGAGGAGAGAAGCTGAGCTGTGTGATATATAGGGGTATATGATAGAGGAGAGAAGCTGAGCTGTGTGATATATAGGGTTATATGATAGGAGAGAAGCTGAGCTGTGTGATATATAGGGGTATATGATAGAGGAGAGAAGCTGAGCTGTGTGATATATAGGGGTATATGATAGGAGAGAAGCTGAGCTGTGTGATATATAGGGGTATATGATAGGAGAGAAGCTGAGCTGTGTGATATATAGGGGTATATGATAGAGGAGAGAAGCTGAGCTGTGTGATATATAGGGTTATATGATAGAGGAGAGAAGCTGAGCTGTGTGATATATAGGGTTATATGATAGAGGAGAGAAGCTGAGCTGTGTGATATATAGGGGTATATGATAGAGGAGAGAAGCTGAGCTGTGTGATATATAGGGTTATATGATAGGAGAGAAGCTGAGCTGTGTGATATATAGGGGTATATGATAGAGGAGAGAAGCTGAGCTGTGTGATATATAGGGGTATATGATAGGAGAGAAGCTGAGCTGTGTGATATATAGGGGTATATGATAGAGGAGAGAAGCTGAGCTGTGTGATATATAGGGGTATATGATAGAGGAGAGAAGCTGAGCTGTGTGATATATATAGGGTATATGATAGAGGAGAGAAGCTGAGCTGTGTGATATATAGGGTTATATGATAGGAGAGAAGCTGAGCTGTGTGATATATAGGGTTATATGATGGAGGAGAGAAGCTGAGCTGTGTGATATATAGGGGTATATGATAGGAGAGAAGCTGAGCTGTGTGATATATAGGGGTATATGATAGAGGAGAGAAGCTGAGCTGTGTGATATATAGGGGTATATGATAAGGAGAGAAGCTGAGCTGTGTGATATATAGGGGTATATGATAGAGGAGAGAAGCTGAGCTGTGTGATATATAGGGTTATATGATAGAGAAGAATATATAGGGGTATATGATAAGGAGAGAAGCTGAGCTGTGTGATATATAGGGTTATATGATAGGAGAGAAGCTGAGCTGTGGGATATATAGGGGTATATGATAGAGGAGAGAAGCTGAGCTGTGTGATATATAGGGGTATATGATAGAGGAGAGAAGCTGAGCTGTGTGATATATAGGGGTATATGATAGAGGAGAGAAGCTGAGCTGTGTGATATATAGGGGTATATGATAGGAGAGAAGCTGAGCTGTGTGATATATAGGGGTATATGATAGAGGAGAGAAGCTGAGCTGTGTGATATATAGGGTTATATGATAGAGGAGAGAAGCTGAGCTGTGTGATATATAGGGTTATATGATAGAGGAGAGAAGCTGAGCTGTGTGATATATAGGGGTATATGATAGAGGAGAGAAGCTGAGCTGTGTGATATATAGGGGTATATGATAGGAGAGAAGCTGAGCTGTGTGATATATAGGGGTATATGATAGAGGAGAGAAGCTGAGCTGTGTGATATATATAAGGGTGTATGATAGAGGAGAGAAGCTGAGCTGTGTGATATATAGGGTTATATGATAGAGGAGAGAAGCTGAGCTGTGTGATATATAGGATTATATGATAGAGGAGAGAAGCTGAGCTGTGTGATATATAGGGGTATATGATAGAGGAGAGAAGCTGAGCTGTGTGATATATAGGGTTATATGATAGGAGAGAAGCTGAGCTGTGTGATATATAGGGTTATATGATAGAGGAGAGAAGCTGAGCTGTGTGATATATAGGGGTATATGATAGGAGAGAAGCTGAGGTGTGTGATATATAGGGGTATATAATAGAGGAGAGAAGCTGAGCTGTGTGATATATAGGGGTATATGATAGGAGAGAAGCTGAGCTGTGTGATATATAGGATTATATGATAGAGGAGAGAAGCTGAGCTGTGTGATATATAGGGGTATATGATAGAGGAGAGAAGCTGAGCTGTGTGATATATAGGGTTATATGATAGGAGAGAGGCTGAGCTGTGTGATATATAGGGTTATATGATAGAGGAGAGAACCTGAGCTGTGTGATATATAGGGGTATATGACAGAAGAGAGAAACTGAGCTGTGTGATATATAGGGGTATATGATAGAGGAGAGAAGCTGAGCTGTGTGATATATAGGGGTATATGATAGAGGAGAGAAGCTGAGCTGTGTGATATATAGGGGAATATAATAGAGGAGAGAAGCTGAGCTGTGTGATATATAGGGTTATATGATAGAGGAGAGAAGCTGAGCTGTGTGATATATAGGATTATATGATAGAGGAGAGAAGCTGAGCTGTGTGATATATAGGGGTATATGATAGAGGAGAGAAGCTGAGCTGTGTGATATATAGGGTTATATGATAGGAGAGAAGCTGAGCTGTGTGATATATAGGGGTATATGACAGAAGAGAGAAGCTGAGCTGTGTGATATATAGGGGTATATGATAGAGGAGAGAAGCTGAGCTGTGTGACATATAGGGGTATATGATAGGAGAGAAGCTGAGCTGTGTGATATATAGGGGTACATAATAGAGGAGAGAAGCTGAGCTGTGTGATATATAGGGGTATATGATGGAGGAGAGAAGCTGAGCTGTGTGATGTATAGGGGTATATGATAAGGAGAGAAGCTGAGCTGTGTGATATATAGAGTTATATGATAGAGGAATGAGCTGTGTGATATATGGAATAGAGGAGAGAAGCTGAGCTGTGTGATATATAGAGTTATATGATAGGAGTGAAGCTGAGCTGTGTGATATATAGGGGTATATGATAGAGGAGAGAAGCTGAGCTGTGTGATATATAGAGTTATATGTTAGGAGAGAAGCTGAGCTGTGTGATATATAGGGGTATATGATAGAGGAGAGAAGCTGAGGTGTGTGATATATAGGGGTATATAATAGAGGAGAGAAGCTGAGCTGTGTGATATATAGGGGTATATGATAGGAGAGAAGCTGAGCTGTGTGATATATAGGGGTATAGGATTGGAGAGAAGCTGAACTGTGTGATATTTAGGGGTTTATGATAGAGGAGAGAAGCTGAGCTGTGTGATATATAGGGGTATATGATAGAGGAGAGAAGCTGAGCTGTGTGATATATAGAGTTATATGATAGGAGAGAAGCTGAGCTGTGTGATATATAGGGGTATATGATAGAGGAGAGAAGCTGAGTTGTGTGATATATAGAGTTATATCATAGGAGAGAAGCTGAGCTGTGTGATATATAGGGGTATATGATAGAGGAGAGAAGCTGAGCTGTGTGATATATAGGGTTATATAATAGAGGAGAGAAGCTGAGCTGTGTGATATATAGGGTTATATGATAGGAGAGAAGCTGAGCTGTGTGATATATAGGGGCATATGATAGAGGAGAGAAGCTGAGCTGTGTGATATATAGGGGTATATGATAGGAGAGAAGCTGAGCTGTGTGATATATAGGGGTATATGATAGGAGAGAAGCTGAGCTGTGTGATATATAGGGGTATATAATAGAGGAGAGAAGCTGAGCTGTGTGATATATAGGGTTATATGATAGAGGAGAGAAGCTGAGCTGTGTGATATATAGGGGTATATGATAGAGGAGAGAAGCTGAGCTGTGTGATATATAGGGGTATATGATAGAGGAGAGAAGCTGAGCTGTGTGATATATAGGGGTATATGATAGGAGAGAAGCTGAGCTGTGTGATATATAGGGGTATATGATAGGAGAGAAGCTGAGCTGTGTGATATATAGGGGTATATGATAGAGGAGAGAAGCTGAGCTGTGTGATATATAGGGGTATATGATAGAGGAGAGAAGCTGAGCTGTGTGATATATAGGGGTATATGATAGAGGAGAGAAGCTGAGCTGTGTGATATATAGGGTTATATGATAGAGGAGAGAAGCTGAGCTGTGTGATATATAGGGGTATATGATAGGAGAGAAGCTGAGCTGTGTGATATATAGGGGTATATGATAGAGGAGAGAAGCTGAGCTGTGTGATATATAGGGGTATATGATAGGAGAGAAGCTGAGCTGTGTGATATATAGGGGTATATGATAGAGGAGAGAAGCTGAGCTGTGTGATATATAGGGGTATATGATAGAGGAGAGAAGCTGAGCTGTGTGATATATAGGGGTATATGATAGAGGAGAGAAGCTGAGCTGTGTGATATATAGGGGTATATGATAAGGAGAGAAGCTGAGCTGTGTGATATATAGGGGTATATGATAGAGGAGAGAAGCTGAGCTGTGTGATATATAGGGTTATATGATAGAGGAGAGAAGCTGAGCTGTGTGATATATAGGGGTATATGATAGAGGAGAGAAGCTGAGCTGTGTGATATATAGGGGTATATGATAGAGGAGAGAAGCTGAGCTGTGTGATATATAGGGGTATATGATAGAGGAGAGAAGCTGAGCTGTGTGATATATAGGGGTTATATGATAGGAGAGAAGCTGAGCTGTGTGATATATAGGGGTATAGATAGGAGAGAAGCTGAGCTGTGTGATATATAGGGGTATATGATAGAGGAGAGAAGCTGAGCTGTGTGATATATAGGGGTATATGATAGAGGAGAGAAGCTGAGCTGTGTGATATATAGGGATATATGATAGAGGAGAGAAGCTGAGCTGTGTGATATATAGGGGTATATGATAGAGGAGAGAAGCTGAGCTGTGTGATATATAGGGGTATGATAGAGGAGAGAAGCTGAGCTGTGTGATATATAGGGTTATATGATAGAGGAGAGAAGCTGAGCTGTGTGATATATAGGGGTATATGATAGGAGAGAAGCTGAGCTGTGTGATATATAGGGGTATAGGATAGAGGAGAGAAGCTGAGCTGTGTGATATATAGGGGTATATGATAGAGGAGAGAAGCTGAGCTGTGTGATATATAGGGGTATATGATAGAGGAGAGAAGCTGAGCTGTGTGATATATAGGGTTATATGATAGAGAGAGAAGCTGAGCTGTGTGATATATAGGGGTATATGATAGAGGAGAGAAGCTGAGCTGTGTGATATATAGGGGTATATGATAGAGGAGAGAAGCTGAGCTGTGTGATATATAGGGGTATATGATAGAGGAGAGAAGCTGAGCTGTGTGATATATAGGGGTATATGATAGAGGAGAGAAGCTGAGCTGTGTGATATATAGGGGTATATGATAGAGGAGAGAAGCTGAGCTGTGTGATATATAGGGTTATATGATAGGAGAGAAGCTGAGCTGTGTGATATATAGGGGTATAGGATAGGAGAGAAGCTGAGCTGTGTGATATATAGGGGTATATGATAGAGGAGAGAAGCTGAGCTGTGTGATATATAGGGGTATATGATAGAGGAGAGAAGCTGAGCTGTGTGATATATAGGGGTATATGATAGAGGAGAGAAGCTGAGCTGTGTGATATATAGGGGTATATGATAGAGGAGAGAAGCTGAGCTGTGTGATACATAGGGTTATATGATAGGAGAGAAGCTGAGCTGTGTGATATATAGGGGTATATGATGAGGGAATAAGCTGTGTGATATATAGGGTTATATGATAGGAGAGAAGCTGAGCTGTGTGATATATAGGGTTATATGATGGAGGAGAGAAGCTGAGCTGTGTGATATATAGGGGTATATGATAGGAGAGAAGCTGAGCTGTGTGATATATAGGGGTATAGGATAGAGGAGAGAAGCTGAGCTGTGTGATATATAGGGGTATATGATAGAGGAGAGAAGCTGAGCTGTGTGATATATAGGGTTATATGATAGGAGAGAAGCTGAGCTGTGTGATATATAGGGGTATATGATAGAGGAGAGAAGCTGAGCTGTGTGATATATAGGGGTATATGATAGAGGAGAGAAGCTGAGCTGTGTGATATATAGGGTTATATGATAGAGGAGAGAAGCTGAGCTGTGTGATATATAGGGTTATATGATGAGGAGAGAAGCTGAGCTGTGTGATATA
The DNA here is from genome assembly GCA_947044405.1 of Leptodactylus fallax. Lineage (NCBI taxonomy): Eukaryota > Metazoa > Chordata > Amphibia > Anura > Leptodactylidae > Leptodactylus > Leptodactylus fallax. The sequence continues at coordinate 30,262 of CAMRHE010000876.1, forward strand.
TAGGGGTATATGATAGAGGAGAGAAGCTGAGCTGTGTGATATATAGGGTTATATGATAGGAGAGAAGCTGAGCTGTGTGATATATAGGGGTATAAGATGGAGGAGAGAAGCTGAGCTGTGTGATATATAGGGTTATATGATAGGAGAGAAGCTGAGCTGTGTGATATATAGGGGTATAGGATAGGAGAGAAGCTGAGCTGTGTGATATATAGGGGTATATGATAGAGGAGAGAAGCTGAGCTGTGTGATATATAGGGTTATATGATAGGAGAGAAGCTGAGCTGTGTGATATATAGGGGTATATGATAGAGGAGAGAAGCTGAGCTGTGTGATATATAGGGTTATATGATAGGAGAGAAGCTGAGCTGTGTGATATATAGGGGTATATGATAGAGGAGAGAAGCTGAGCTGTGTGATATATAGGGTTATATGATACAGGAGAGAAGCTGAGCTGTGTGATATATAGGGGTATATGATAGAGGAGAGAAGCTGAGCTGTGTGATAGATAGGGGTATATGATAGAGGAGAGAAGCTGAGCTGTGTGATATATAGGGGTATATGATAGAGGAGAGAAGCTGAGCTGTGTGATATATAGGGGTATATGATAGAGGAGAGAAGCTGAGCTGTGTGATATATAGGGGTATATGATAGGAGAGAAGCTGAGCTGTGTGATATATAGGGGTATATGAGAGGAGAGAAGCTGAGCTGTGTGATATATAGGGGTATATGATAGAGGAGAGAAGCTGAGCTGTGTGATATATAGGGTTATATGATAGAGGAGAGAAGCTGAGCTGTGTGATATATAGGGGTATATGATAGAGGAGAGAAGCTGAGCTGTGTGATATATAGGGGTATATGATAGAGGAGAGAAGCTGAGCTGTGTGACATATAGGGGTATATGATAGGAGAGAAGCTGAGCTGTGTGATATATAGGGGTACATAATAGAGGAGAGAAGCTGAGCTGTGTGATATATAGGGGTATATGATGGAGGAGAGAAGCTGAGCTGTGTGATGTATAGAGTTATGTGATAGGAGAGAAGCTGAGCTGTGTGATATATAGAGTTATATGATAGGAGTGAAGCTGAGCTGTGTGATATATAGGGTTATATGATAGAGGAGAGAAGCTGAGCTGTGTGATATATAGAGTTATATGATAGGAGTGAAGCTGAGCTGTGTGATATATAGGGGTATATGATAGAGGAGAGAAGCTGAGCTGTGTGATATATAGAGTTATATGTTAGGAGAGAAGCTGAGCTGTGTGATATATAGGGGTATATGATAGAGGAGAGAAGCTGAGGTGTGTGATATATAGGGGTATATAATAGAGGAGAGAAGCTGAGCTGTGTGATATATAGGGGTATATGATAGGAGAGAAGCTGAGCTGTGTGATATATAGGGGTATAGGATTGGAGAGAAGCTGAACTGTGTGATATTTAGGGGTTTATGATAGAGGAGAGAAGCTGAGCTGTGTGATATATAGGGGTATATGATAGAGGAGAGAAGCTGAGCTGTGTGATATATAGAGTTATATGATAGGAGAGAAGCTGAGCTGTGTGATATATAGGGGTATATGATAGAGGAGAGAAGCTGAGTTGTGTGATATATAGAGTTATATCATAGGAGAGAAGCTGAGCTGTGTGATATATAGGGGTATATGATAGAGGAGAGAAGCTGAGCTGTGTGATATATAGGGTTATATAATAGAGGAGAGAAGCTGAGCTGTGTGATATATAGGGGTATATGATAGAGGAGAGAAGCTGAGCTGTGTGATATATAGGGGCATATGATAGGAGAGAAGCTGAGCTGTGTGATATATAGGGGTATATGATAGGAGAGAAGCTGAGCTGTGTGATATATAGGGGATATAATAAGGAGAGAAGCTGAGCTGTGTGATATATAGGGTTATATGATAGAGGAGAGAAGCTGAGCTGTGTGATATATAGGGTTATATGATAGAGGAGAGAAGCTGAGCTGTGTGATATATAGGGGTATATGATAGAGGAGAGAAGCTGAGCTGTGTGATATATAGGGTTATATGATAGGAGAGAAGCTGAGCTGTGTGATATATAGGGTTATATGATAGAGGAGAGAACCTGAGCTGTGTGATATATAGGGGTATATGACAGAAGAGAGAAACTGAGCTGTGTGATATATAGGGGTATATGATAGAGGAGAGAAGCTGAGCTGTGTGATATATAGGGGTATATGATAGAGGAGAGAAGCTGAGCTGTGTGATATATATAAGGGTGTATGATAGAGGAGAGAAGCTGAGCTGTGTGATATATAGGGTTATATGATAGAGGAGAGAAGCTGAGCTGTGTGATATATAGGATTATATGATAGAGGAGAGAAGCTGAGCTGTGTGATATATAGGGGTATATGATAGGAGAGAAGCTGAGCTGTGTGATATATAGGGGTATATGATAGGAGAGAAGCTGAGCTGTGTGATATATAGGGGTATATGATAGGAGTGAAGCTGAGCTGTGTGATATATAGGGGTATATAATAGAGGAGAGAAGCTGAGCTGTGTGATATATATAAGGGTGTATGATAGAGGAGAGAAGCTGAGCTGTGTGATATATAGGGTTATATGATAGAGGAGAGAAGCTGAGCTGTGTGATATATAGGATTATATGATAGAGGAGAGAAGCTGAGCTGTGTGATATATAGGGGTATATGATAGGAGAGAAGCTGAGCTGTGTGATATATAGGGTTATATGGTAGAGGAGAGAAGCTGAGCTGTGTGATATATAGGGGTATATGATAGGAGAGAAGCTGAGCTGTGTGATATATAGGGGTATAGAATAGAGGAGAGAAGCTGAGCTGTGTGATATATAGGGTTATATGATAGAGGAGAGAAGCTGAGCTCTGTGATATATAGGGGTATATGATAGAGGAGAGAAGCTGAGCTCTGTGATATATAGGGGTATATGATAGAGGAGAGAAGCTGAGCTCTGTGATATATAGGGTTATATGATAGAGGAGAGAAGCTGAGCTGTGTGATATATAGGGTTATATGATAGAGGAGAGAAGCTGAGCTGTGTGATATATAGGGGTATATGATAGAGGAGAGAAGCTGAGCTGTGTGATATATAGGGGTATATGATAGAGGAGAGAAGCTGAGCTCTGTGATATATAGGGTTATGATGATGAGAAGCTAGCTGTGTGATATATAGGGTTATATGATAGGAGAGAAGCTGAGCTGTGTGATATATAGGGGTATATGATAGAAGCTGAGCTGTGTGATATATAGGGGTATATGATAGAGGAGAGAAGCTGAGCTGTGTGATATATAGGGGTATATGATAGAGGAGAGAAGCTGAGCTGTGTGATATATAGGGGTATATGATAGAGGAGAGAAGCTGAGCTGTGTGATATATAGGGGTATATGATAGGAGAGAAGCTGAGCTGTGTGATATATAGGGGTATATGATAGAGGAGAGAAGCTGAGCTGTGTGATATATAGGGGTATATGATAGGAGAGAAGCTGAGCTGTGTGATATATAGGGGTATAAGATGGAGGAGAGAAGCTGAGCTGTGTGATATATAGGGTTATATGATAAGGAGAGAAGCTGAGCTGTGTGATATATAGGGGTATATGAAAGGAGAGAAGCTGAGCTGTGTGATATATAGGGGTATATGATAGAGGAGAGAAGCTGAGCTGTGTGATATATAGGGGTATATGATAGGAGAGAAGCTGAGCTGTGTGATATATAGGGGTATATGATAGAGGAGAGAAGCTGAGCTGTGTGATATATAGGGGTATATGATAGGAGAGAAGCTGAGCTGTGTGATATATAGGGGTATATGATAGAGGAGAGAAGCTGAGCTGTGTGATATATAGGGTTATATGATAGAGGAGAGAAGCTGAGCTGTGTGATATATAGGGGTATATGATAGAGGAGAGAAGCTGAGCTGTGTGATATATAGGGGTATATGATAGAGGAGAGAAGCTGAGCTGTGTGATATATAGGGTTATATGATAGAGGAGAGAAGCTGAGCTGTGTGATATATAGGGGTATATGATAGAGGAGAGAAGCTGAGCTGTGTGATATATAGGGGTATATGATAGGAGAGAAGCTGAGCTGTGTGATATATAGGGGTATATGATAGGAGAGAAGCTGAGCTGTGTGATATATAGGGGTATATGATAGAGGAGAGAAGCTGAGCTGTGTGATATATAGGGATATATGATAGAGGAGAGAAGCTGAGCTGTGTGATATATAGGGGTATATGATAGAGGAGAGAAGCTGAGCTGTGTGATATATAGGGGTATATGATAGAGGAGAGAAGCTGAGCTGTGTGATATATAGGGTTATATGATAGGAGAGAAGCTGAGCTGTGTGATCTATAGGGGTATATGATAGAGGAGAGAAGCTGAGCTGTGTGATATATAGAGTTATATGATAGGAGAGAAGCTGAGCTGTGTGATATATAGGGGTATAAGATGGAGGAGAGAAGCTGAGCTGTGTGATATATAGGGGTATATGATAGGAGAGAAGCTGAGCTGTGTGATATATAGGGGTATAGGATAGGAGAGAAGCTGAGCTGTGTGATATATAGGGGTATATGATAGAGGAGAGAAGCTGAGCTGTGTGATATATAGAGTTATATGATAGGAGAGAAGCTGAGCTGTGTGATATATAGGGGTATATGATAGAGGAGAGAAGCTGAGCTGTGTGATATATAGAGGTATATGATAGGAGAGAAGCTGAGCTGTGTGATATATATAGGGGTGTATGATAGAGGAGAGAAGCTGAGCTGTGTGATATATAGGGTTATATGATACAGGAGAGAAGCTGAGCTGTGTGATATATAGGGTTATATGATAGAGGAGAGAAGCTGAGCTGTGTGATAGATAGGGGTATATGATAGAGGAGAGAAGCTGAGCTGTGTGATATATAGGGTTATATGATAGAGGAGAGAAGCTGAGCTGTGTGATATATAGGGTTATATGATAGAGGAGAGAAGCTGAGCTGTGTGATATATAGGGGTATATGACAGAAGAGAGAAACTGAGCTGTGTGATATATAGGGGTATATGATAGAGGAGAGAAGCTGAGCTGTGTGATATATAGGGGTATATGATAGAGGAGAGAAGCTGAGCTGTGTGATATATATAAGGGTGTATGATAGAGGAGAGAAGCTGAGCTGTGTGATATATAGGGTTATATGATAGAGGAGAGAAGCTGAGCTGTGTGATATATAGGGGTATATGATAGAGGAGAGAAGCTGAGCTGTGTGATATATAGGGGTATATGATAGAGGAGAGAAGCTGAGCTGTGTGATATATAGGGGTATATGATAGGAGAGAAGCTGAGCTGTGTGATATATAGGGGTATATGATAGAGGAGAGAAGCTGAGCTGTGTGATATATAGGGGTATATGATAGAGGAGAGAAGCTGAGCTGTGTGATATATAGGGTTATATGATAGAGGAGAGAAGCTGAGCTGTGTGATATATAGGGTTATATGATAGAGGAGAGAAGCTGAGCTGTGTGATATATAGGGTTATATGATAGAGGAGAGAAGCTGAGCTGTGTGATATATAGGGGTATATGATAGAGGAGAGAAGCTGAGCTGTGTGATATATAGGGGTATATGATAGAGGAGAGAAGCTGAGCTGTGTGATATATAGGGGTATATGATAGAGGAGAGAAGCTGAGCTGTGTGATATATAGGGGTATATGATAGAGGAGAGAAGCTGAGCTGTGTGATATATAGGGGTATATGATAGGAGAGAAGCTGAGCTGTGTGATATATAGGGGTATATGATAGAGGAGAGAAGCTGAGCTGTGTGATATATAGGGGTATATGATAGGAGAGAAGCTGAGCTGTGTGATATATAGGGTTATATGATGGAGGAGAGAAGCTGAGCTGTGTGATATATAGGGGTATATGATAGGAGAGAAGCTGAGCTGTGTGATATATAGGGGTATAGGATAGGAGAGAAGCTGAGCTGTGTGATATATAGGGGTATATGATAGAGGAGAGAAGCTGAGCTGTGTGATATATAGGGTTATATGATAGGAGAGAAGCTGAGCTGTGTGATATATAGGGGTATATGATAGAGGAGAGAAGCTGAGCTGTGTGATATATAGGGTTATATGATAGGAGAGAAGCTGAGCTGTGTGATATATAGGGTTATAAGATGAGGAGAGAAGCTGAGCTGTGTGATATATAGGGGTATATGATAGGAGAGAAGCTGAGCTGTGTGATATATAGGGGTATATGATAGGAGAGAAGCTGAGCTGTGTGATATATAGGGGTATATGATAGAGGAGAGAAGCTGAGCTGTGTGATATATAGGGGTATATGATAGGAGAGAAGCTGAGCTGTGTGATATATAGGGGTATAGGATAAGAGAGAAGCTGAGCTGTGTGATATATAGGGGTATATGATAGAGGAGAGAAGCTGAGCTGTGTGATATATAGGGGTATATGATAGAGGAGAGAAGCTGAGCTGTGTGATATATAGGGTTATATGATAGGAGAGAAGCTGAGCTGTGTGATATATAGGGGTATATGATAGAGGAGAGAAGCTGAGCTGTGTGATATATAGGGGTATATGTAGGAGAGAAGCTGAGCTGTGTGATATATAGGGGTATATGATAGAGGAGAGAAGCTGAGCTGTGTGATATATAGGGGTATATGATAGGAGAGAAGCTGAGCTGTGTGATATATAGGGGTATATGATAGAGGAGAGAAGCTGAGCTGTGTGATATATAGGGTTATATGATAGAGGAGAGAAGCTGAGCTGTGTGATATATAGGGTTATATGATAGGAGAGAAGCTGAGCTGTGTGATATATAGGGGTATATGATAGAGGAGAGAAGCTGAGCTGTGTGATATATAGGGGTATATGATAGGAGAGAAGCTGAGCTGTGTGATATATAGGGGTATATGATAGAGGAGAGAAGCTGAGCTGTGTGATATATATAGGGGTATATGATAGAGGAGAGAAGCTGAGCTGTGTGATATATAGGGTTATATGATAGAGGAGAGAAGCTGAGCTGTGTGATATATAGGGTTATATGATAGAGGAGAGAAGCTGAGCTGTGTGATATATAGGGGTATATGATAGAGGAGAGAAGCTGAGCTGTGTGATATATAGGGGTATATGATAGGAGAGAAGCTGAGCTGTGTGATATATAGGGGTATATGATAGAGGAGAGAAGCTGAGCTGTGTGATATATAGGGGTATATGATAGAAGAGAGAAGCTGAGCTGTGTGATATATAGGGGTATATGATAGAGGAGAGAAGCTGAGCTGTGTGATATATAGGGGTATATGATAGAGGAGAGAAGCTGAGCTGTGTGATATATAGGGGTATATGATAGAGGAGAGAAGCTGAGCTGTGTGATATATAGGGGTATATGATAGGAGAGAAGCTGAGCTGTGTGATATATAGGGGTATATGATAGAGGAGAGAAGCTGAGCTGTGTGATATATAGGGGTATATGATAGGAGAGAAGCTGAGCTGTGTGATATATAGGGGTATAGGATAGGAGAGAAGCTGAGCTGTGTGATATATAGGGGTATATGATAGAGGAGAGAAGCTGAGCTGTGTGATATATAGGGTTATATGATAGGAGAGAAGCTGAGCTGTGTGATATATAGGGGTATATATAGAGTGAGCTGTTGATATATAGGGGTATATGATAGAGGAGAGAAGCTGAGCTGTGTGATATATAGGGGTATATGATAGGAGAGAAGCTGAGCTGTGTGATATATAGGGGTATATGATAGAGGAGAGAAGCTGAGCTGTGTGATATATAGAGTTATATGATAGGAGAGAAGCTGAGCTGTGTGATATATAGGGGTATATGATAGAGGAGAGAAGCTGAGCTGTGTGATATATAGGGTTATATGATAGAGGAGAGAAGCTGAGCTGTGTGATATATAGGGTTATATGATAGAGGAGAGAAGCTGAGCTGTGTGATATATAGGGGTATATGATAGAGGAGAGAAGCTGAGCTGTGTGATATATAGGGGTATATGATAGGAGAGAAGCTGAGCTGTGTGATATATAGGGGTATATGATAGGAGAGAAGCTGAGCTGTGTGATATATAGGGGTATATGTAGGAGAGAAGCTGAGCTGTGTGATATATAGGGGTATATGATAGAGGAGAGAAGCTGAGCTGTGTGATATATAGGGGTATATGATAGAGGAGAGAAGCTGAGCTGTGTGATATATAGGGGTATATGATAGGAGAGAAGCTGAGCTGTGTGATATATAGGGGTATATGATAGAGGAGAGAAGCTGAGCTGTGTGATATATAGGGGTATATGATAGAGGAGAGAAGCTGAGCTGTGTGATATATAGGGGTATATGATAGAGGAGAGAAGCTGAGCTGTGTGATATATAGGGGTATATGATAGAGGAGAGAAGCTGAGCTGTGTGATATATAGGGGTATGTGATAGAGGAGAGAAGCTGAGCTGTGTGATATATAGGGTTATATGATAGGAGAGAAGCTGAGCTGTGTGATATATAGGGGTATATGATAGAGGAGAGAAGCTGAGCTGTGTGATATATAGGGGTATATGATAGGAGAGAAGCTGAGCTGTGTGATATATAGGGGTATATGATAGGAGAGAAGCTGAGCTGTGTGATATATAGGGGTATATAATAGAGGAGAGAAGCTGAGCTGTGTGATATATAGGGGTATATGATAGAGGAGAGAAGCTGAGCTGTGTGATATATAGGATTATATGATAGAGGAGAGAAGCTGAGCTGTGTGATATATAGGGGTATATGATAGAGGAGAGAAGCTGAGCTGTGTGATATATAGGGTTATATGATAGGAGAGAAGCTGAGCTGTGTGATATATAGGGTTATATGATAGAGGAGAGAAGCTGAGCTGTGTGATATATAGGGGTATATGACAGAGAGAGAAACTGAGCTGTGTGATATATAGGGGTATATGATAGAGGAGAGAAGCTGAGCTGTGTGATATATAGGGGTATATGATAGAGGAGAGAAGCTGAGCTGTGTGATATATATAAGGGTGTATGATAGAGGAGAGAAGCTGAGCTGTGTGATATATAGGGTTATATGATAGGAGAGAAGCTGAGCTGTGTGATATATAGGGGTATATGATGGAGGAGAGAAGCTGAGCTGTGTGATATATAGGGGTATATGATAGGAGAGAAGCTGAGCTGTGTGATATATAGGGGTATAGGATAGGAGAGAAGCTGAGCTGTGTGATATATAGGGGTATATGATAGAGGAGAGAAGCTGAGCTGTGTGATATATAGGGGTATATGATAGGAGAGAAGCTGAGCTGTGTGATATATAGGGGTATAGGATAGGAGAGAAGCTGAGCTGTGTGATATATAGGGGTTATATGATAGAGGAGAGAAGCTGAGCTGTGTGATATATAGGGGTATATGATAGAGGAGAGAAGCTGAGCTGTGTGATATATAGGGTTATATGATAGGAGAGAAGCTGAGCTGTGTGATATATAGGGGTATATGATAGAGGAGAGAAGCTGAGCTGTGTGATATATAGGGGTATATGATAGGAGAGAAGCTGAGCTGTGTGATATATAGGGGTATATGATAGAGGAGAGAAGCTGAGCTGTGTGATATATAGGGTTATATGATAGAGGAGAGAAGCTGAGCTGTGTGATATATAGGGTTATATGATAGAGGAGAGAAGCTGAGCTGTGTGATATATAGGGGTATATGATAGAGGAGAGAAGCTGAGCTGTGTGATATATAGGGGTATATGATAGGAGAGAAGCTGAGCTGTGTGATATATAGGGGTATATGATAGGAGAGAAGCTGAGCTGTGTGATATATAGGGGTATATGATAGGAGAGAAGCTGAGCTGTGGGATATATAGGGTATATGATAGAGGAGAGAAGCTGAGCTGTGTGATATATAGGGGTATATGATAGAGGAGAGAAGCTGAGCTGTGTGATATATAGGGGTATATTAGAGGAGAGAAGCTGAGCTGTGTGATATGTAGGGTTATATGATAGGAGAGAATAGCTGTGTGATATATAGGGGTATATGATAGAGGAGAGAAGCTGAGCTGTGTGATATATAGGGGTATATGATAGAGGAGAGAAGCTGAGCTGTGTGATATATAGGGTTATATGATGAGGAGAGAAGCTGAGCTGTGTGATATATAGGGGTATATGATAGAGGAGAGAAGCTGAGCTGTGTGATATATAGGGGTATATGATAAGGAGAGAAGCTGAGCTGTGTGATATATAGGGGTATATGATAGAGGAGAGAAGCTGAGCTGTGTGATATATATAAGGGTGTATGATAGAGGAGAGAAGCTGAGCTGTGTGATATATAGGGTTATATGATAGAGGAGAGAAGCTGAGCTGTGTGATATATAGGGGTATATGATAGGAGAGAAGCTGAGCTGTGTGATATATAGGGGTATATGATAGAGGAGAGAAGCTGAGCTGTGTGATATATAGGGGTATATGATAGGAGAGAAGCTGAGCTGTGTGATATATAGGGGTATATAATAGAGGAGAGAAGCTGAGCTGTGTGATATATAGGGTTATATGATAGAGGAGAGAAGCTGAGCTGTGTGATATATAGGGGTATATGATAGAGAGAGAAGCTGAGCTGTGTGATATATAGGGTTATATGATAGAGGAGAGAAGCTGAGCTCTGTGATATATAGGGGTATATGATAGAGGAGAGAAGCTGAGCTGTGTGATATATAGGGGTATATGATAGAGGAGAGAAGCTGAGCTGTGTGATATATAGGGGTATATGATAGAGGAGAGAAGCTGAGCTGTGTGATATATGGGATATGATAGAGGAGAGAAGCTGAGCTGTGTGATATATAGGGGTATATGATAGAGGAGAGAAGCTGAGCTGTGTGATATATAGGGTTATATGATAGGAGAGAAGCTGAGCTGTGTGATATATAGGGGTATATGATAGAGGAGAGAAGCTGAGCTGTGTGATATATAGGGTTATATGATAGGAGAGAAGCTGAGCTGTGTGATATATAGGGGTATATGATGGAGGAGAGAAGCTGAGCTGTGTGATATATAGGGGTTATATGATAGGAGAGAAGCTGAGCTGTGTGATATATAGGGGTATAGGATAGGAGAGAAGCTGAGCTGTGTGATATATAGGGGTATATGATAGAGGAGAGAAGCTGAGCTGTGTGATATATAGGGTTATATGATAGGAGAGTAGCTGAGCTGTGTGATATATAGGAGTATATGATAGAGGAGAGAAGCTGAGCTGTGTGATATATAGAGTTATGTGATAGGAGAGAAGCTGAGCTGTGTGATATATAGGGTTATAAGATGGAGGAGAGAAGCTGAGCTCTGTGATATATAGGGTTATATGATAGGAGAGAAGCTGAGCTGTGTGATATATAGGGGTATATGATAGGAGAGAAGCTGAGCTGTGTGATATATAGGGGTATATGATAGAGGAGAGAAGCTGAGCTGTGTGATATATAGGGGTATATGATAGGAGAGAAGCTGAGCTGTGTGATATATAGGGGTATAGGATAAAGAGAGAAGCTGAGCTGTGTGATATATAGGGGTATATGATAGAGGAGAGAAGCTGAGCTGTGTGATATATAGGGGTATATGATAGAGGAGAGAAGCTGAGCTGTGTGATATATAGGGTTATATGATAGGAGAGAAGCTGAGCTGTGTGATATATAGGGGTATATGATAGAGGAGAGAAGCTGAGCTGTGTGATATATAGAGTTATATGATAGGAGAGAAGCTGAGCTGTGTGATATATAGGGGTATATGATAGAGGAGAGAAGCTGAGCTGTGTGATATATAGAGTTATATGATAGGAGAGAAGCTGAGCTGTGTGATATATAGGGGTATATGATAGAGGAGAGAAGCTGAGCTGTGTGATATATAGGGTTATATAATAGAGGAGAGAAGCTGAGCTGTGTGATATATAGGGTTATATGATAGGAGAGAAGCTGAGCTGTGTGATATATAGGGATATATGATAGAGGAGAGAAGCTGAGCTGTGTGATATATAGGGGTATATGATAGGAGAGAAGCTGAGCTGTGTGATATATAGGGGTACATGATAAGGAGAGAAGCTGAGCTGTGTGATATATAAGGGTGTATGATAGAGGAGAGAACTGAGCTGTGTGATATATAGGGGTATATGATAAGGAGAGAAGCTGAGCTGTGTGATATATAGGGGTATATGATAAGAGAGAAGCTGAGCTGTGTGATATATAGGGGTATATGATAGAGGAGAGAAGCTGAGCTGTGTGATATATAGGGTTATATGATAGGAGAGAAGCTGAGCTGTGTGATATATAGGGTTATATGATAGAGGAGAGAAGCTGAGCTGTGTGATATATAGGGGTATATGACAGAAGAGAGAAACTGAGCTGTGTGATATATAGGGGTATATGATAGAGGAGAGAAGCTGAGCTGTGTGATATATAGGGGTATATGATAGAGGAGAGAAGCTGAGCTGTGTGATATATATAAGGGTGTATGATAGAGGAGAGAAGCTGAGCTGTGTGATATATAGGGTTATATGATAGGAGAGAAGCTGAGCTGTGTGATATATAGGGTTATAAGATGGAGGAGAGAAGCTGAGCTCTGTGATATATAGGGTTATATGATAGGAGAGAAGCTGAGCTGTGTGATATATAGGGGTATAGGATAGGAGAGAAGCTGAGCTGTGTGATATATAGGGGTATATGATAGAGGAGAGAAGCTGAGCTGTGTGATATATAGGGTTATATGATAGGAGAGAAGCTGAGCTGTGTGATATATAGGGGTATAGGATAGGAGAGAAGCTGAGCTGTGTGATATATAGGGGTATATGATAGAGGAGAGAAGCTGAGCTGTGTGATATATAGGGGTATATGATAGGAGAGAAGCTGAGCTGTGTGATATATAGGGGTATATGATAGAGGAGAGAAGCTGAGCTGTGTGATATATAGAGTTATATGATAGGAGAGAAGCTGAGCTGTGTGATATATAGGGGTATATGGTAGAGGAGAGAAGCTGAGCTGTGTGATATATAGGGGTATATGATAGAGGAGAGAAGCTGAGCTGTGTGATATATAGGGTTATATGATAGAGGAGAGAAGCTGAGCTGTGTGATATATAGGGGTATATGATAGAGGAGAGAAGCTGAGCTGTGTGATATATAGAGGTATATGATAGGAGAGAAGCTGAGCTGTGTGATATATATAGGGGTATATAATAGGAGAGAAGCTGAGCTGTGTGATATATAGAGGTATATGATAGGAGAGAAGCTGAGCTGTGGGATATATAGGGTATATGATAGAGGAGAGAAGCTGAGCTGTGTGATATATAGGGGTATATAATAGAGGAGAGAAGCTGAGCTGTGTGATATATAGGGGTATATGATAGGAGAGAAGCTGAGCTGTGTGATATATAGGGGTATATGATAGAGGAGAGAAGCTGAGCTGTGTGATATATAGGGGTATATGATAGAGGAGAGAAGCTGAGCTGTGTGATATATAGGGTTATGTGATAGAGGAGAGAAGCTGAGCTGTGTGATATATAGGGGTATATGATAGAGGAGAGAAGCTGAGCTGTGTGATATATAGGGTTATATGATAGAGGAGAGAAGCTGAGCTGTGTGATATATAGGGTTATATGATAGGAGAGAAGCTGAGCTGTGTGATATATAGGGGTATATGATAGAGGAGAGAAGCTGAGCTGTGTGATATATAGGGGTATATGATAGGAGAGAAGCTGAGCTGTGTGATATATAGGGGTATATGATAGGAGAGAAGCTGAGCTGTGTGATATATAGGGGTATATAATAGAGGAGAGAAGCTGAGCTGTGTGATATATAGGGTTATATGATAGAGGAGAGAAGCTGAGCTGTGTGATATATAGGATTATATGATAGAGGAGAGAAGCTGAGCTGTGTGATATATCGGGGTATATGATAGAGGAGAGAAGCTGAGCTGTGTGATATATAGGGTTATATGATAGGAGAGAAGCTGAGCTGTGTGATATATAGGGTTATATGATAGAGGAGAGAAGCTGAGCTGTGTGATATATAGGGGTATATGACAGAAGAGAGAAACTGAGCTGTGTGATATATAGGGGTATATGATAGAGGAGAGAAGCTGAGCTGTGTGATATATAGGGGTATATGATAGAGGAGAGAAGCTGAGCTGTGTGATATATATAAGGGTGTATGATAGAGGAGAGAAGCTGAGCTGTGTGATATATAGGGTTATATGATAGGAGAGAAGCTGAGCTGTGTGATATATAGGGTTATAAGATGGAGGAGAGAAGCTGAGGTCTGTGATATATAGGGGTATATGATAGGAGAGAAGCTGAGCTGTGTGATATATAGGGGTATATGATAGGAGAGAAGCTGAGCTGTGTGATATATAGGGGTATATGATAGAGGAGAGAAGCTGAGCTGTGTGATATATAGGGGTATATGATAGGAGAGAAGCTGAGCTGTGTGATATATAGGGGTATAGGATAGGAGAGAAGCTGAGCTGTGTGATATATAGGGGTATATGATAGAGGAGAGAAGCTGAGCTGTGTGATATATAGGGTTATATGATAGAGGAGAGAAGCTGAGCTGTGTGATATATAGGGTTATATGATAGGAGAGAAGCTGAGCTGTGTGATATATAGGGGTATATGATAGAGGAGAGAAGCTGAGCTGTGTGATATATAGAGTTATATGATAGGAGAGAAGCTGAGCTGTGTGATATATAGGGTTATATGGCAGAGGAGAGAAGCTGAGCTGTGTGATATATAGGGTTATATGATAGAGGAGAGAAGCTGAGCTGTGTGATATATAGGGGTATATGATAGAGGAGAGAAGCTGAGCTGTGTGATATATAGGGGTATATGATAGAGGAGAGAAGCTGAGCTGTGTGATATATAGAGTTATATGATAGGAGAGAAGCTGAGCTGTGTGTATATATAGGGGTATATAATAGGAGAGAAGCTGAGCTGTGTGATATATAGAGTTATATGATAGGAGAGAAGCTGACTGTGGGATATATAGGGTATATGATAGAGGAGAGAAGCTGAGCTGTGTGATATATAGGGTTATATGATAGAGGAGAGAAGCTGAGCTGTGTGATATATAGGGTTATATTATAGGAGAGAAGCTGAGCTGTGTGATATGTAGAGTTATATGATAGGAGAGAAGCTGAGCTGTGTGATATATAGGGGTATATGATAGAGGAGAGAAGCTGAGCTGTGTGATATATAGGGTTATATAATAGAGGAGAGAAGCTGAGCTGTGTGATATATAGGGTTATATGATAGGAGAGAAGCTGAGCTGTGTGATATATAGGGGTATATGATAGAGGAGAGAAGCTGAGCTGTGTGATATATAGGGGTATATGATAGGAGAGAAGCTGAGCTGTGTGATATATAGGGGTATATGATAGAGGAGAGAAGCTGAGCTGTGTGATATATATAAGGGTGTATGATAGAGGAGAGAAGCTGAGCTGTGTGATATATAGGGTTATATGATAGAGGAGAGAAGCTGAGCTGTGTGATATATAGGATTATATGATAGAGGAGAGAAGCTGAGCTGTGTGATATATAGGGGTATATGATAGAGGAGAGAAGCTGAGCTGTGTGATATATAGGGTTATATGATAGGAGAGAAGCTGAGCTGTGTGATATATAGGGTTATATGATAGAGGAGAGAAGCTGAGCTGTGTGATATATAGGGGTATATGACAGAAGAGAGAAACTGAGCTGTGTGATATATAGGGGTATATGATAGAGGAGAGAAGCTGAGCTGTGTGATATATAGGGGTATATGATAGAGGAGAGAAGCTGAGCTGTGTGATATATATAGGGGTGTATGATAGAGGAGAGAAGCTGAGCTGTGTGATATATAGGGTTATATGATAGGAGAGAAGCTGAGCTGTGTGATATATAGGGTTATAAGATGGAGGAGAGAAGCTGAGCTCTGTGATATATAGGGGTATATGATAGGAGAGAAGCTGAGCTGTGTGATATATAGGGGTATAGGATAGGAGAGAAGCTGAGCTGTGTGATATATAGGGGTATATGATAGAGGAGAGAAGCTGAGCTGTGTGATATATAGGGTTATATGATAGGAGAGAAGCTGAGCTGTGTGATATATAGGGGTATAGGATAGGAGAGAAGCTGAGCTGTGTGATATATAGGGGTATATGATAGAGGAGAGAAGCTGAGCTGTGTGATATATAGGGTTATATGATAGGAGAGAAGCTGAGCTGTGTGATATATAGGGGTATATGATAGAGGAGAGAAGCTGAGCTGTGTGATATATAGAGGTATATGATAGGAGAGAAGCTGAGCTGTGTGATATATAGGGGTATATGGTAGAGGAGAGAAGCTGAGCTGTGTGATATATAGGGTTATATGATAGAGGAGAGAAGCTGAGCTGTGTGATATATAGGGTTATATGATAGAGGAGAGAAGCTGAGCTGTGTGATATATAGGGGTATATGATAGAGGAGAGAAGCTGAGCTGTGTGATATATAGAGTTATATGATAGGAGAGAAGCTGAGCTGTATGTTATATATAGGGGTATATAATAGGAGAGAAGCTGAGCTGTGTGATATATAGAGGTATATGATAGGAGAGAAGCTGATCTGTGGGATATATAGGGTATATGATAGAGGAGAGAAGCTGAGCTGTGTGATATATAAGGGTATATAATAGAGGAGAGAAGCTGAGCTGTGTGATATATAGGGTTATATGATAGGAGAGAAGCTGAGCTGTGTGATATATAGGGGTATATGATATAGGGAGAGAAGCTGAGCTGTGTGAGATATAGGGGTATATGATAGAGGAGAGAAGCTGAGCTGTGTGATATATAGGGGTATATGATAGAGGAGAGAAGCTGAGCGGTGTGATATATAGGGTTATGTGATAGAGGAGAGAAGCTGAGTTGTGTGATATATAGGGGTATATGATAGAGGAGAGAAGCTGAGCTGTGTGATATATAGGGTTATATAATAGAGGAGAGAAGCTGAGCTGTGTGATATATAGGGTTATATGATAGGAGAGAAGCTGAGCTGTGTGATATATAGGGGTATATGATAGAGGAGAGAAGCTGAGCTGTGTGATATATAGGGGTATATGATAGGAGAGAAGCTGAGCTGTGTGATATATAGGGGTATATGATAGGAGAGAAGCTGAGCTGTGTGATATATAGGGGTATATAATAGAGGAGAGAAGCTGAGCTGTGTGATATATAGGGTTATATGATAGAGGAGAGAAGCTGAGCTGTGTGATATATAGGATTATATGATAGAGGAGAGAAGCTGAGCTGTGTGATATATAGGGGTATATGATAGAGGAGAGAAGCTGAGCTGTGTGATATATAGGGTTATATGATAGGAGAGAAGCTGAGCTGTGTGATATATAGGGTTATATGATAGAGGAGAGAAGCTGAGCTGTGTGATATATAGGGGTATATGACAGAAGAGAGAAACTGAGCTGTGTGATATATAGGGGTATATGATAGAGGAGAGAAGCTGAGCTGTGTGATATATAGGGGTATATGATAGAGGAGAGAAGCTGAGCTGTGTGATATATATAAGGGTGTATGATAGAGGAGAGAAGCTGAGCTGTGTGATATATAGGGTTATATGATAGGAGAGAAGCTGAGCTGTGTGATATATAGGGGTATAAGATGGAGGAGAGAAGCTGAGGTGTGTGATATATAGGGGTATATGATAGGAGAGAAGCTGAGCTGTGTGATATATAGGGGTATATGATAGAGGAGAGAAGCTGAGCTGTGTGATATATAGGGTTATATGATAGAGGAGAGAAGCTGAGCTGTGTGATATATAGGGGTATATGATAGAGGAGAGAAGCTGAGCTGTGTGATATATAGAGTTATATGATAGGAGAGAAGCTGAGCTGTGTGTATATATAGGGGTATATGATAGGAGAGAAGCTGAGCTGTGTGATATATAGGGTTATATGATAGGAGAGAAGCTGAGCTGTGGGATATATAGGGTATATGATAGAGGAGAGAAGCTGAGCTGTGTGATATATAGGGGTATATGATAGGAGAGAAGCTGAGCTGTGTGATATATAGGGTTATATGATAGAGGAGAGAAGCTGAGCTGTGTGATATATAGGGTTATATGATAGGAGAGAAGCTGGCTGTGTGATATATAGGGGTATATGTAGAGGAGAGAAGCTGAGCTGTGTGATATGTAGGGGTATATGATAGGAGAGAAGCTGAGCTGTGTGATATATAGGGGTATATGATAGAGGAGAGAAGCTGAGCTGTGTGATATATAGGGGTATATAATAGAGGAGAGAAGCTGAGCTGTGTGATATATAGGGTTATATGATAGGAGAGAAGCTGAGCTGTGTGATATATAGGGGTATATGATAGAGGAGAGAAGCTGAGCTGTGTGATATATAGGGGTATATGATAGGAGAGAAGCTGAGCTGTGTGATATATAGGGGTATATGATAGAGGAGAGAAGCTGAGCTGTGTGAATATATAGGGGTATATGATAGAGGAGAGAAGCTGAGCTGTGTGATATATAGGGTTATATGATAGAGGAGAGAAGCTGAGCTGTGTGATATATAGGGTTATATGATAGAGGAGAGAAGCTGAGCTGTGTGATATATAGGGGTATATGATAGAGGAGAGAAGCTGAGCTGTGTGATATATAGGGTTATATGATAGGAGAGAAGCTGAGCTGTGTGATATATAGGGTTATATGATAGAGGAGAGAAGCTGAGCTGTGTGATATATAGGGGTATATGATAGAGGAGAGAAGCTGAGCTGTGTGATATATAGGGGTATATGATAGAGGAGAGAAGCTGAGCTGTGTGATATATAGGGGTATATGATAGAGGAGAGAAGCTGAGCTGTGTGATATATAGGGTATATGATAGAGGAGAGAAGCTGAGCTGTGTGATATATAGGGTTATATGATAGGAGAGAAGCTGAGCTGTGTGATATATAGGGGTATATGATAGAGGAGAGAAGCTGAGCTGTGTGATATATAGGGGTATATGATAGGAGAGAAGCTGAGCTGTGTGATATATAGGGGTATATGATAGGAGAGAAGCTGAGCTGTGTGATATATAGGGGTATATAATAGAGGAGAGAAGCTGAGCTGTGTGATATATAGGGTTATATGATAGAGGAGAGAAGCTGAGCTGTGTGATATATAGGATTATATGATAGAGGAGAGAAGCTGAGCTGTGTGATATATAGGGGTATATGATAGAGGAGAGAAGCTGAGCTGTGTGATATATAGGGTTATATGATAGGAGAGAAGCTGAGCTGTGTGATATATAGGGTTATATGATAGAGGAGAGAAGCTGAGCTGTGTGATATATAGGGGTATATGACAGAAGAGAGAAACTGAGCTGTGTGATATATAGGGGTATATGATAGAGGAGAGAAGCTGAGCTGTGTGATATATAGGGGTATATGATAGAGGAGAGAAGCTGAGCTGTGTGTATATATAGGGGTGTATGATAGAGGAGAGAAGCTGAGCTGTGTGATATATAGGGTTATATGATAGGAGAGAAGCTGAGCTGTGTGATATATAGGGTTATAAGATGGAGGAGAGAAGCTGAGCTCTGTGATATATAGGGTTATATGATAGGAGAGAAGCTGAGCTGTGTGATATATAGGGTTATATGATAGAGGAGAGAAGCTGAGCTGTGTGATATATAGGGGTATATGATAGAGGAGAGAAGCTGAGCTGTGTGATATATAGGGGTATATGATAGAGGAGAGAAGCTGAGCTGTGTGATATATAGGGGTATATGATAGGAGAGAAGCTGAGCTGTGTGATATATAGGGGTATATAATAGGAGAGAAGCTGAGCTGTGTGATATATAGGGGTATATGATAGGAGAGAAGCTGAGCTGTGGGATATATAGGGGTATATGATAGAGGAGAGAAGCTGAGCTGTGTGATATATAGGGTTATATGATAGAGGAGAGAAGCTGAGCTGTGTGATATATAGGGGTATATGATAGGAGAGAAGCTGAGCTGTGTGATATATAGAGTTATATGATAGGAGAGAAGCTGAGCTGTGTGATATATAGGGGTATATGATAGAGGAGAGAAGCTGAGCTGTGTGATATATAGGGTTATATAATAGAGGAGAGAAGCTGAGCTGTGTGATATATAGGGTTATATGATAGGAGAGAAGCTGAGCTGTGTGATATATAGGGGTATATGATAGAGGAGAGAAGCTGAGCTGTGTGATATATAGGGGTATATGATAGGAGAGAAGCTGAGCTGTGTGATATATAGGGGTATATGATAGAGGAGAGAAGCTGAGCTGTGTGATATATATAGGGGTATATGATAGAGGAGAGAAGCTGAGCTGTGTGATATATAGGGTTATATGATAGAGGAGAGAAGCTGAGCTGTGTGATATATAGGAGTATATGATAGAGGAGAGAAGCTGAGCTGTGTGATATATAGGGGTATATGATAGAGGAGAGAAGCTGAGCTGTGTGATATATAGGGTTATATGATAGGAGAGAAGCTGAGCTGTGTGATATATAGGGGTATATGATAGAGGAGAGAAGCTGAGCTGTGTGATATATAGGGGTATATGATAGAAGAGAGAAGCTGAGCTGTGTGATATATAGGGGTATATGATAGAGGAGAGAAGCTGAGCTGTGTGATATATAGGGGTATATGATAGAGGAGAGAAGCTGAGCTGTGTGATATATATAAGGGTGTATGATAGAGGAGAGAAGCTGAGCTGTGTGATATATAGGGTTATATGATAGGAGAGAAGCTGAGCTGTGTGATATATAGGGGTATAAGATGGAGGAGAGAAGCTGAGCTGTGTGATATATAGGGGTATATGATAGGAGAGAAGCTGAGCTGTGTGATATATAGGGGTATGATAGGAGAGAAGCTGAGCTGTGTGATATATAGGGGTATATGATAGAGGAGAGAAGCTGAGCTGTGTGATATATAGGGGTATATGATAGGAGAGAAGCTGAGCTGTGTGATATATAGGGGTATAGGATAGGAGAGAAGCTGAGCTGTGTGATATATAGGGGTATATGATAGAGGAGAGAAGCTGAGCTGTGTGATATATAGGGGTATATGATAGGAGAGAAGCTGAGCTGTGTGATATATAGGGGTATATGATAGAGGAGAGAAGCTGAGCTGTGTGATATATAGGGGTATATGATAGGAGAGAAGCTGAGCTGTGTGATATATAGGGGTATATGATAGAGGAGAGAAGCTGAGCTGTGTGATATATAGGGTTATATGATAGAGGAGAGAAGCTGAGCTGTGTGATATATAGGGTTATATGATAGAGGAGAGAAGCTGAGCTGTGTGATATATAGGGGTATATGATAGAGGAGAGAAGCTGAGCTGTGTGATATATAGGGGTATATGATAGGAGAGAAGCTGAGCTGTGTGATATATAGGGGTATATGATAGAGGAGAGAAGCTGAGCTGTGTGATATATAGGGGTATATGACAGAGGAGAGAAGCTGAGCTGTGTGATATATAGGGGTATATGATAGAGGAGAGAAGCTGAGCTGTGTGATATATAGGGGTATATGATAGAGGAGAGAAGCTGAGCTGTGTGATATATAGGGGTATATGATAGAGGAGAGAAGCTGAGCTGTGTGATATATAGGGTTATATGATAGGAGAGAAGCTGAGCTGTGTGATATATAGGGTTATATGATGGAGGAGAGAAGCTGAGCTGTGTGATATATAGGGTTATATGATAGGAGAGAAGCTGAGCTGTGTGATATATAGGGGTATAGGATAGGAGAGAAGCTGAGCTGTGTGATATATAGGGGTATATGATAGAGGAGAGAAGCTGAGCTGTGTGATATATAGGGGTATATGATAGGAGAGAAGCTGAGCTGTGTGATATATAGGGGTATAGGATAGGAGAGAAGCTGAGCTGTGTGATATATAGGGGTTATATGATAGAGGAGAGAAGCTGAGCTGTGTGATATATAGGGTTATATGATAGAGGAGAGAAGCTGAGCTGTGTGATATATAGGGGTATATGATAGGAGAGAAGCTGAGCTGTGTGATATATAGGGGTATATGATAGAGGAGAGAAGCTGAGCTGTGTGATATATAGGGGTATATGATAGGAGAGAAGCTGAGCTGTGTGATATATAGGGGTATATGGTAGAGGAGAGAAGCTGAGCTGTGTGATATATAGGGTTATATGATAGAGGAGAGAAGCTGAGCTGTGTGATATATAGGGTTATATGATAGAGGAGAGAAGCTGAGCTGTGTGATATATAGGGGTATATGATAGAGGAGAGAAGCTGAGCTGTGTGATATATAGGGTTATATGATAGGAGAGAAGCTGAGCTGTGTGATATATAGGGGTATATAATAGGAGAGAAGCTGAGCTGTGTGATATATAGGGTTATATGATAGGAGAGAAGCTGAGCTGTGGGATATATAGGGGTATATGATAGAGGAGAGAAGCTGAGCTGTGTGATATATAGGGTTATATGATAGAGGAGAGAAGCTGAGCTGTGTGATATATAGGGTTATATGATAGGAGAGAAGCTGAGCTGTGTGATATATAGGGTTATATGATAGGAGAGAAGCTGAGCTGTGTGATATATAGGGGTATATGATAGAGGAGAGAAGCTGAGCTGTGTGATATATAGGGGTATATGATAGAGGAGAGAAGCTGAGCTGTGTGATATATAGGGGTATATGATAGGAGAGAAGCTGAGCTGTGTGATATATAGGGGTATATGATAGAGGAGAGAAGCTGAGCTGTGTGATATATAGGGGTATATGATAGGAGAGAAGCTGAGCTGTGTGAATATATAGGGGTATATGATAGAGGAGAGAAGCTGAGCTGTGTGATATATAGGGGTATATGATAGAGGAGAGAAGCTGAGCTGTGTGATATATAGGGTTATATGATAGAGGAGAGAAGCTGAGCTGTGTGATATATAGGGGTATATGATAGAGGAGAGAAGCTGAGCTGTGTGATATATAGGGGTATATGATAGGAGAGAAGCTGAGCTGTGTGATATATAGGGGTATATGATAGAGGAGAGAAGCTGAGCTGTGTGATATATAGGGGTATATGATAGAGGAGAGAAGCTGAGCTGTGTGATATATAGGGGTATATGATTGAGGAGAGAAGCTGAGCTGTGTGATATATAGGGGTATATGATAGAGGAGAGAAGCTGAGCTGTGTGAATATATAGGGGTATATGATAGAGGAGAGAAGCTGAGCTGTGTGATATATAGGGTTATATGATAGGAGAGAAGCTGAGCTGTGTGATATATAGGGTTATAAGATAGAGGAGAGAAGCTGAGCTGTGTGATATATAGGGTTATATGATAGGAGAGAAGCTGAGCTGTGTGATATATAGGGGTATAGGATAGGAGAGAAGCTGAGCTGTGTGATATATAGGGGTATATGATAGAGGAGAGAAGCTGAGCTGTGTGATATATAGGGTTATATGATAGGAGAGAAGCTGAGCTGTGTGATATATAGGGGTATAGGATAGGAGAGAAGCTGAGCTGTGTGATATATAGGGGTATATGATAGAGGAGAGAAGCTGAGCTGTGTGATATATAGGGGTATATGATAGGAGAGAAGCTGAGCTGTGTGATATATAGGGGTATATGATAGAGAGAGAAGCTGAGCTGTGTGATATATAGGGTTATATGATAGGAGAGAAGCTGAGCTGTGTGATATATAGGGTATATGATAGAGGAGAGAAGCTGAGCTGTGTGATATATAGGGTTATATGATAGAGGAGAGAAGCTGAGCTGTGTGATATATAGGGGTATATGATAGAGGAGAGAAGCTGAGCTGTGTGATATATAGGGGTATATGATAGAGGAGAGAAGCTGAGCTGTGTGATATATAGGGGTATATGATAGGAGAGAAGCTGAGCTGTGTGATAATATATAGGGGTATATGATAGGAGAGAAGCTGAGCTGTGTGATATATAGGGGTATATGATAGGAGAGAAGCTGAGCTGTGTGATATATAGGGGTATATGATAGAGGAGAGAAGCTGAGCTGTGTGATATATAGGGGTATATGATAGAGGAGAGAAGCTGAGCTGTGTGATATATAGGGGTATATGATAAGGAGAGAAGCTGAGCTGTGTGATATATAGGGGTATATGATAGAGGAGAGAAGCTGAGCTGTGTGATATATAGGGGTATATGATAGAGGAGAGAAGCTGAGCTGTGTGATATATAGGGGTATATGATAGAGGAGAGAAGCTGAGCTGTGTGATATATAGGGGTATATGATAGAGGAGAGAAGCTGAGCTGTGTGATATATAGGGGTATATGATAGAGGAGAGAAGCTGAGCTGTGTGATATATAGGGTTATATGATAGAGGAGAGAAGCTGAGCTGTGTGATATATAGGGGTATATGATAGGAGAGAAGCTGAGCTGTGTGATATATAGGGGTATATGATAGAGGAGAGAAGCTGAGCTGTGTGATATATAGGGGTATATGATAGGAGAAAGCTGAGCTGTGTGATATATAGGGGTATATGATAGGAGAGAAGCTGAGCTGTGTGATATATAGGGGTATATGATAGAGGAGAGAAGCTGAGCTGTGTGATATATAGGGGTATATGATAGAGGAGAGAAGCTGAGCTGTGTGATATATAGGTTATATGATAGGAGAGAAGCTGAGCTGTGTGATATATAGGGGTATATGATAGAGAGAGAAGCTGAGCTGTGTGATATATAGGGGTATATGATAGGAGAGAAGCTGAGCTGTGTGATATATAGGGGTATATGATAGAGAGAGAAGCTGAGCTGTGTGATATATAGGGGTATATGATAGGAGAGAAGCTGAGCTGTGTGATATATAGGGGTATATGATAGAGGAGAGAAGCTGAGCTGTGTGATATATAGGGGTATATGATAGAGGAGAGAAGCTGAGCTGTGTGATATATAGGGGTATATGATAGAGGAGAGAAGCTGAGCTGTGTGATATATAGGGTTATATGATAGGAGAGAAGCTGAGCTGTGTGATATATAGGGGTATATGATGGAGGAGAGAAGCTGAGCTGTGTGATATATAGGGGTATATGATAGGAGAGAAGCTGAGCTGTGTGATATATAGGGGTATATGATAGAGGAGAGAAGCTGAGCTGTGTGATATATAGGGGTATATGATAGAGGAGAGAAGCTGAGCTGTGTGATATATAGGGGTATATGATAGAGGAGAGAAGCTGAGCTGTGTGATATATAGGGGTATATGATAGGAGAGAAGCTGAGCTGTGTGATATATAGGGGTATATGATAGGAGAGAAGCTGAGCTGTGTGATATATAGGGTTATATGATAGGAGAGAAGCTGAGCTGTGGGATATATAGGGGTATATGATAGGAGAGAAGCTGAGCTGTGTGATATATAGGGTATATGATAGGAGAGAAGCTGAGCTGTGTGATATATAGGGGTATATGATAGAGGAGAGAAGCTGAGCTGTGTGATATATAGGGGTATATGATAGAAGAGAAGCTGAGCTGTGTGATATATAGGGTATATGATAGAGAGAAGCTGAGCTGTGTGATATATAGGGGTATATGATAGGAGAGAAGCTGAGCTGTGTGATATATAGGGTATATGATAGAGGAGAGAAGCTGAGCTGTGTGATATATAGGGTTATATGATAGGAGAGAAGCTGAGCTGTGTGATATATAGGGGTATATGATAGAGGAGAGAAGCTGAGCTGTGTGATATATAGGGGTATATGATAGGAGAGAAGCTGAGCTGTGTGATATATAGGGGTATATGATAGAGGAGAGAAGCTGAGCTGTGTGATATATAGGGGTATATGATAGAGGAGAGAAGCTGAGCTGTGTGATATATAGGGTTATATGATAGAGGAGAGAAGCTGAGCTGTGTGATATATAGGATTATATGATAGAGGAGAGAAGCTGAGCTGTGTGATATATAGGGGTATATGATAGAGGAGAGAAGCTGAGCTGTGTGATATATAGGGTTATATGATAGGAGAGAAGCTGAGCTGTGTGATATATAGGGTTATATGATAGAGGAGAGAAGCTGAGCTGTGTGATATATAGGGGTATATGACAGAGGAGAGAAACTGAGCTGTGTGATATATAGGGGTATATGATAGAGGAGAGAAGCTGAGCTGTGTGATATATAGGGGTATATGATAGAGGAGAGAAGCTGAGCTGTGTGTATATATAGGGGTTATGATAGAGGAGAGAAGCTGAGCTGTGTGATATATAGGGTTATATGATAGGAGAGAAGCTGAGCTGTGTGATATATAGGGGTATATGATAGAGGAGAGAAGCTGAGCTGTGTGATATATAGGGGTATATGATAGGAGAGAAGCTGAGCTGTGTGATATATAGGGGTATATGATAGGAGAGAAGCTGAGCTGTGTGATATATAGGGGTATATAATAGAGGAGAGAAGCTGAGCTGTGTGATATATAGGGGTATATGATAAGGAGAGAAGCTGAGCTGTGTGATATATAGGGTATATGATAAGAGAGAAGCTGAGCTGTGTGATATATAGGGGTATATGATAGAGGAGAGAAGCTGAGCTGTGTGATATATAGGGTTATATGATAGGAGAGAAGCTGAGCTGTGTGATATATAGGGGTATATGATGAGGAGAGAAGCTGAGCTGTGTGATATATAGGGGTATATGATAGGAGAGAAGCTGAGCTGTGTGATATATAGGGGTATATGATAGAGGAGAGAAGCTGAGCTGTGTGATATATAGGGGTATATGATAGAGGAGAGAAGCTGAGCTGTGTGATATATAGGGGTATATGATAGAGGAGAGAAGCTGAGCTGTGTGATATATAGGGTTATATGATAGGAGAGAAGCTGAGCTGTGTGATATATAGGGGTATATGATGGAGGAGAGAAGCTGAGCTGTGTGATATATAGGGGTATATGATAGGAGAGAAGCTGAGCTGTGTGATATATAGGGTTATATGATAGAGGAGAGAAGCTGAGCTGTGTGATATATAGGGGTATATGATAGAGGAGAGAAGCTGAGCTGTGTGATATATAGGGGTATATGATAGAGGAGAGAAGCTGAGCTGTGTGATATATAGGGTTATATGATAGGAGAGAAGCTGAGCTGTGTGATATATATAGGGGTTATATATAGGAGAGAAGCTGAGCTGTGTGATATATAGGGGTATATGATAGGAGAGAAGCTGACTGTGGGATATATAGGGGTATATGATAGGAGAGAAGCTGAGCTGTGTGATATATAGGGTTATATGATGAGGAGAGAAGCTGAGCTGTGTGATATATAGGGTTATATGATAGGAGAGAAGCTGAGCTGTGTGATATGTAGGGTTATATGATAGGAGAGAAGCTGAGCTGTGTGATATATAGGGGTATATGATAGAGGAGAGAAGCTGAGCTGTGTGATATATAGGGTTATATAGATAGAGGAGAGAAGCTGAGCTGTGTGATATATAGGGTTATATGATAGGAGAGAAGCTGAGCTGTGTGATATATAGGGGTATATGATAGAGGAGAGAAGCTGAGCTGTGTGATATATAGGGGTATATGATAGGAGAGAAGCTGAGCTGTGTGATATATAGGGGTATATGATAGAGGAGAGAAGCTGAGCTGTGTGATATATATAGGGGTGTATGATAGAGGAGAGAAGCTGAGCTGTGTGATATATAGGGTTATATGATAGAGGAGAGAAGCTGAGCTGTGTGATATATAGGGTTATATGATAAGGAGAGAAGCTGAGCTGTGTGATATATAGGGGTATATGATAGAGGAGAGAAGCTGAGCTGTGTGATATATAGGGTTATATGATAGGAGAGAAGCTGAGCTGTGTGATATATAGGGGTATATGATAGAGGAGAGAAGCTGAGCTGTGTGATATATAGGGGTATATGATAGAGGAGAGAAGCTGAGCTGTGTGATATATAGGGGTATATGATAGAGGAGAGAAGCTGAGCTGTGTGATATATAGGGGTATATGATAGAGGAGAGAAGCTGAGCTGTGTGATATATATAGGGTATATGATAGAGGAGAGAAGCTGAGCTGTGTGATATATAGGGTTATATGATAGGAGAGAAGCTGAGCTGTGTGATATATAGGGGTATATGATGGAGGAGAGAAGCTGAGCTCTGTGATATATAGGGGTATATGATAGGAGAGAAGCTGAGCTGTGTGATATATAGGGGTATAGGATAGGAGAGAAGCTGAGCTGTGTGATATATAGGGGTATATGATAGAGGAGAGAAGCTGAGCTGTGTGATATATAGGGGTATATGATAGGAGAGAAGCTGAGCTGTGTGATATATAGGGGTATAGGATAGGAGAGAAGCTGAGCTGTGTGATATATAGGGGTTATATGATAGAGGAGAGAAGCTGAGCTGTGTGATATATAGGGTTATATGATAGGAGAGAAGCTGAGCTGTGTGATATATAGGGGTATATGATAGAGGAGAGAAGCTGAGCTGTGTGATATATAGGGTTATATGATAGGAGAGAAGCTGAGCTGTGTGATATATAGGGGTATATGATAGAGGAGAGAAGCTGAGCTGTGTGATATATAGGGGTATATGATAGAGGAGAGAAGCTGAGCTGTGTGATATATAGGGTTATATGATAGAGGAGAGAAGCTGAGCTGTGTGATATATAGGGGTATATGATGGAGAGAAGCTGAGCTGTGTGATATATAGGGGTATATGATAGGAGAGAACTGAGCTGTGTGAATATATAGGGTATATAATAGGAGAGAAGCTGAGCTGTGTGATATATAGGGTATATGATAGGAGAGAACTGAGCTGTGTGATATATAGGGTATATGATAGAAGAGAACTGGCTGTGTGATATATAGGGGTATATGATAGAGGAGAGAAGCTGAGCTGTGTGATATATAGGGGTATATGATAGGAGAGAAGCTGAGCTGTGTGATATATAGGGGTATATGTAGAGGAGAGAAGCTGAGCTGTGTGATATATAGGGGTATATGATAGGAGAGAAGCTGAGCTGTGTGATATATAGGGGTATATGATAGAGGAGAGAAGCTGAGCTGTGTGATATATAGGGGTATATGATAAGGAGAGAAGCTGAGCTGTGTGATATATAGGGGTATATGATGAGGAGAGAAGCTGAGCTGTGTGATATATAGGGGTATATGATAAGGAGAGAAGCTGAGCTGTGTGATATATAGGGGTATATGATAGAGGAGAGAAGCTGAGCTGTGTGATATATAGGGGTATATGATAGGAGAGAAGCTGAGCTGTGTGATATATAGGGGTATATGATAAGGAGAGAAGCTGAGCTGTGTGATATATAGGGGTATATGATAGGAGAGAAGCTGAGCTGTGTGATATATAGGGGTATATGATAGGAGAGAAGCTGAGCTGTGTGATATATAGGGGTATATGATAGAGGAGAGAAGCTGAGCTGTGTGATATATAGGGGTATATGATAGAGGAGAGAAGCTGAGCTGTGTGATATATAGGATTATATGATAGAGGAGAGAAGCTGAGCTGTGTGATATATAGGGGTATATGATAGAGGAGAGAAGCTGAGCTGTGTGATATATAGGGTTATATGATAGGAGAGAAGCTGAGCTGTGTGATATATAGGGTTATATGATAGAGGAGAGAAGCTGAGCTGTGTGATATATAGGGGTATATGATAGGAGAGAAGCTGAGCTGTGTGATATATAGGGGTATATGATAGAGGAGAGAAGCTGAGCTGTGTGATATATAGGGGTATATGATAGAGGAGAGAAGCTGAGCTGTGTGATATATAGGGGTATATGATAGAGGAGAGAAGCTGAGCTGTGTGATATATAGGGTTATATGATAGGAGAGAAGCTGAGCTGTGTGATATATAGGGGTATATGATAGAGGAGAGAAGCTGAGCTGTGTGATATATAGGGGTATATGATAGGAGAGAAGCTGAGCTGTGTGATATATAGGGGTATATGATAGGAGAGAAGCTGAGCTGTGTGATATATAGGGGTATATGATAGAGGAGAGAAGCTGAGCTGTGTGATATATAGGGGTATATGATAGGAGAGAAGCTGAGCTGTGTGATATATAGGGGTATATGATAGGAGAGAAGCTGAGCTGTGTGATATATAGGGGTATATGATAGAGGAGAGAAGCTGAGCTGTGTGATATATAGGGTTATATGATAGAGGAGAGAAGCTGAGCTGTGTGATATATAGGGTTATATGATAGGAGAGAAGCTGAGCTGTGTGATATATAGGGGTATATGATAGAGGAGAGAAGCTGAGCTGTGTGATATATAGGGGTATATGATAGGAGAGAAGCTGAGCTGTGTGATATATAGGGGTATATGATAGAGGAGAGAAGCTGAGCTGTGTGATATATAGGGGTATATGATAGGAGAGAAGCTGAGCTGTGTGATATATAGGGGTATATGATAGAGGAGAGAAGCTGAGCTGTGTGATATATAGGGGTATATGATAGAGGAGAGAAGCTGAGCTGTGTGATATATAGGGGTATATGATAGGAGAGAAGCTGAGCTGTGTGATATATAGGGGTATATGATAGAGGAGAGAAGCTGAGCTGTGTGATATATAGGGGTATATGATAGGAGAGAACTGAGCTTGTGATATATAGGGTATATGATAAGAGAGAAGCTAGCTGTGTGATATATAGGGGTATATGATAGGGAGAGAAGCTGAGCTGTGTGATATATAGGGGTATATGATAGGAGAGAAGCTGAGCTGTGTGATATATAGGGGTATATGATAGGAGAGAAGCTGAGCTGTGTGATATATAGGGGTATATGATAAGGAGAGAAGCTGAGCTGTGTGATATATAGGGTATATGATAGAGGAGAGAAGCTGAGCTGTGTGATATATAGGGGTATATGATAGGAGAGAAGCTGAGCTGTGTGATATATAGGGGTATATGATAGAGGAGAGAAGCTGAGCTGTGTGATATATAGGGGTATATGATAAGGAGAGAAGCTGAGCTGTGTGATATATAGGGGTATATGATAGGAGAGAAGCTGAGCTGTGTGATATATAGGGGTATATGATAGAGGAGAGAAGCTGAGCTGTGTGATATATAGGGGTATATGATGAGGAGAGAAGCTGAGCTGTGTGATATATAGGGGTATATGATAGGAGAGAAGCTGAGCTGTGTGATATATAGGGGTATATGATAGGAGAGAAGCTGAGCTGTGTGATATATAGGGGTATATGATAGGAGAGAAGCTGAGCTGTGTGATATATAGGGTATATGATAGGAGAGAAGCTGAGCTGTGTGATATATAGGGTATATGATAGGAGAGAAGCTGGCTGTGTGATATATAGGGGTATATGATGAGAGAAGCTGAGCTGTGTGATATATAGGGGTATATGATAGGAGAGAAGCTGAGCTGTGTGATATATAGGGGTATATGATAAGGAGAGAAGCTGAGCTGTGTGATATATAGGGGTATATGATAGAGGAGAGAAGCTGAGCTGTGTGATATATAGGGGTATATGATAGAGGAGAGAAGCTGAGCTGTGTGATATATAGGGGTATATGATAGGAGAGAAGCTGAGCTGTGTGATATATAGGGGTATATGATGAGGAGAGAAGCTGAGCTGTGTGATATATAGGGGTATATGATAGGAGAGAAGCTGAGCTGTGTGATATATAGGGGTATATGATAGAGGAGAGAAGCTGAGCTGTGTGATATATAGGGGTATATGATAGAGGAGAGAAGCTGAGCTGTGTGATATATAGGGGTATATGATAGAGGAGAGAAGCTGAGCTGTGTGATATATAGGGGTATATGATAAGGAGAGAAGCTGAGCTGTGTGATATATAGGGGTATATGATAGGAGAGAAGCTGAGCTGTGTGATATATAGGGGTATATGATAAGGAGAGAAGCTGAGCTGTGTGATATATAGGGGTATATGATAGAGGAGAGAAGCTGAGCTGTGTGATATATAGGGGTATATGATAAGGAGAGAAGCTGAGCTGTGTGATATATAGGGGTATATGATAGAGGAGAGAAGCTGAGCTGTGTGATATATAGGGGTATATGATAAGGAGAGAAGCTGAGCTGTGTGATATATAGGGTTATATGATAGGAGAGAAGCTGAGCTGTGTGATATATAGGGGTATATGATAAGGAGAGAAGCTGAGCTGTGTGATATATAGGGGTATATGATAGAGGAGAGAAGCTGAGCTGTGTGATATATAGGGGTATATGATAGGAGAGAAGCTGAGCTGTGTGATATATAGGGTATATGATAGAGGAGAGAAGCTGAGCTGTGTGATATATAGGGGTATATGATAGGAGAGAAGCTGAGCTGTGTGATATATAGGGGTATATGATAGAGGAGAGAAGCTGAGCTGTGTGATATATAGGGGTATATGATAGAGGAGAGAAGCTGAGCTGTGTGAATATATAGGGGTATATGATAGAGGAGAGAAGCTGAGCTGTGTGATATATAGGGGTATATGATAGAGGAGAGAAGCTGAGCTGTGTGATATATAGGGGTATATGATGAGGAGAGAAGCTGAGCTGTGTGATATATAGGGGTATATGATAGAGGAGAGAAGCTGAGCTGTGTGATATATAGGGGTATATGATAGGAGAGAAGCTGAGCTGTGTGATATATAGGGGTATATGATAGAGGAGAGAAGCTGAGCTGTGTGATATATAGGGGTATATGATAGAGGAGAGAAGCTGAGCTGTGTGATATATAGGGGTATATGATAGAGGAGAGAAGCTGAGCTGTGTGATATATAGGGGTATATGATAGAGGAGAGAAGCTGAGCTGTGTGATATATAGGGGTATATGATAAGGAGAGAAGCTGAGCTGTGTGATATATAGGGGTATATGATAGAGGAGAGAAGCTGAGCTGTGTGATATATAGGGGTATATGATAGAGGAGAGAAGCTGAGCTGTGTGATATATAGGGGTATATGATAGAGGAGAGAAGCTGAGCTGTGTGATATATAGGGGTATATGATAGAGGAGAGAAGCTGAGCTGTGTGATATATAGGGGTATATGATAGAGGAGAGAAGCTGAGCTGTGTGATATATAGGGGTATATGATAGAGGAGAGAAGCTGAGCTGTGTGATATATAGGGGTATATGATAGGAGAGAAGCTGAGCTGTGTGATATATAGGGGTATATGATGGAGGAGAGAAGCTGAGCTGTGTGATATATAGGGGTATATGATAGGAGAGAAGCTGAGCTGTGTGATATATAGGGGTATATGATAGAGGAGAGAAGCTGAGCTGTGTGATATATAGGGGTATATGATAGAGGAGAGAAGCTGAGCTGTGTGATATATAGGGTTATATGATGAGGAGAGAAGCTGAGCTGTGTGATATATAGGGGTATATGATAGAGGAGAGAAGCTGAGCTGTGTGATATATAGGGGTATATGATAGGAGAGAAGCTGAGCTGTGTGATATATAGGGGTATAAGATAGAGGAGAGAAGCTGAGCTGTGTGATATATAGGGGTATATGATAGGAGAGAAGCTGAGTGTGTGATATATAGGGGTATATGATAGGAGAGAAGCTGAGCTGTGTGATATATAGGGGTATATGATAGAGGAGAGAAGCTGAGCTGTGTGATATATAGGGGTATATGATAGGAGAGAAGCTGAGCTGTGTGATATATAGGGGTATAGGATAGGAGAGAAGCTGAGCTGTGTGATATATAGGGGTATATGATAGGAGAGAAGCTGAGCTGTGTGATATATAGGGGTATATGATAGAGGAGAGAAGCTGAGCTGTGTGATATATAGGGGTATATGATAGAGGAGAGAAGCTGAGCTGTGTGATATATAGGGGTATATGATGAGGAGAGAAGCTGAGCTGTGTGATATATAGGGGTATAGGATAGGAGAGAAGCTGAGCTGTGTGATATATAGGGGTATATGATAGAGGAGAGAAGCTGAGCTGTGTGATATATAGGGGTATATGATAGAGGAGAGAAGCTGAGCTGTGTGATATATAGGGTTATATGATGAGGAGAGAAGCTGAGCTGTGTGATATATAGGGGTATATGATAGAGGAGAGAAGCTGAGCTGTGTGATATATAGGGTTATATGATAGGAGAGAAGCTGAGCTGTGTGATATATAGGGGTATATGATAGAGGAGAGAAGCTGAGCTGTGTGATATATAGGGTATGATAGGAGAGAAGCTGAGCTGTGTGATATATAGGGGTATATGATAGAGGAGAGAAGCTGAGCTGTGTGATATATAGGGGTATATGATAGAGGGAGAAAGCTGAGCTGTGTGATATATAGGGTTATATGATAGGAGAGAAGCTGAGCTGTGTGATATATATAGGGGTATATAATAGGAGAGAAGCTGAGCTGTGTGATATATAGAGTTATATGATAGGAGAGAAGCTGACTGTGGGATATATAGGGGTATATGATAGAGGAGAGAAGCTGAGCTGTGTGATATATAGGGGTATATGATAGAGGAGAGAAGCTGAGCTGTGTGATATATAGGGTTATATGATAGGAGAGAAGCTGAGCTGTGTGATATATAGAGGTATATGATAGGAGAGAAGCTGAGCTGTGTGATATATAGGGGTATATGATAGAGGAGAGAAGCTGAGCTGTGTGATATATAGGGTTATATAATAGAGGAGAGAAGCTGAGCTGTGTGATATATAGGGTTATATGATAGGAGAGAAGCTGAGCTGTGTGATATATAGGGGTATATGATAGAGGAGAGAAGCTGAGCTGTGTGATATATAGGGGTATATGATAGGAGAGAAGCTGAGCTGTGTGATATATATAGGGGTGTATGATAGAGGAGAGAAGCTGAGCTGTGTGATATATAGGGTTATATGATAGAGGAGAGAAGCTGAGCTGTGTGATATATAGGATTATATGATAGAGGAGAGAAGCTGAGCTGTGTGATATATAGGGGTATATGATAGAGGAGAGAAGCTGAGCTGTGTGATATATAGGGTTATATGATAGGAGAGAAGCTGAGCTGTGTGATATATAGGGTTATATGATAGAGGAGAGAAGCTGAGCTGTGTGATATATAGGGGTATATGACAGAAGAGAGAAACTGAGCTGTGTGATATATAGGGGTATATGATAGAGGAGAGAAGCTGAGCTGTGTGATATATAGGGGTATATGATAGAGGAGAGAAGCTGAGCTGTGTGATATATATAGGGGTGTATGATAGAGGAGAGAAGCTGAGCTGTGTGATATATAGGGTTATATGATAGGAGAGAAGCTGAGCTGTGTGATATATAGGGTTATAAGATGGAGGAGAGAAGCTGAGCTCTGTGATATATAGGGTTATATGATAGGAGAGAAGCTGAGCTGTGTGATATATAGGGGTATAGGATAGGAGAGAAGCTGAGCTGTGTGATATATAGGGGTATATGATAGAGGAGAGAAGCTGAGCTGTGTGATATATAGGGTTATATGATAGGAGAGAAGCTGAGCTGTGTGATATATAGGGGTATAGGATAGGAGAGAAGCTGAGCTGTGTGATATATAGGGGTATATGATAGAGGAGAGAAGCTGAGCTGTGTGATATATAGGGTTATATGATAGGAGTGAAGCTGAGCTGTGTGATATATAGGGGTATATGATAGAGGAGAGAAGCTGAGCTGTGTGATATATAGAGTTATATGATAGGAGAGAAGCTGAGCTGTGTGATATATAGGGTTATATGGTAGAGGAGAGAAGCTGAGCTGTGTGATATATAGGGTTATATGATAGAGGAGAGAAGCTGAGCTGTGTGATATATAGGGTTATATGATAGAGGAGAGAAGCTGAGCTGTGTGATATATAGGGGTATATGATAGAGGAGAGAAGCTGAGCTGTGTGATATATAGAGTTATATGATAGGAGAGAAGCTGAGCTGTGTGATATATATATAGGGGTATATAATAGGAGAGAAGCTGAGCTGTGTGATATATAGGGGTATATGATAGGAGAGAAGCTGATCTGTGGGATATATAGGGTGTATGATAGAGGAGAGAAGCTGAGCTGTGTGATATATAGGGGTATATGATAGAGGAGAGAAGCTGAGCTGTGTGATATATAGGGTTATATGATAGGAGAGAAGCTGAGCTGTGTGATATATAGGGGTATATGATATAGGAGAGAAGCTGAGCTGTGTGAGATATAGGGGTATATGATAGAGGAGAGAAGCTGAGCTGTGTGATATATAGGGGTATATGATAGAGGAGAGAAGCTGAGCGGTGTGATATATAGGGGTATGTAATAGAGGAGAGAAGCTGAGCTGTGTGATATATAGGGGTATATGATAGAGGAGAGAAGCTGAGCTGTGTGATATATAGGGGTATGTAATAGAGGAGAGAAGCTGAGCTGTGTGATATATAGGGTTATATGATAGGAGAGAAGCTGAGCTGTGTGATATATAGGGGTATATGATAGAGGAGAGAAGCTGAGCTGTGTGATATATAGGGGTATATGATAGGAGAGAAGCTGAGCTGTGTGATATATAGGGGTATATGATAGGAGAGAAGCTGAGCTGTGTGATATATAGGGGTATATAATAGAGGAGAGAAGCTGAGCTGTGTGATATATAGGGTTATATGATAGAGGAGAGAAGCTGAGCTGTGTGATATATAGGATTATATGATAGAGGAGAGAAGCTGAGCTGTGTGATATATCGGGGTATATGATAGAGGAGAGAAGCTGAGCTGTGTGATATATAGGGTTATATGATAGGAGAGAAGCTGAGCTGTGTGATATATAGGGTTATATGATAGAGGAGAGAAGCTGAGCTGTGTGATATATAGGGGTATATGACAGAAGAGAGAAACTGAGCTGTGTGATATATAGGGGTATATGATAGAGGAGAGAAGCTGAGCTGTGTGATATATAGGGGTATATGATAGAGGAGAGAAGCTGAGCTGTGTGATATATATAAGGGTGTATGATAGAGGAGAGAAGCTGAGCTGTGTGATATATAGGGTTATATGATAGGAGAGAAGCTGAGCTGTGTGATATATAGGGTTATAAGATGGAGGAGAGAAGCTGAGGTGTGTGATATATAGGGGTATATGATAGGAGAGAAGCTGAGCTGTGTGATATATAGGGGTATATGATAGAGGAGAGAAGCTGAGCTGTGTGATATATAGGGGTATATGATAGAGGAGAGAAGCTGAGCTGTGTGATATATAGGGGTATATGATAGAGGAGAGAAGCTGAGCTGTGTGATATATAGAGGTATATGATAGGAGAGAAGCTGAGCTGTGTGATATATAGGGGTATATAATAGGAGAGAAGCTGAGCTGTGTGATATATAGAGTTATATGATAGGAGAGAAGCTGATCTGTGGGATATATAGGGTATATGATAGAGGAGAGAAGCTGAGCTGTGTGATATATAGAGTTATATGATAGGAGAGAAGCTGATCTGTGTGATATATAGGGTTATATGATAGAGGAGAGAAGCTGAGCTGTGTGATATATAGGGGTATATGATAGGAGAGAAGCTGAGCTGTGTGATATGTAGAGTTATATGATAGGAGAGAAGCTGAGCTGTGTGATATATAGGGGTATATGATAGAGGAGAGAAGCTGAGCTGTGTGATATATAGGGTTATATAATAGAGGAGAGAAGCTGAGCTGTGTGATATATAGGGTTATATGATAGGAGAGAAGCTGAGCTGTGTGATATATAGGGGTATATGATAGAGGAGAGAAGCTGAGCTGTGTGATATATAGGGGTATATGATAGGAGAGAAGCTGAGCTGTGTGATATATAGGGGTATATGATAGAGGAGAGAAGCTGAGCTGTGTGATATATATAGGGGTATATGATAGAGGAGAGAAGCTGAGCTGTGTGATATATAGGGTTATATGATAGAGGAGAGAAGCTGAGCTGTGTGATATATAGGATTATATGATAGAGGAGAGAAGCTGAGCTGTGTGATATATAGGGGTATATGATAGAGGAGAGAAGCTGAGCTGTGTGATATATAGGGTTATATGATAGGAGAGAAGCTGAGCTGTGTGATATATAGGGTTATATGATAGAGGAGAGAAGCTGAGCTGTGTGATATATAGGGGTATATGACAGAAGAGAGAAACTGAGCTGTGTGATATATAGGGGTATATGATAGAGGAGAGAAGCTGAGCTGTGTGATATATAGGGGTATATGATAGAGGAGAGAAGCTGAGCTGTGTGATATATATAAGGGTGTATGATAGAGGAGAGAAGCTGAGCTGTGTGATATATAGGGTTATATGATAGGAGAGAAGCTGAGCTGTGTGATATATAGGGGTATATGATAGAGGAGAGAAGCTGAGCTGTGTGATATATAGGGGTATATGATAGGAGAGAAGCTGAGCTGTGTGATATATAGGGGTATATGATAGGAGAGAAGCTGAGCTGTGTGATATATAGGGGTATATAATAGAGGAGAGAAGCTGAGCTGTGTGATATATAGGGTTATATGATAGAGGAGAGAAGCTGAGCTGTGTGATATATAGGATTATATGATAGAGGAGAGAAGCTGAGCTGTGTGATATATAGGGGTATATGATAGAGGAGAGAAGCTGAGCTGTGTGATATATAGGGTTATATGATAGGAGAGAAGCTGAGCTGTGTGATATATAGGGTTATATGATAGAGGAGAGAAGCTGAGCTGTGTGATATATAGGGGTATATGACAGAAGAGAGAAACTGAGCTGTGTGATATATAGGGGTATATGATAGAGGAGAGAAGCTGAGCTGTGTGATATATAGGGGTATATGATAGAGGAGAGAAGCTGAGCTGTGTGATATATATAAGGGTGTATGATAGAGGAGAGAAGCTGAGCTGTGTGATATATAGGGTTATATGATAGGAGAGAAGCTGAGCTGTGTGATATATAGGGTTATAAGATGGAGGAGAGAAGCTGAGGTCTGTGATATATAGGGGTATATGATAGGAGAGAAGCTGAGCTGTGTGATATATAGGGGTATATGATAGAGGAGAGAAGCTGAGCTGTGTGATATATAGGGTTATATGATAGAGGAGAGAAGCTGAGCTGTGTGATATATAGGGGTATATGATAGAGGAGAGAAGCTGAGCTGTGTGATATATAGAGGTATATGATAGGAGAGAAGCTGAGCTGTATGATATATATAGGGGTATATAATAGGAGAGAAGCTGAGCTGTGTGATATATAGAGTTATATGATAGGAGAGAAGCTGATCTGTGGGATATATAGGGTATATGATAGAGGAGAGAAGCTGAGCTGTGTGATATATAGGGTTATATGATAGAGGAGAGAAGCTGAGCTGTGTGATATATAGGGTTATATTATAGGAGAGAAGCTGAGCTGTGTGATATATAGAGTTATATGATAGGAGAGAAGCTGAGCTGTGTGATATATAGGGGTATATGATAGAGGAGAGAAGCTGAGCTGTGTGATATATAGGGTTATATAATAGAGGAGAGAAGCTGAGCTGTGTGATATATAGGGTTATATGATAGGAGTGAAGCTGAGCTGTGTGATATATAGGGGTATATGATAGAGGAGAGAAGCTGAGCTGTGTGATATATAGGGGTATATGATAGGAGAGAAGCTGAGCTGTGTGATATATAGGGGTATATGATAGAGGAGAGAAGCTGAGCTGTGTGATATATATAAGGGTGTATGATAGAGGAGAGAAGCTGAGCTGTGTGATATATAGGGTTATATGATAGAGGAGAGAAGCTGAGCTGTGTGATATATAGGATTATATGATAGAGGAGAGAAGCTGAGCTGTGTGATATATAGGGGTATATGATAGAGGAGAGAAGCTGAGCTGTGTGATATATAGGGTTATATGATAGGAGAGAAGCTGAGCTGTGTGATATATAGGGTTATATGATAGAGGAGAGAAGCTGAGCTGTGTGATATATAGGGGTATATGACAGAAGAGAGAAACTGAGCTGTGTGATATATAGGGGTATATGATAGAGGAGAGAAGCTGAGCTGTGTGATATATAGGGGTATATGATAGAGGAGAGAAGCTGAGCTGTGTGATATATATAAGGGTGTATGATAGAGGAGAGAAGCTGAGCTGTGTGATATATAGGGTTATATGATAGGAGAGAAGCTGAGCTGTGTGATATATAGGGTTATAAGATGGAGGAGAGAAGCTGAGCTCTGTGATATATAGGGTTATATGATAGGAGAGAAGCTGAGCTGTGTGATATATAGGGGTATAGGATAGGAGAGAAGCTGAGCTGTGTGATATATAGGGGTATATGATAGAGGAGAGAAGCTGAGCTGTGTGATATATAGGGTTATATGATAGGAGAGAAGCTGAGCTGTGTGATATATAGGGGTATAGGATAGGAGAGAAGCTGAGCTGTGTGATATATAGGGGTTTATGATAGAGGAGAGAAGCTGAGCTGTGTGATATATAGGGTTATATGATAGGAGTGAAGCTGAGCTGTGTGATATATAGGGGTATATGATAGAGTAGAGAAGCTGAGCTGTGTGATATATAGAGTTATATGATAGGAGAGAAGCTGAGCTGTGTGATATATAGGGTTATATGGTAGAGGAGAGAAGCTGAGCTGTGTGATATATAGGGTTATATGATAGAGGAGAGAAGCTGAGCTGTGTGATATATAGGGTTATATGATAGAGGAGAGAAGCTGAGCTGTGTGATATATAGGGGTATATGATAGAGGAGAGAAGCTGAGCTGTGTGATATATAGAGTTATATGATAGGAGAGAAGCTGAGCTGTATGTATATATAGGGGTATATAATAGGAGAGAAGCTGAGCTGTGTGATATATAGAGGTATATGATAGGAGAGAAGCTGATCTGTGGGATATATAGGGTGTATGATAGGAGAGAAGCTGAGCTGTGTGATATATAAGGGTATATAATAGAGGAGAGAAGCTGAGCTGTGTGATATATAGGGTTATATGATAGGAGTGAAGCTGAGCTGTGTGATATATAGGGGTATATGATATAGGAGAGAAGCTGAGCTTGTGAGATATAGGGGTATATGATAAGGAGAGAAGCTGAGCTGTGTGATATATAGGGGTATATGATAGAGGAGAGAACTGCGTGTGATATATAGGGTTATGTAATAGAGGAGAGAAGCTGAGTTGTGTGATATATAGGGTTATGTAATAGAGGAGAGAAGCTGAGTTGTGTGATATATAGGGGTATATGATAGAGGAGAGAAGCTGAGCTGTGTGATATATAGGGTTATGTAATAGAGGAGAGAAGCTGAGCTGTGTGATATATAGGGTTATATGATAGGAGTGAAGCTGAGCTGTGTGATATATAGGGGTATATGATAGAGGAGAGAAGCTGAGCTGTGTGATATATAGGGGTATATGATAGGAGAGAAGCTGAGCTGTGTGATATATAGGGGTATATGATAGGAGAGAAGCTGAGCTGTGTGATATATAGGGGTATATAATAGAGGAGAGAAGCTGAGCTGTGTGATATATAGGGTTATATGATAGAGGAGAGAAGCTGAGCTGTGTGATATATAGGATTATATGATAGAGGAGAGAAGCTGAGCTGTGTGATATATCGGGGTATATGATAGAGGAGAGAAGCTGAGCTGTGTGATATATAGGGTTATATGATAGGAGAGAAGCTGAGCTGTGTGATATATAGGGTTATATGATAGAGGAGAGAAGCTGAGCTGTGTGATATATAGGGGTATATGACAGAAGAGAGAAACTGAGCTGTGTGATATATAGGGGTATATGATAGAGGAGAGAAGCTGAGCTGTGTGATATATAGGGGTATATGATAGAGGAGAGAAGCTGAGCTGTGTGATATATATAAGGGTGTATGATAGAGGAGAGAAGCTGAGCTGTGTGATATATAGGGTTATATGATAGGAGAGAAGCTGAGCTGTGTGATATATAGGGTTATAAGATGGAGGAGAGAAGCTGAGGTCTGTGATATATAGGGTTATATGATAGGAGAGAAGCTGAGCTGTGTGATATATAGGGGTATAGGATAGGAGAGAAGCTGAGCTGTGTGATATATAGGGGTATATGATAGAGGAGAGAAGCTGAGCTGTGTGATATATAGGGGTATATGATAGGAGAGAAGCTGAGCTGTGTGATATATAGGGGTATAGGATAGGAGAGAAGCTGAGCTGTGTGATATATAGGGGTTTATGATAGAGGAGAGAAGCTGAGCTGTGTGATATATAGGGTTATATGATAGAGGAGAGAAGCTGAGCTGTGTGATATATAGGGTTATATGATAGGAGTGAAGCTGAGCTGTGTGATATATAGGGGTATATGATAGAGGAGAGAAGCTGAGCTGTGTGATATATAGAGTTATATGATAGGAGAGAAGCTGAGCTGTGTGATATATAGGGTTATATGGCAGAGGAGAGAAGCTGAGCTGTGTGATATATAGGGTTATATGATAGAGGAGAGAAGCTGAGCTGTGTGATATATAGGGTTATATGATAGAGGAGAGAAGCTGAGCTGTGTGATATATAGGGGTATATGATAGAGGAGAGAAGCTGAGCTGTGTGATATATAGAGTTATATGATAGGAGAGAAGCTGAGCTGTATGATATATATAGGGGTATATAATAGGAGAGAAGCTGAGCTGTGTGATATATAGAGTTATATGATAGGAGAGAAGCTGATCTGTGGGATATATAGGGTATATGATAGAGGAGAGAAGCTGAGCTGTGTGATATATAGGGTTATATGATAGAGGAGAGAAGCTGAGCTGTGTGATATATAGGGTTATATTATAGGAGAGAAGCTGAGCTGTGTGATATGTAGAGTTATATGATAGGAGAGAAGCTGAGCTGTGTGATATATAGGGGTATATGATAGAGGAGAGAAGCTGAGCTGTGTGATATATAGGGTATATGATACAGGAGAGAAGCTGAGCTGTGTGATATATAGGGTTATATGATAGGAGAGAAGCTGAGCTGTGTGATATATAGGGGTATATGATAGAGGAGAGAAGCTGAGCTGTGTGATATATAGGGGTATATGATAGGAGAGAAGCTGAGCTGTGTGATATATAGGGTTATATGATAGGAGTGAAGCTGAGCTGTGTGATATATAGGGGTATATGATAGAGGAGAGAAGCTGAGCTGTGTGATATATAGGGTTATATGATAGAGGAGAGAAGCTGAGCTGTGTGATATATAGGGTTATATGATAGGAGAGAAGCTGAGCTGTGTGATATATATAGGGGTATATAATAGGAGAGAAGCTGAGCTGTGTGATATATAGGGCTATATGATAGAGGAGAGAAGCTGAGCTGTGGGATATATAGGGTTATATATAGGAGAGAAGCTGAGCTGTGTGATATATAGGGTTATATGATAGAGGAGAGAAGCTGAGCTGTGTGATATATAGGGGTATATGATATAGGGAGAGAAGCGGAGCTTTGTGAGATATAGGGGTATATGATAGAGGAGAGAAGCTGAGCTGTGTGATATATAGGGGTATATGATAGAGGAGAGAAGCTGAGCTGTGTGATATATAGGGGTATATGATATAGGGAGAGAAGCTGAGCTGTGTGATATATAGGGGTATATGATAGAGGAGAGAAGCTGAGCTGTGTGATATATAGGGGTATATGATAGAGGAGAGAAGCTGAGCTGTGTGATATATAGGGCTATATGATAGAGGAGAGAAGCTGAGCTGTGTGATATATAGGGGTATAAGATAGAGGAGAGAAGCTGAGCTTTGTGATATATAGGGTTATAGGATAGAGGAGAGAAGCTGAGCTGTGTGATATATAGGGATATATGATAGAGGAGAGGCTGAGCTGTGTGATATATAGGGGTATATGATAGTGGAGATAAGCTGAGCTCTGTGATATATAAGGGTGTATGATAGAGGAGGGAAGCTGAGCTGTGTGATATATAGGGGTATATGATAGGAGAGAAGCTGAGCTGTGTGATATATAGGCTTATATGATAGAGGAGAGAAGCTGAGCTGT
Organism: Leptodactylus fallax; assembly: GCA_947044405.1. Taxonomy (NCBI): domain Eukaryota; kingdom Metazoa; phylum Chordata; class Amphibia; order Anura; family Leptodactylidae; genus Leptodactylus; species Leptodactylus fallax. The sequence goes on from CAMRHE010000876.1 coordinate 74,126, forward strand.
GTGATATATAGGGGTATAGGATAGAGGAGAGAAGCTGAGCTGTGTGATATATAGGGGTATATGATAGAGGAGAGAAGCTGAGCTGTGTGATATATAGGGGTATATGATAGAGGAGAGAAGCTGAGCTGTGTGATATATAGGGTTATATGATAGAGGAGAGAAGCTGAGCTGTGTGATATATAGGGTTATATGATAGGAGAGAAGCTGAGCTGTGTGATATATAGGGTTATATGATAGAGGAGAGAAGCTGAGCTGTGTGATATATAGGGGTATATGATAGAGGAGAGAAGCTGAGCTGTGTGATATATAGGGTTATATGATAGGAGAGAAGCTGAGCTGTGTGATATATAGGGTTATATGATAGAGGAGAGAAGCTGAGCTGTGTGATATATAGGGGTATATGACAGAAAGAGAAACTGAGCTGTGTGATATATAGGGGTATATGTTAGAGGAGAGAAGCTGAGCTGTGTGATATATAGGGGTATATGATAGAGGAGAGAAGCTGAGCTGTGTGATATATATAAGGGTGTATGATAGAAGAGAGAAGCTGAGCTGTGTGATATATAGGGTTATATGATAGAGGAGAGAAGCTGAGCTGTGTGATATATAGGGGTATATGATAGGAGAGAAGCTGAGCTGTGTGATATATAGGGTTATATGGTAGAGGAGAGAAGCTGAGCTGTGTGATATATAGGGGTATATGATAGGAGAAAAGCAGAGCTGTGTGATATATAGGGGTATATAATAGAGGAGAGAAGCTGAGCTGTGTGATATATAGGGTTATATGATAGAGGAGAGAAGCTGAGCTGTGTGATATATAGGGTTATATGATAGAGAGAGAAGCTGAGCTCTGTGATATATAGGGTTATATGATAGAGAGAGAAGCTGAGCTCTGTGATATATAGGGTTATATGATAGAGGAGAGAAGCGGAGCTGTGTGATATATAGGGGTATATGATAGAGGAGAGAAGCTGAGCTGTGTGATATATAGGGGTATATGATAGAGGAGAGAAGCTGAGCTGTGTGATATATAGGGATATTTGATAGAGGGAGAGAAGCTGAGCTGTGTGATATATAGGGTTATATGATAGAGGAGAGAAGCTGAGCTGTGTGATACATAGGGTTATATCATAGGAGAGAAGCGGAGCTGTGTGATATATAGGAGTATATGATAGAGGAGAGAAGCTGAGCTGTGTGATATATAGAGTTATATGATAGGAGAGAAGCTGAGCTGTGTGATATATACGGTTATAAGATGGAGGAGAGAAGCTGAGCTCTGTGATATATAGGGTTATATGATAGGAGAGAAGCTGAGCGGTGTGATATATAGGGGTATAGGATAGGAGAGAAGCTGAGCTGTGTGATATATAGGGGTATATGATAGAGGAGAGAAGCTGAGCTGTGTGATATATAGGGTTATATGATAGGAGTATAGCGGAGCTGTGTGATATATAGGAGTATATGATAGAGGAGAGAAGCTGAGCTGTGTGATATATAGAGTTATGTGATAGGAGAGAAGCTGAGCTGTGTGATATATAGGGTTATAAGATGGAGGAGAGAAGCTGACTCTGTGATATATAGGGTTATATGATAGGAGAGAAGCTGAGCTGTGTGATATATAGGGGTATATGATAGGAGAGAAGCTGAGCTGTGTGATATATAGGGGTATATGATAGAGGAGAGAAGCTGAGCTGTGTGATATATAGGGTTATATGATAGGAGAGAAGCTGAGCTGTGTGATATATAGGGGTATAGGATAATAGAGAAGCTGAGCTGCGTGATATATAGGGGTTTATGATAGAGGAGAGAAGCTGAGCTGTGTGATATATAGGGTTATATGATAGAGGAGAGAAGCTGAGCTGTGTGATATATAGGGTTATATGATAGAGAAGAGAAGCTGAGCTCTGTGATATATAGGGTTATATGATAGAGAAGAGAAGCTGAGCTCTGTGATATATAGGGTTATATGATAGAGGAGAGAAGCGGAGCTGTGTGATATATAGGGGTATATGATAGAGGAGAGAAGCTGAGCTGTGTGATATATAGGGGTATATGATAGAGGAGAGAAGCTGAGCTGTGTGATATATAGGGATATTTGATAGAGGGAGAGAAGCTGAGCTGTGTGATATATAGGGTTATATGATAGAGGAGAGAAGCTGAGCTGTGTGATACATAGGGTTATATGATAGGAGTGAAGCGGAGCTGTGTGATATATAGGAGTATATGATAGAGGAGAGAAGCTGAGCTGTGTGATATATAGAGTTATATGATAGGAGAGAAGCTGAGCTGTGTGATATATACGGTTATAAGATGGAGGAGAGAAGCTGAGCTCTGTGATATATAGGGTTATATGATAGGAGAGAAGCTGAGCGGTGTGATATATAGGGGTATAGGATAGGAGAGAAGCTGAGCTGTGTGATATATAGGGGTATATGATAGAGGAGAGAAGCTGAGCTGTGTGATATATAGGGTTATATGATAGGAGTATAGCGGAGCTGTGTGATATATAGGAGTATATGATAGAGGAGAGAAGCTGAGCTGTGTGATATATAGAGTTATGTGATAGGAGAGAAGCTGAGCTGTGTGATATATAGGGTTATAAGATGGAGGAGAGAAGCTGAGGTCTGTGATATATAGGGTTATATGATAGGAGAGAAGCTGAGCTGTGTGATATACAGGGGTATATGATAGGAGAGAAGCTGAGCTGTGTGATATATAGGGGTATATGATAAGGAGAGAAGCTGAGCTGTGTGATATATAGGGTTATATGATAGGAGAGAAGCTGAGCTGTGTGATATATAGGGGTATAGGATAATAGAGAAGCTGAGCTGCGTGATATATAGGGGTTTATGATAGAGGAGAGAAGCTGAGCTGTGTGATATATAGGGTTATATGATAGAGGAGAGAAGCTGAGCTGTGTGATATATAGGGTTATATGATAGGAGTGAAGCTGAGCTGTGTGATATATAGGGGTATATGATAGAGGAGAGAAGCTGAGCTGTGTAATATATAGAGTTATATGTTAGGAGAGAAGCTGAGCTGTGTGATATATAGGGGTATATGATAGAGGAGAGAAGCTGAGCTGTGTGATATATAGAGTTATATGATAGGAGAGAAGCTGAGCTGTGTGATATATAGTGGTATATGATAGAGGAGAGAAGCTGAGCTGTGTGATATATAGGGTTATATAATAGAGGAGAGAAGCTGAGCTGTGTGATATATAGGGTTATATGATAGGAGTGAAGCTGAGCTGTGTGATATATAGGGGTATATGATAGAGGAGAGAAGCTGAGCTGTGTGATATATAGGGGTATATGATAGGAGAGAAGCTGAGCTGTGTGATATATAGGGGTATATGATAGAGGAGAGAAGCTGAGCTGTGTGATCTATATAAGGGTGTATGATAGAGGAGAGAAGCTGAGCTGTGTGATATATAGGGTTATATGATAGAGGAGAGAAGCTGAGCTGTGTGATATATAGGATTATATGATAGAGGAGAGAAGCTGAGCTGTGTGATATATAGGGGTATATGATAGAGGAGAGAAGCTGAGCTGTGTGATATATAGGGTTATATGATAGGAGAGAAGCTGAGCTGTGTGATATATAGGGTTATATGATAGAGGAGAGAAGCTGAGCTGTGTGATATATAGGGGTATATGACAGAAGAGAGAAACTGAGCTGTGTGATATATAGGGGTATATGATAGAGGAGAGAAGCTGAGCTGTGTGATATATAGGGGTATATGATAGAGGAGAGAAGCTGAGCTGTGTGATATATATAAGGGTGTATGATAGAGGAGAGAAGCTGAGCTGTGTGATATATAGGGTTATATGATAGGAGAGAAGCTGAGCTGTGTGATATATAGGGGTATAGGATAATAGAGAAGCTGAGCTGCGTGATATATAGGGGTTTATGATAGAGGAGAGAAGCTGAGCTGTGTGATATATAGGGTTATATGATAGAGGAGAGAAGCTGAGCTGTGTGATATATAGGGTTATATGATAGGAGTGAAGCTGAGCTGTGTGATATATAGGGGTATATGATAGAGGAGAGAAGCTGAGCTGTGTAATATATAGAGTTATATGTTAGGAGAGAAGCTGAGCTGTGTGATATATAGGGGTATATGATAGAGGAGAGAAGCTGAGCTGTGTGATATATAGAGTTATATGATAGGAGAGAAGCTGAGCTGTGTGATATATAGGGGTATATGATAGAGGAGAGAAGCTGAGCTGTGTGATATATAGGGTTATATAATAGAGGAGAGAAGCTGAGCTGTGTGATATATAGGGTTATATGATAGGAGTGAAGCTGAGCTGTGTGATATATAGGGGTATATGATAGAGGAGAGAAGCTGAGCTGTGTGATATATAGGGGTATATGATAGGAGAGAAGCTGAGCTGTGTGATATATAGAGGTATATGATAGAGGAGAGAAGCTGAGCTGTGTGATATATATAAGGGTGTATGATAGAGGAGAGAAGCTGAGCTGTGTGATATATAGGGTTATATGATAGAGGAGAGAAGCTGAGCTGTGTGATATATAGGATTATATGATAGAGGAGAGAAGCTGAGCTGTGTGATATATAGGGGTATATGATAGAGGAGAGAAGCTGAGCTGTGTGATATATAGGGTTATATGATAGGAGAGAAGCTGAGCTGTGTGATATATAGGGTTATATGATAGAGGAGAGAAGCTGAGCTGTGTGATATATAGGGGTATATGACAGAAGAGAGAAACTGAGCTGTGTGATATATAGGGGTATATGATAGAGGAGAGAAGCTGAGCTGTGTGATATATAGGGGTATATGATAGAGGAGAGAAGCTGAGCTGTGTGATATATATAAGGGTGTATGATAGAGGAGAGAAGCTGAGCTGTGTGATATATAGGGTTATATGATAGGAGAGAAGCTGAGCTGTGTGATATATAGGGTTATAAATAGGAGAGAATCTGAGCTCTGTGATATATAGGGTTATATGATAGGAGAGAAGCTGAGCTGTGGGATATATAGGGGTATAGGATAGGAGAGAAGCTGAGCTGTGTGATATATAGGGGTATATGATAGAGGAGAGAAGCTGAGCTGTGTGATATATAGGGTTATATGATAGGAGAGAAGCTGAGCTGTGTGATATATAGGGGTATAGGATAGGAGAGAAGCTGAGCTGTGTGATATATAGGGGTTTATGATAGAGGAGAGAAGCTGAGCTGTGTGATATATAGGGTTATATGATAGGAGTGAAGCTGAGCTGTGTGATATATAGGGGTATATGATAGAGGAGAGAAGCTGAGCTGTGTGATATATAGAGTTATATGATAGGAGAGAAGCTGAGCTGTGTGATATATAGGGTTATATGGTAGAGGAGAGAAGCTGAGCTGTGTGATATATAGGGTTATATGATAGAGGAGAGAAGCTGAGCTGTGTGATATATAGGGTTATATGATAGAGGAGAGAAGCTGAGCTGTGTGATATATAGGGGTATATGATAGAGGAGAGAAGCTGAGCTGTGTGATATATAGAGTTATATGATAGGAGAGAAGCTGAGCTGTATGATATATATAGGGGTATATAATAGGAGAGAAGCTGAGCTGTGTGATATATAGAGGTATATGATAGGAGAGAAGCTGATCTGTGGGATATATAGGGTGTATGATAGAGGAGAGAAGCTGAGCTGTGTGATATATAGGGGTATATAATAGAGGAGAGAAGCTGAGCTGTGTGATATATAGAGTTATATGTTAGGAGAGAAGCTGAGCTGTGTGATATATAGGGGTATATGATAGAGGAGAGAAGCTGAGCTGTGTGATATATAGGGTTATGTAATAGAGGAGAGAAGCTGAGCTGTGTGATATATAGGGTTATATGATAGGAGTGAAGCTGAGCTGTGTGATATATAGGGGTATATGATAGAGGAGAGAAGCTGAGCTGTGTGATATATAGGGGTATATGATAGGAGAGAAGCTGAGCTGTGTGATATATAGGGGTATATGATAGGAGAGAAGCTGAGCTGTGTGATATATAGGGGTATATAATAGAGGAGAGAAGCTGAGCTGTGTGATATATAGGGTTATATGATAGAGGAGAGAAGCTGAGCTGTGTGATATATAGGATTATATGATAGAGGAGAGAAGCTGAGCTGTGTGATATATAGGGGTATATGATAGAGGAGAGAAGCTGAGCTGTGTGATATATAGGGTTATATGATAGGAGAGAAGCTGAGCTGTGTGATATATAGGGTTATATGATAGAGGAGAGAAGCTGAGCTGTGTGATATATAGGGGTATATGACAGAAGAGAGAAACTGAGCTGTGTGATATATAGGGGTATATGATAGAGGAGAGAAGCTGAGCTGTGTGATATATAGGGGTATATGATAGAGGAGAGAAGCTGAGCTGTGTGATATATATAAGGGTGTATGATAGAGGAGAGAAGCTGAGCTGTGTGATATATAGGGTTATATGATAGGAGAGAAGCTGAGCTGTGTGATATATAGGGTTATAAGATGGAGGAGAGAAGCTGAGGTCTGTGATATATAGGGTTATATGATAGGAGAGAAGCTGAGCTGTGTGATATATAGGGTTATATGATAGGAGAGAAGCTGAGCTGTGTGATATATAGGGGTATAGGATAGGAGAGAAGCTGAGCTGTGTGATATATAGGGGTTTATGATAGAGGAGAGAAGCTGAGCTGTGTGATATATAGGGTTATATGATAGAGGAGAGAAGCTGAGCTGTGTGATATATAGGGTTATATGATAGGAGTGAAGCTGAGCTGTGTGATATATAGGGGTATATGATAGAGGAGAGAAGCTGAGCTGTGTGATATATAGAGTTATATGATAGGAGAGAAGCTGAGCTGTGTGATATATAGGGTTATATGGCAGAGGAGAGAAGCTGAGCTGTGTGATATATAGGGTTATATGATAGGAGAGAAGCTGAGCTGTGTGATATATAGGGTTATATGATAGAGGAGAGAAGCTGAGCTGTGTGATATATAGGGGTATAAGATAGAGGAGAGAAGCTGAGCTTTGTGATATATAGGGTTATAGGATAGAGGAGAAAAGCTGAGCTGTGTGATATATAGGGATATATGATAGAGGAGAGAAGCTGAGCTGTGTGATATATAGGGGTATATGATAGAGGAGATAAGCTGAGCTCTGTGATATATAAGGGTGTATGATAGAGGAGGGAAGCTGAGCTGTGTGATATATAGGGGTATATGATAGGAGAGAAGCTGAGCTGTGTGATATATAGGCTTATATGATAGAGGAGAGAAGCTGAGCTGTGTGATATATAGGGGTATAGGATAGAGGAGAGAAGCTGAGCTGTGTGATATATAGGGATATATGATAGAGGAGAGAAGCTGAGCTGTGTGATATATAGGGGTATATGATAGAGGAGAGAAGCTGAGCTGTGTGATATACAGGGGTATAGGATAGAGGAGGGAAGCTGAGCTGTGTGATATATAGGGGTATATGATAGAGGAGAGAAGCTGAGCTGTGTGATATATAGGGGTATATGATAGAGGAGAGAAGCTGAGCTGTGTGATATATAGGGTTATATGATAGAGGAGAGAAGCTGAGCTGTGTGATATATAGGGTTATATGATAGGAGAGAAGCTGAGCTGTGTGATATATAGGGGTATATGATAGAGGAGAGAAGCTGAGCTGTGTGATATATAGGGTTATATGATAGAGGAGAGAAGCTGAGCTGTGTGATATATAGGGGTATATGATAGAGGAGAGAAGCGGAGCTGTGTGATATATATGGTTATATGAGAGCTCAGCTATGATATAATACCATTTCTGTAGGTGGTATAAAACCAGAGATACAGCCATTTGAATTGACCACCCCCTTTGGTAAATGCTTCAGCTCTACATGCTGCATTGAGTACAGGTGTACAGACAGAGTCTCCCCGGTAATGCTAATGGAAACTTAACAGCCTGTTCTCTACTACAAGGAAGTTAGTTAGGTTAATATATTACAAAAATGTTCACCACACACCCCTACACAATAGGAAACAAAATAAATAAATAAATAAATAAAATGGGAGTTACACTTTAAAGACATATAACTTTCATTTTTCCACTTCTCATTTTTTTAGGAGCAGACCATGTCTTGTGTGTATGAGCGCTCTAGTAAGTAATATTGTTTGTAATTTACAGGCTCTACTGAGAACCAAAATCCAGCCCCATCACCGGTGAAGAATTTAACCCTTGTTCTAGAATCTGTGTCTGGTCATTGCACTGAAACAAAGACAAACATGGAGCAAACATCACTAGAGAAACTCCCAGAAGGAAATGTGGAGAGCAGTACAAGCCATGGTAACGTATACAGAAGCATATTTGTCAGACCTCATGTATGTTATACATAGCTATTGTACAAGACACATAGAAGTCCATGGGTTCTGTATAAGTCTGTCTGCACTGAGCTCCCCCTAGTGGCAGCTGAAGGTAGCACCTAAGACAAGGAGTTCAGTGCTGGCCCACCACAGGCAATTGACCTGTTAGCAGTTGTGTGCCCTGCCTCTGTAGTGGGTATTACCCTGTTTTTAGGGGTCGTTCACAATACCGTTAGTGACTGTAAGTAGTGTCCGTTGCTATTGTCCACTACAAGATTTAAGCAACAGAAACTAGCAGAACCATCACAAATCTGTTAAAACTTCCATTCATTTCAATGGGATTGTATCTGGCGTCCGTGTCTGTTATTTTTTGCGGACAAAAAATCCGGCATGCAGGACTTTTGTGTCCGAGAAAAATAACGGTTTCATGATGGATGTCAAGCATCCATTATTTTCTAACATTAAAGTCTATGGGTAGCTGCTAGTCATCAGTAACTGTCCGTTATTTTGTGTCCATTTATTTTCTGAGCATTCTCAGAAAGGACAAGAAAACTCTGAGGATGTATGTACATTTTTTTTATTAAAAATTATAATTTTTTTTATTAAAGAAACAAGAAAAGCAGAGTTGGTTTCTTTAAGATAGTGTCAAGGGAGGCCTCCTCAATGGGTAAAGTGTTGACGTACACTCTGACCACTGAGGATCCCTCTGCTGACTCCATCTTTAAAGAAACCATGTACAAAACACAAGCAGAGGCAAAGGTGACTGTCTTCTGTAAATGCTGTGGCAAGCATTGACTATGGAGCCGTCTGCATGCTGAGGAATAAAGTCTCTCATTTTCAGTGCTCAGGACTTTAATAATTGAGACTTTTCAGTACATTTGACTGTCCAAAAAAAAGTCCAATGAAAACTCTACACTCTACCATCCAGCCAATACACCCAACCTGCGTTGGAAAGAAAAAATGCTGCAAAATTGTCCCTCATGTGGCTGACAGCTACTGTTGATCGTGGGCCAGATGACTCGAGGCTGGCAGGGCTTCTCTTGTCAGCAGAAGGTTATGGAGGACCACGCAGTCTTTCACCACATCATCCACAGCTTCTGGGTTCAGCTGGATTGCAGTGTTGAAGATACGCCATTTTGAAGTGAGGATCCCAAACACACACACAGAACCCAGAAACAATACTCTCCTCTCAAAGTTGGCTCCAGACTGAATTGTCAGATCTTCTTTCTGCTTTTATCTTCTCTCTGTCGTCAGTCGGTATTAGGGCAACCAAATAAACACAAAAAACGGACTGAAAATTAACAGAGACAAACTGATGGTTTTCTGTCCGTTTTTCATGTATTTTTACTTTATTTATTTTAGTTACTGTCCGTTTGTGTCCGATATTGTAGGTGTTGTTGTTTGTTTTTTTTAGCAGATACTTTCCTAACGGAATTCAGATGGTATTGTGAACGCCCCCTTACTTTTAATACCATTTGGATTTGCTGTTTGGAAGCAGATACTTGTGACCAATGGCCATATACTGTATATATATATACAGACGTGGACAAAATTGTTGGTACCCCTCATTTAATGAAAGAAAAACCCACAATGGTCACAGAAATAACTTGAATCTGACAAAACTGGAATTTGCCAAACTACATGTTGACAAGCCACAAAGCTTCTGGGAGAATGTCCTATGGCCAGATGAGACAAAAATTTAAATTTTTGGCAAGGCACATCAGCTCTATGAAAAATGAAGCATATCTTGAAAAGAACACTGTCCCTATTGTGACACATGGAGGGGGCTCTGTTATGTTCTGGGGCTGCTTTGCTGCATCTGGCACAGGGTGTCTTGAATCTGTGCAGGGTACAATGAAATCTCAAGACTATGAAGGGACTCTAGAGAGAAATGTGCTGCCCAGTGTCAGAAAGCTTGGTCTCAGTCGCAGGTCATGGGTCTTGCAAAAGGATAATGACCCAAAACACACAGCTAAAAACCCCCAAGAATGGCTAAGAGGAAAACATTGGACTATTCTGAAGTGGCCTTCTATGAGGCCTGACCTAAATCCTATTGGAAGGAACTGAAACATGCCGTCTGGAAAAGGCACCCTTTACACCCGAGACAACTGGAGCAGTTTGCTCATGAGGAGTGGCCAAAATCCCTGCTGAGAGGTGCAGAAGTCTCATTGACAGTTACAGGAATCGTTTGATTGCAGGGATTGCCTCAAAAGGTTGTGCAACTAAATATTAAGTTAAGGGAACCATCATTTCTGTCCAGGCCTGTTTCATGAGTTTTCTTTTTGAAAAAATTCTGTTGAAGCCTTGTTGGAAAGCATCGTCTGACTTTCATTTGTTAATTTTCATAGAATTTTTATATATTATATAGCAACAATTTTGTCCACATGTGTAGTCCTAGGAGTCCTGACAGTGTCATACACTATGTATTATAGATATATAGTCCTAGGAGTCCTGACAGTGTCATACACTATGTATTATAGATATATAGTCCTAGGAGCCCTGACAGTGTCATACACCATGTATTATAGATATATAGTCCTAGGAGTCCTGACAGTGTCATACACTATGTATTATAGATATATATTCCTAGGAGTCCTGACAGTGTCATACACTATGTATTATAGATATATAGTCCTAGGAGTCCTGACAGTGTCATACACTATGTATTATAGATATATAGTCCTAGGAGCCCTGACAGTGTCATACACTATGTATTATAGATATATAGTCCTAGGAGTCCTGACAGTGTCATACACTATGTATTATAGATATATAGTCCTAGGAGGCCTGACAGTGTCATACACTATGTATTATAGATATACAGTCCTAGGAGTCCTGACAGTGTCATACACTATGTATTATAGATATATAGTCCTAGGAGGCCTGACAGTGTCATACACTATGTATTATAGATATACAGTCCTAGGAGTCCTGACAGTGTCATACACTATGTATTATAGATATATAGTCCTAGGAGTCCTGACAGTGTCATACACTATGTATTATAGGCATATAGTCCTAGGAGCCCTGACAGTGTTATACACTATGTATTATAGATATAGAGAGAGTGCGGGGGGGGGGTTGTGTTTGACTGTAGGGACCGTGTTCTTTTCTTTGAAGGCCTCTTTTTTTTTCCTGTAAACTCTATGTTGATGCCTTTTCCCAAAAAGCTCTACTTTTGTCTCATCTGACCAGAGAACATTCTTCCAAAAAAAAAAAAAAAAGTTTTTGGCTCTCTCAGGTAAGTTTTGGCAAACTCCAGAATGGCTTTTTTATGTCTCTGGGTCAGAGGTGGGGTCTTCCTGGGTATCCTACCATAGAGTCCCTTTTCATTCAGACGCCGACGGATAGTACGGGTTGACACTGTTGTACCCTCGGACTGCAGGGCAGCTAGAACTTGTTTGGCTTTTGATTGCCTCAAAAGGTTGTGCAACTAAATATTAAGTTAAGGGAACCATCATTTCTGTCCAGGCCTGTTTCATGAGTTTTCTTTTTGAAAAAAATTCTGTTGAAGCCTGGTTGGAAAGCAACGTCTGACTTTCATTTGTTAATTTTCATAGAATTTTTATATATTATATAGCAACAATTTTGTCCACATGTGTAGTCCTAGGAGTCCTAACAGTGTCATACACTATGTATTATAGATATATAGTCCTAGGAGCCCTGACAGTGTCATACACTATGTATTATAGGCATATAGTCCTAGGAGCCCTGACAGTGTTATACACTATGTATTATAGATATAGAGAGAGTGCGGGGGGGTTGTGTTTCACTGTAGGGACCGTGTTCTTTTCTTTGACGGCCTCTTTTTTTTCCCTGTAAACTCTATGTTGATGCCTTTTCCCAAAAAGCTCTACTTTTGTCTCATCTGACCAGAGAACATTCTTCCAAAAAAAAAAAAAAAAGTTTTTGGCTCTCTCAGGTAAGTTTTGGCAAACTCCAGCCTGGCTTTTTTATGTCTCTGGGTCAGAAGTGGGGTCTTCCTGGGTATCCTACCATAGAGTCCCTTTTCATTCAGACGCCGACGGATAGTACGGGTTGACACTGTTGTACCCTCGGACTGCAGGGCAGCTAGAACTTGTTTGGATGTTAGTCGAGGTTCTTTAGCCACAATCCGCACAATCTTTCTTTTGCGTCCACATCTAGGGAGGTTAGCCACAGTGCCATGGGCTTTACACTTCTTGATGACACTGCGCACGGTAGACACAGGAACATTCAGGTCTTTGGAGATGGACTTGTAGCCTTGAGATTGCTCATGCTTCCTCACAATTTTGCTTCTCAAGTCCTCAGACAGTTCTTTGGTCTTCTTTCTTTTCTCCATGCTCAATGTGGTACACACAAGGACACAGGACAGAGGTTGAGTCAACTTTAATCCATTTCAACTGGCTGCAAGTGTGATTTAGTTATTGCCACCACCTGTTATGTGCCACAGGTAAGTAACAAGTGCTGTTAATTACACAAATTAGAGAAGCATCACATGATTTTTCAAAGGGTGCCAATACTTTTGCCCACCCCCTTTTTTATGTTTGGTGTGGAATTATATCCAATTTGGCTTTTTGACAATTCTTTTTGTGGTTTTCCATTGAAGACAAATTAAATGAAGATATTATTACCAAAGCATTTGTGATTGCAATCATTTTCTGGAAGAAATTGAGTATTATCTGACAGAATTGCAGGGGTGCCAATACTTTTGGCCAGCACTGTAAGTAGTAGAGAGTGCGGGGGTTGTGTGTGTCTGGGGCAGATAGATTGCAGGTGTAAGCAAGAGAGTGCGGGGGTTGTGTGCGTGGGGCAGATATATTAGAGGTGTAAGTAGGAGAGAGTGCGGAGGGTTGTGTGTGTCTGGGGCAGATAACAGGTGTAAGTAGTAGAGAGTGCGGGGGTTGTGTGTGTCTGGGGCAGATAGATTACAGGTGTAAGTAGTAGAGAGTGCAGGGGTTGTGTGTGTCTGGGGCAGATAGATTACAGGTGTAAGTAGTAGAGAGTGCGGGGGTTGTGTGTGTCTGGGGCAGATAGATTACAGGTGTAAGTAGTAGAGAGTGCGGGGGGTTGTGTGTATCTGGGGCAGATAGATTACAGGTGTAAGTAGGAGAGAGTGTGGGGGGTTGTGTGTGTCTGGAGCAGATAGATTACAGGTGTAAGTAGTATAGAGTGCGGAGGTTGTGTGTGTCTGGGGCAGAAAGCTTGTAGGTGTGTGAGTAGCTGCGCAGAGAAGGGCAGATGGTGGGGTAGAATAGATGGAGAGATAAAGATATTCTTAGTGACATGGCTGGTTTGGGGTGGAAGAGACAACACTGATTATAGTGATACATTCCTGTTACACAATAGAGAGGTTTTGTTTCAGTGTCTTTTGTTCCCTTCTGTTCTGTGCACTTTGGGATGTTGGACTGACCTGACCTCTGCACTTAGATTTCTCCTAGTTAGCACTGCATTAGTTCTATGTGCTCCAGGTGTGAATAGGGAGGGAAAACACAGAGACAGACTCAGAGACTGCAGGAAGGATCAGGGAGGAACCGGCAGGGGAGAGAGACAGAGACTGCAGGGGAGAGAGACAGAGACTGCAGGAAGGATCAGGGAGGACCCGGCAGGGGGAGAGAGACAGAGACTGCAGGAAGGATCAGGGAGGACCCGGCAGGGGGAGAGAGACAGAGACTACAGGAAGGACCCGGCGGGGGAGAGAGACAGAGACTGCAGGAAGGATCAGGGAGGACCCGGCAGGGGGAGAGAGACAGAGACTGCAGGAAGGATCAGGGAGGACCCGGCAGGGAGAGAGAGACAGAGACTGCAGGAAGAACCCGGTGGGGGAGAGAGACAGAGACTGCAGGAAGAACCCGGCGGGGGGAGAGAGACAGAGACTGCAGGGGAGAGAGACAGAGACTGCAGGAAGGATCAGGGAGGAACCGGCAGGGGGAGAGAGACAGAGACTGCAGGAAGGATCAATGTGATGATTCCACTTAAATATGGCTATAACTCAAAGATGTATTTTGATCTCTGGGTATCGTATCTCCCTCTTACTTCCCTTTACTCATAATGTGCGCAGCCCTAATCCTAGGTGTATGGTCAGTAGTGGCAACATTGTGACAATAGGGCTTTGTATCCATCCCAGAATGGCTCCATTGTATTCCTACATAGACCTGGGTGATCAAATAAACATGCATTGTTCAGCCTGGGCTGTTGATCAGATATGGTTGATAACATTGTATCATTTCACTTAATCCTATCTCCTTACAAAGAATCTGGACTTGAGTGCATTAATCAATCAGACTTGCCGTCGCCGGTGACCTCATTCTGGGTGGTGTACTCAAGGGTATAAAAGATGAGGTAAGAGGTCAGTGGGAGGAGATTGGGCTGAGACTACAAGGAGAATACTTTGATGAGACTACAGAGAGACTATTGGGATATACTGTGAGGAGCATGCAGGCTGGAATGCTGTGCTGATGCTGCTAGAAGCCTCCACTGGTTATTCACACATACCAGAGCATGTGTGAGTGTTGGACTACAGAGCCACATCAAGGAGATGTGTGGTAAAGTAATTATTTCACTTTTATTCCCTTTTATTTTATTGTACTGTATATTGTAACTAGTAACTGTCAATGCTTGCATATATCTGCATATCTGTTCTGAACTGCATGTGTTAGATGTTAATACCGACCCATTTAGGGGTTAATAAATATATAAAATTTAGAAAGCTTGTCTTGTATTTATCTTGTGAACCCAGCACTCACTGGCGGTGACTGTGGTTTCTTAGGAAAGAAGACTCAGGTGTGGGCCAAAGCGGTGTTGGCGCACTGAGGATCTTTCACAATCAGGGAGGACCCGCAGGGAGAGAGAGAGACTGCAGGAAGGATCAGGGAGGACCCGGCAGGGGGAGAGAGACAGAGACTGCAGGAAGGATCAGGGAGGACCCGGCAGGGGGAGAGAGACAGAGACTGCAGGAAGGACCCGGTGGGGGAGAGAGACAGAGACTGCAGGAAGGATCAGTGAGGACCCGGAAGGGGGAGAGAGACAGAGACTGCAGGAAGAACTCGGCGGGGGGAGAGAGACAGAGACTGCAGGGGAGAGAGACAGAGACTGCAGGAAGGATCAGGGAGGACCCGGGAGGGGGGAGAGAGACAGAGACTGCAGGGGAGAGAGACAGAGACTGCAGGAAGGATCAGGGAGGACCCGGCAGGGGGAGAGAGACAGAGACTGCAGGAAGAACCCGGCGGGGGAGAGAGACAGAGACTGCAGGAATGATCAGGGAGGAACCGGCAGGGGGGAGAGACAGAGACTGCAGGGGAGAGAGACAGAGACTGCAGGAAGGATCAGGGAGGAACCGGCAGGGGGGAGAGACAGAGACTGCAGGGGAGAGAGACAGAGACTGCAGGAAGGATCAGGGAGGACCCGGCAGGGGGACAGAGACAGAGACTGCAGGAAGGATCAGGGAGGACCCGGCAGGGGGAGAGAGACAGAGACTGCAGGAAGAACCCGGCGGGGGAGAGAGACAGAGACTGCAGGGGAGAGAGACAGAGACTGCAGGAAGGATCAGGGAGGAACCGGCAGGGGGGAGAGACAGAGACTGCAGGAAGGATCAGGGAGGACCTGGCAGGGGGAGAGAGACAGAGACTGCAGGGGAGACAGACAGAGACTGCAGGAAGGATCAGGGAGGACCCGGCAGGGGAGAGAGACAGAGACTGCACAGCTCATAGAATACAACAAGTAGGATCAGACCAAGAGACATGACAATAACAGCAAGCAGAGGATTTATAGAATAGAAAACTAAAGATAGAAAACTACAGATCTGTGCGATGGGTCAGATGGCAAAATAGAGAGAAATAATTCCAATTCAAAATTGTTATAAAAAAAAAAATCTGAAAAAACCTCGGATGGCAAAAAGGTCAAACGCAAAAAAAAAAAAAATTTCTGCCTGATTTCTGGAAGTTTCTTCTATGTCCTTAATAATAAGCTGGACTGGGCAGATCATATGGAGGCCCTGTACAGGAAGGGCCACAGCAGGCTCTACCTGCTTAGGAAGCTGAGAGCCTTTGGAATCCGGGGGGCACTTCTTAGAACTTTCTTCAACTCGGTAGTGGCATCAGCCATCTTCTTTGGAGTGGCCTGCTGGGGGAGCAGTATATCAACCAGGGACAGAAATAAACTTGACAAGCTGATTAGAAGGGCCAGCTCTGTCCTGGGGAGCCCACTGGACCCAGTGCAGGTGGTGGGTGACAGAAGGATACTGTCCGTGGTGAGCTCCATGCAGAAGAAGAAGTCCCATCCCATGCATGAGACTGTGATCGCGCTGAGCAGTACTGTCAGTGACCGACTGCTCCACCCTAGGTGTGAGAAGGAGCGCTATCGGAAGTCTTTCCTCCCCACCGCGGTTAGGCTGTACAACCAACACCGACCTAAGCGGAGATCATTACACACAGAGAACTGAAAATATCTCTCTGCCTGTTATATCCCCCCCCCCCCCCCTCTGCTACGTCCTATCTGTCTGTCTGCTATTAATGTAATGCCTCTCACCTTGGAACATTCCTGGACATGTTGTATTTGTATTTGTATCTGCTTATCTTATCTTATCTTTGCTGCTGTAACACACTGAATTTCCCCATTGTGGGACTATTAAAGGACTATTATTATTATTATTTGAAGATGACTTCACCTTAAGATACATGAGCGCTGACCCAAGCGTTCACAGACCGATCCCTCATCCTACGGCGATCCCATTCTCTAAGCGCACCACATATACCAGCCAGGCCCCTGCCATAAAAAACTGCAAACATGAAGAAAATGTCAACAAGGGAGAATCTACAATAACCAAAAGTTGTAATCTGCTGAGTGGGGGGGGATGGGAGCAGTAAGAGCCGTAACGTGGCCACAAACCCATAGGGCAATGCAGAGATAATCAGCGGCCAAGTGCACTGGGGGAGGGGATAGGCAAAAGACGCCTGAGGGGAGACATTGGGCACCGATTCCACAGAAGAGCTGGGGCAAATCTGACTAAGGCTCCGCCCCCAACGCACCTGCAGGCTGATCTGCTCCTATTACAGACGGACAGCACATACAAGAACCTTACTCATGTGAATGAAGCACTTGGGGTGAGATAGAAACTTCCATCTGCGCCCGCGCCGCTCTCCTCCCTCACCACAAAGACTTCTAGCTCACCCCTAACAACCAACTCCTAAGCCGAACATCCAGAGCCCAAAATATACACCTTGTGGCCGAACTACAACTCCCAGCATGGGAAGGCGATGTCAGAGGACATTACAGGGAGGAGAGCACTACAACTCCCAGCATGGAAAGGCAATGTCAGAGGACATTACAGGGAGGAGAGCACTACAACTCCCAGCATGGAAAGGCAATGTCAGAGGACATTACAGGGAGGAGAGCACTACAACTCCCAGCATGGAAAGGCAATGTCAGAGGACATTACAGGGAGGAGAGCACTACAACTCCCAGCATGGAAAGGCAATGTCAGAGGACATTACAGGGAGGAGAACACTACAACTCCCAGCATGGAAAGGCAATGTCAGAGGACATTACAGGGAGGAGAGCACTACAACTCCCAGCACATTCAGACTCTTACGGGAAAAGGTATAAGAGGAGAGCACTTCAACTCCCAGCACGTCCAGGCTGTTAGTGTCGGATATCAGAGCATGTTACAGGGAGAACTACACTTCCCAGCACCCCCTGGCTCCGCCCCTCCTCCATGTCACGTGTCGGCGCCTACTGACTCCTTTTCTTGTTCCTTAGACAACTAACCCCGCCCATAAACAATTAGCACCGCCCCTTTTAACCACATCGTTGCTGTCCGCAGAAGACGATTAAATAGGCCATAAGTATAAAGCTCCGCCCCTCTTGTCACATGATCGCAGGTCCTGCAGTTCCTACTCTTCATCTCTCCTGTGAGCTCCGCCCCTCATGTCACATGATCGCAGGTCCTGCAGTTCCCACTCATCATCTCTCCTGTAAGCTCCGCCCCTCCTGTGACTGATCACATGACCTCTTCTCAGGCCCCCTCTGGGTGGTGACATCCTCCAGGTCCTGCGGTCAGTGTGCGGCTTCTGGTCGGGTATGTATCGGCTCCTGTATATATGACACAGTGCACCGGACACTCAGCTCTCTGCCCCTGAGACCAAGACTGAAACAACAAAGCGCTCCCTAGAGGGATGTCACTGTCATAGGGGGCAGGTAGACATGGCCAAGACCTCCTTCATGTTAGTCAGGGGGACGGAGGAGTTACAGGTGTGAACAGAGCCATAGTTACAGGATGCAGTTACAGGATCAGTCTGTACTAATAGATCAGTGCGCGCTCGTCACCCCGTACTAATAGATCAGTGCGCGCTCGTCACCCCGTACTAATAGATCAGTGCGCGCTCGTCACCCCCGTACTAATAGACCAGTGCGCGCGCTCGTCACCCTGTACTAATAGATCAGTGCGTGCGCTCGTCACCCTGTACTAATAGATCAGTGCGCGCTCGTCACCCCGTACTAATAGATCAGTGCAGGCGCTTGTCACCCCGTACTAATAGATCAGTGCGCGCTCGTCACCCCGTACTAATAGATCAGTGCGCGCTCGTCACCCCCGTACTAATAGATCAGTGCAGGCGCTTGTCACCCTGTACTAATAGAGCAGTGCGCGCGCTCGTCACCCCGTACTAATAGATCAGTGCGCGCTCGTCACCCCGTACTAATAGATCAGTGCAGGCGCTTGTCACCCCGCACTAATAGATCAGTGCGCGCTCGTCACCCCCGTACTAATAGATCAGTGCGCGCTCGTCACCCCGTACTAACAGACAGTGCAGGCGCTTGTCACCCCGCACTAACAGATCAGTGCGCGCGCTCGTCACCCCGTACTAACAGATCAGTGCACGCTCGTCACCCCGTACTAACAGATCAGTGCAGGCGCTTGTCACCCTGTACTAATAGAGCAGTGCGCGCGCTCGTCACCCCCGTACTAACAGATCAGTGCGCGCTCGTCACCCCCGTACTAATAGATCAGTGCAGGCGCTTGTCACCCCGTACTAATAGATCAGTGCGCGCGCTCGTCACCCCGTACTAATAGATCAGTGCGGGCGCTTGTCACCCTGTACTAATAGAGCAGTGCGCGCCCGTCACCCCGTACTAATAGATCACCGTACTAATAGAGCAGTGCGCGCGCTCGTCACCCCGTACTAATAGATCAGTGCGCGCGCCCCTGGCCCCCCCCTAATAGATCAGTGCGCGCGCTCGTCACCCTGTACTAATAGATCAGTGCGCGCGCTCGTCACCCCGTACTAATAGATCAGTGCGCGCGCTACCCCCGTCACCCCGTACTAATAGATCAGTGCGCGCGCTCGTCACCCTGTACTAATAGATCAGTGCGCGCGCTCGTCACCCCGTACTAATAGATCAGTGCGCGCGCTCGTCACCCCCGTACTAATAGATCAGTGCGCGCGCTCGTCACCCCGTACTAATAGACCAGTGCGCGCGCTCGTCACCCTGTACTAATAGATCAGTGCGCGCTCGTCACCCTGTACTAATAGAGCAGTGCGCGCTCGTCACCCCGTACTAATAGATCAGTGCGCGCTCGTCACCCTGTACTAATAGATCAGTGCGCGCTCGTCACCCCCGTACTAATAGAGCAGTGCGCGCGCTCGTCACCCCGTACTAAGAGCAGTGCGCGCTCGTCACCCCCGTACTAATAGATATGTGTGCGCGCGCTCGTCACCCTGTACTAATAGATCAGTGCGCGCTTGTCACCCTGTACTAATAGAGCAGTGCGCGCGCTCGTCACCCCCGTACTAATAGATCAGTGCGCGCTCGTCACCCCGTACTAATAGATCAGTGCGCGCTCGTCACCCCGTACTAATAGATCAGTGCAGGCGCTTGTCACCCTGTACTAATAGAGCAGTGCGCGCGCTCGTCACCCCGTACTAATAGATCAGTGCGCGCTCGTCACCCCGTACTAATAGATCAGTGCGCGCTCGTCACCCCCGTACTAATAGATCAGTGCGCGCTCGTCACCCCGTACTAATAGATCAGTGCGCGCGCTCGTCACCCCGTACTAATAGATCAGTGCGCGTGCTCATCACCCTGTACTAATAGATCAGTGCGCGCTCGTCACCCCGTACTAATAGATCAGTGCGCGCGCTCGTCACCCTGTACTAATAGATCAGTGCGTGCGCTCGTCACCCCTGTACTAATAGATCAGTGCGCGCTCGTCACCCCGTACTAATAGATCAGTGCAGGCGCTTGTCACCCTGTACTAATAGAGCAGTGCGCGCGCTCGTCACCCCGTACTAATAGATCAGTGCGCGCTCGTCACCCCGTACTAATAGATCAGTGCGCGCGCTCGTCACCCTGTACTAATAGATCAGTGCGCGCTCGTCACCCTGTACTAATAGATCAGTGCGCGCGCTCGTCACCCTGTACTAATAGATCAGTGCGCGCGCTCGTCACCCCGTACTAATAGATCAGTGCGCGCGCTCGTCACCCCGTACTAATAGATCAGTGCGCGCTCGTCACCCCCGTACTAATAGATCAGTGCAGGCGCTTGTCACCCTGTACTAATAGAGCAGTGCGCGCGCTCGTCACCCTGTACTAATAGAGCAGTGCGCGCTCGTCACCCCCGTACTAATAGATCAGTGCGCGCGCTCGTCACCCCGTACTAATAGATCAGTGCGCGCGCTCGTCACCCTGTACTAATAGTCAGTGCGCGCCCGCACCCCGTACTAATAGATCAGTGCGGCGCTCGTCACCCCGTACTAATAGAGCAGTGCGCGCGCTCGTCACCCCGTACTAATAGATCAGTGCGCGCTCGTCACCCCGTACTAATAGATCAGTGCGCGCGCTCGTCACCCTGTACTAATAGATCAGTGCGCGCGCTCGTCACCCTGTACTAATAGATCAGTGCGCGCGCTCGTCACCCTGTACTAATAGATCAGTGCGCGCGCTCGTCACCCCGTACTAATAGATCAGTGCGCGCGCTCGTCACCCCCGTACTAATAGATCAGTGCGCGCTCGTCACCCCGTACTAATAGATCAGTGCGCGCGCTCGTCACCCTGTACTAATAGATCAGTGCGCGCGCCGTCACCCCGTACCAATAGACAGGCGCGCCGCACCCCGACAATAGACAGTGCGCGCTCGCACCCCGTACTAATAGATCAGTGCGCGCTCGTCACCCCGTACTAATAGATCAGTGCGGGCGCTCGTCACCCTGTACTAATAGATCAGTGCGCGCGCTCGTCACCCCGTACTAATAGATCAGTGCGCGCGCCCGTGCGCGCGCTCGTCACCCCGTACTAATAGAGCAGTGCGCGCTCGTCACCCCGTACTAATAGAGCAGTGCGCGCGCCGTCACCCTGACTAATAGCGCTTATGTAGTGCGCGCGCTCGTCACCCTGTACTAATAGATCAGTGCGCGCTCGTCACCCTGTACTAATAGATCAGTGCGCGCTCGTCACCCCGTACTAATAGATCAGTGCGCGCGCTCGTCACCCCGTACTAATAGATCAGTGCGCGCTCGTCACCCCGTACTAATAGACCAGTGCGCGCGCTCGTCACCCTGTACTAATAGATCAGTGCGTGCGCTCGTCACCCTGTACTAATAGATCAGTGCGCGCTCGTCACCCCGTACTAATAGATCAGTGCGCGCTCGTCACCCCGTACTAATAGACCAGTGCGCGCTCGTCACCCCCCTATATCAGTGCGTGCCCCTAATAGATCGTCGCGCTCGTCACCCCGTACTAATAGAGCAGTGCGGGCGCTCGTCACCCTGTACTAATAGAGCAGTGCGCGCGCTCGTCACCCCGTACTAATAGATCAGTGGCGCGCTCGTCACCCCCGTACTAATAGATCAGTGCGCGCTCGTCACCCCCGTACTAATAGATCAGTGCGCGCGCTCGTCACCCCGTACTAATAGATCAGTGCGCGCGCTCGTCACCCTGTACTAATAGATCAGTGCGCGCGCTCGTCACCCCGTACTAATAGATCAGTGCGCGCGCTCGTCACCCCCGTACTAATAGATCAGTGCGCGCGCTCGTCACCCCCGTACTAATAGATCAGTGCGCGCGCTCGTCACCCCCGTACTAATAGATCAGTGCGCGCTCGTCACCCCGTACTAATAGACCAGTGCGCGCGCTCGTCACCCTGTACTAATAGATCAGTGCGCGCTCGTCACCCTGTACTAATAGAGCAGTGCGCGCTCGTCACCCCCCGTACTAATAGATCAGTGCAGGCGCTTGTCACCCTGTACTAATAGATCAGTGCGCGCTCGTCACCCCCGTACTAATAGAGCAGTGCGCGCGCTCGTCACCCCCGTACTAATAGAGCAGTGCGCGCTCGTCACCCCGTACTAATAGATATGTGTGCGCGCGCTCGTCACCCTGTACTAATAGATCAGTGCGCGCTTGTCACCCTGTACTAATAGAGCAGTGCGCGCGCTCGTCACCCCGT
Organism: Leptodactylus fallax; assembly: GCA_947044405.1. Taxonomy (NCBI): domain Eukaryota; kingdom Metazoa; phylum Chordata; class Amphibia; order Anura; family Leptodactylidae; genus Leptodactylus; species Leptodactylus fallax. Next base: position 96,881 of record CAMRHE010000876.1, read on the forward strand.
ACTAATAGATCAGTGCGCGCTCGTCACCCCGTACTAATAGATCAGTGCGCGCTCGTCACCCCCGTACTAATAGATCAGTGCAGGCGCTTGTCACCCTGTACTAATAGAGCAGTGCGCGCTCGTCACCCCGTACTAATAGATCAGTGCGCGCTCGTCACCCCCGTACTAATAGATCAGTGCGCGCTCGTCACCCCGTACTAATAGATCAGTGCGCGCTCGTCACCCCGTACTAATAGATCAGTGCGCGCGCTCGTCACCCCGTACTAATAGATCAGTGCGCGTGCTCGTCACCCTGTACTAATAGATCAGTGCGCGCGCTCGTCACCCCCGTACTAATAGATCAGTGCGCGCGCTCGTCACCCCGTACTAATAGATCAGTGCGCGCGCTCGTCACCCCGTACTAATAGATCAGTGCGCGCGCTCGTCACCCTGTACTAATAGACCAGTGCGTGCGCTCGTCACCCTGTATTAATAGATCAGTGCGCGCTCGTCACCCCGTACTAATAGATCAGTGCGCGCGCTCGTCACCCCGTACTAATAGACCAGTGCGCGCTCGTCACCCTGTACTAATAGATCAGTGCGCGCTCGTCACCCCGTACTAATAGATCAGTGCGCGCGCTCGTCACCCCGTACTAATAGATCAGTGCGCGCTCGTCACCACATACTAATAGATCAGTGCGCGCTCGTCACCCCCGTACTATTAGACCAGTGCGCGCGCGCTCGTCACCCCGTACTAATAGATCAGTGCGCGCTCGTCACCCCGTGCTAATAGATATGTGTGCGCGCGCTCGTCACCCCGTACTAATAGATCAGTGCGCGCGCTCGTCACCCCGTACTAAAAGATCAGTGCGCGCTCGTCACCCCCGTACTAATAGATATGTGTGCGCGCGCTCGTCACCCCCGTACTAATAGATCAGTGCGCGCGCTCGTCACCCCGTACTAATAGATCAGTGCGCGCGCTCGTCACCCCGTACTAATAGATCAGTGCGCGCTCGTCACCCCGTACTAATAGATATGTGTGCGCGCGCTCGTCACCCCCGTACTAATAGATCAGTGCGTGCGCTTGTCACCTTGTACTAGTAGATCAGTGCGCGCGCTCGTCACCTTGTACTAATAGATCAGTGCGCGCGCTCGTCACCTTGTACTAGTAGATCACTGCGCAAGCTCTCAGTGTTTACCCCTGATATATACAGTACAGACCAAAAGTTTGGACACACCTTCTCATTCCAAGAGTTTTCTGTATTTTCATGACTATAAAAATTGTAGATTCACACTGAAGGCATCAAAACTATGAATTAACACATGTGGAATTATATACTTAACAAAAAAGTGTGAAACAGCTGAAAATATGTCTTATATTCTAGGTTCTTCAAAGTAACCACCTTTTGCTTTGATTACTGCTTTGCACACTCTTGGCATTCTCTTGATGAGCTTCAAGAGGTAGTCACCTGAAATGGTCTTCCAACAGTCTTAAAGGAGTTCCCAGAGATGCTTAGCACTTGTTGGCCCTTTTGCCTTCACTCTGCGGTCCAGCTCACCCCAAACCATCTGGATTTGGGTTCAGGTCTGGTGACTGTGGAGGCCAGGTCATCTGGGTAGCACCCCATCACTCTCCTTCTTGGTCACATAGCCCTTACACAGTCTGGAGGTGTGTTTGGGGTCATTGTCCTGTTGGTCCAACTAAACGCAAACCGGATGGAATAGCATGCCGCTGCAAGATGCTGTGGTAACCATGCTGGTTCAGAATAAATCCCCAACAGTGTCCCCAGCAAAGCCCCCCCACACCATCACACCTCCTCCTCCATGCGTCACGGTGGGAACCAGGCATGTAGAGTCCATTCCTTCACCTTTTCTGCGTCGCACAAAGACACGGTGGTTGGAACCAAAGATCTCAAATTTGGACTCATCAGACCAAAGCCCAGATTTCCACAGGTCTAATGTCCATTCCTTGTGTTCTTGTGCTTGTTGCCTGTCCTTAGCAGTGGTTTCCTAGCAGTTATTTTACCATGAAGGCCTGCTGCACACAGTCTCCTCTTAACAGTTGTTGTAGAGATGTGTCTGCTGCTAGAACTCTGTGTGGCATTGACCTGGTCTCTAATCTGAGCTGCTGTTAACCTGCGATTTCTGACTCGGATGAACTTATCCTCCGCAGCAGAGGTGACTCTTGGTCTTCCTTTCCTGGGGCGGTCCTCATGTGAGCCAGTTTCTTTGTAGCGCTTGATGGTTTTGGCCACTGCACTTGGGGACACTTTCAAAGTTTTCCCAAATTTTCGGACTGACTGACCTTCATTTCTTAAAGTAATGATGGCCACTCGTTTTTCTTTACTTAGCTGCTTTTTTCTTGCCATAATACAAATTCTAACACTCCATTCAGTAGGACTATCAGCTGTGTATCCACCTGACTTCTGAACAACACAACTGATGGTCCCAACCCCATTTATAAGGCAAGAAATCCCACTTATTAAACCTGACAGGGCACACCTGTGAAGTGAAATCCATTTCAGGTGACTACCTCTTGTAGCTCATCAAGAGAATGCCAAGAGTGTGCAAAGCAGTAATCAAAGCCAAAGGTGGCTACTTTGAAGAACCTAGAATATAAGACATATTTTCAGTTGTTTCACACTTTTTTGTTAAGTATATAATTCTACATGTGTTAATTCATAGTTTTGATGCCTTCAGTGTGAATCTACAATTTTTATAGTCATGAAAATACAGAAAACTCTTGGAATGAGAAGGTGTGTCCAAACTTTTGGTCTGTACTGTATACTCTATGAGTATGCACACCTGAGATACATGCTCTGTGAGTGCACCCCTGATATACAATATATATATACACGTGGAGAAAATTGTTGGTACCCCTCGTTTAATGAAAGAAAACCCTACAATGGTCACAGAAATAACTTGAATCTGACCAGACTGGAATTTGCCAAACTACATGTTGACAAGCCACAAAGCTTCTGGGAGAATGTCCTATGGACAGATGAGACAAAAGTCAAAATTTTTGGCAAGGCACATCAGCTCTATGTTCACAGACGGAAAAATGAAGCCTATCTTGAAAAGAACACTGTCCCTACTGTGAGACATGGAGGAGGCTCTGTTATGTTCTGGGGCTGCTTCGCTGCATCTGGCACAGGGTGTCTTGAATCTGTGCAGGGTAAAATGAAATCTCAAGACTATCAAGGGATTCTAGAGAGAAATGTGCTGCCCAGTGTCAGAAAGCTTGGTCTCAGTCGCAGGTCATGGGTCTTGCAACAGGATAATGACCCAAAACACACAGCTAAAAACCCCCAAGAATGGCTAAGAGGGAAACATTGGACTATTCTGAAGTGGCCTTCTATGAGCCCTGACCTAAATCCTATTGAGCATCTTTGGAAGGAGCTGAAACATGCCGTCTGGAAAAGGCGCCCTTCACACCCGAGACAACTGGAGCAGTTTGCTCATGAGGAGCGGCCAAAATCCCTGCTGAGAGGTGCAGAAGTCTCATTGACAGTTACAGGAATCGTCTGATTGCAGGGATTGCCTCAAAAGGTTGTGCAACTAAATATTAAGGGAACCCTCATTTCTGTCCAGGCCTGTTTCATGTTGAAGCCTGGTTGGAAAGCAATGTCTGACTTTCATTTGTTCATTTTCATACAATTTTTATATATTATTACTTTTGTTAGATTCCAGTTATTTCTGTGACCATTGTGGGGTTTTCTTTCAGTAAACAAGGGGTCCTGACAATTTTGTCCACGTGTGTATATACACACGCTCTACCACCCCTGAGATAGATAAACACGCATATTAACCCTATTATCAAAGGTTGGACGAGTGTCAGATATAATGGAATTAATCTTCTCGTGAAGCATAGTGGTGTCAACCCGTCGAATAACCTCGGTCACTGAAAGATTTTCTCCAGTTGGAGGTGATGTGAATCCGGGTGGTTAATAAAATGTATTGTAGTAGCTTAAATTGGGCGTACATCAAACAAGAGGGTTTGAGGTTAAGAATAAAGAGAGAAGCCTGGAATGGGAAGGACTGTCCAAAAAGCCGTTGCACAATCCTATGGATAGCGAGCCAATAGCACAGGGCATGGGGACAGGTCCACCGCACATGAAGGGTAGTGCCTAAGGCATTACAACCTCTGAAACATAGAGGACTCCATGAGGGTGACCTAACTTTGCTGATCAATGTATAACAGTCAACCCATAGGGTCAGGGTAGTGTCAAGGTCTCACTCTCAGGCCACCATAAAGTCAAGCTTGCTGTCAGGGGGTGGGGCGTTAAGTAAGCCATATACAAAGGAAAGAGCCCTTATCAGCGGCTCTAAACAGGCACAGTCTCTCGAAGTTGGTAGGGGAGACCTCTGGATTGAGCAGTGCGAGAGAGCTTAAGAAATTGAATATTTGTGTAGTCTGCTAAGCCTCTGCAGCGAGATCGTGCTGTTAAAACAGTCTTTGGTGAAGACATGCCTGTTGCAGAGGAAATCATGGAGGTGGCGGAACCGGGCGTGTCTCCACCAAACACCTCGAGAGAGAGAGGCCAGGAGGAAAAAGAGGATTATAGAAGATCGGAATAAGAGGGGAAACCAGGCTTTGCAACCCACAGCCACAACTGCAAGATGTAGCCAGTCACCTTAGCGTCAACTGGAAGAGCTCGGGACATTGACCAAGGAGCTCACAGGAGAGCCTGTAAGGAGGCCGGGGCCACCAATGTGGATTCCAGTGTCACCCAGTGTCTGGCGGCTACATAATAATGATAAAGATGAGGAACCGATGGGCTGTCCATCCTCTTATGATAGAACATGGCACGGCGTTGTATACGCGGTCTCCTATAGGCCCAGATAAAAGTAAAGAAGTCAAAGAAGCTGAGGACACCGGGGTCGGGAGGGTGCAGAAATAATACAGAATTTGGGGTAGAGTAACCAATCTAACCGAGTGTACACGTCCTATCCATGAAAGGGAAATGCCAAGAGAACAAATCCTTTAAAAGCTTTGGTATCACTTAAAGGGATCATCTAGAAGGTTACAGAGATTGACGCCGAGATACGGGAGACATTTACTCAAGGAGATCAGTTTGACCGTAGCTGAAGGGACGTTACAGTGCAGGATTTCACACTTAGAGGTATTTAGTTTAAGGCTCGATAATCTTGTATACTTGGAAAGCGTATTAACTAAGATTGGCAAGGAAACTAAAGGGTTAATGATGGTTAATAACAACATGTCATCCGCAAAGAGATTGGATATAGATACTGTATATATATATACAGTCATATGAAAAAGTTTGGGCACCCCTATTAATCTTAATCATTTTTAGTTCTAAATATTTGGGTGTTTGCAACAGCCATTTCAATTTGATATATCTAATAACTGATGGACACAGTAATATTTCAGGATTGAAATGAGGTTTATTGTACTAACAGAAAATGTGCAATATGCATTAAACCAAAATTTGACCGGTGCAAAAATTTGGGTACCCTTATCATTTTATTGATTTGAATACTCCTAACTACTTTTTACTGACTTACTGAAGCACAAAATTGGTTTTGTAACCTCACTGAGCTTTGAACTTCATAGCCAGGTGTATCCAATCATGAGAAAAGGTATTTAAGGTGGCCAATTGCAAGTTGTTCTCCTATTTGAATCTCCTCTGAAGAGTGGCATCATGGGCTCCTCAAAACAACTCTCAAATGATCTGAAAATAAAGATTGTTCAACATAGTTGTTCAGGGGAAGGATACAAAAAGTTGTCTCAGAGGTTTAACCTGTCAGTTTCCACTGTGAGGAACATAGTAAGGAAATGGAAGACCACAGGGACAGTTCTTGTTAAGCCCAGAAGTGGCAGGCTAAGAAAAATATCAGAAAGGCAGAGAAGAAGAATGGTGAGAACAGTCAAGGACAATCCACAGACCACCTCCAAAGAGCTGCAGCATCATCTTGCTGCAGATGGTGTCACTGTGCATCGGTCAACAATACAGCACACTTTGCACAAGGAGAAGCTGTATGGGAGAGTGATGCAAAAGAAGCCGTTTCTGAAAGCACGCCACAAACAGAGTCGCCTGAGGTATGCAAAAGCACATTTGGACAAGCCAGCTTCATTTTGGAAGAAGGTCCTGTGGACTGATGAAACAAAGATTGAGTTGTTTGGTCATACAAAAAGGCGTTATGCATGGCGTCAAAAAAACACAGCATTCCAAGAAAAACACTTGCTACCCACTGTAAAATTTGGTGGAGGTTCCATCATGCTTTGGGGCTGTGTGGCCAATGCCGGCACCGGAAATCTTGTTAAAGTTGAGGGTCGCATGGATTCAACTCAGTATCAGCAGATTCTTGAGAATAATGTACAAGAATCAGTGACAAATTTGAAGTTACGCCGGGGATGGATATTTCAGCAAGACAATGATCCAAAACACAGCTCCAAATCTACTCAGGCATTCATGCAGAGGGACAATTACAATGTTCTGGAATGGCCATCCCAGTCCCCAGACCTGAATATCATTGAACATCTGTGGGATAATTTGAAGCGGGCTGTCCATGCTCGGCGACCATCAAACTTAACTGAACTGGAATTGTTTTGTAAAGAGGAATGGTCAAAAATACCTTCATCCAGGATCCAGGAACTGATTAAAAGCTACAGGAAGCGACTAGAGGCTGTTATTTTTGCAAAAGGAGGATCTACTAAATATTAATGTCACTTTTCTGTTGAGGTGCCCATACTTTTGCACAGGTCAAATTTTGGTTTCATGCATATTGCACATTTTCTGTTAGTACAATAAACCTCATTTCAATCCTGAAATATTACTGTGTCCATCAGTTATTAGATATATCAAATTGAAATGGCTGTTGCAAACACCCAAATATTTAGAACTAAAAATGATTAAGATTAATAGGGGTGCCCAAACTTTTTCATATGACTGTTATATATATATATATATATATATATATATATATATATATATACTCAGAGTCCCCCAATCCGTACACCACGAATGTCCGGGTGTGAGCAGATAGCTATCACTAGGAGATAATGGGCAACCCTGGCGAGTGCCCCGAGACATCGGGATGGGCTTAGGCGAGTCAGATGGAGCAGACAGTCTCTGTTTATCGGGTCCCCGTCACGCTGGTGTGAACCTGGCGTCATTGTGCAGCCTAAATGACACGTCCCTGTATGCTATGGGGTGGTACGATGACTGCAATGACAAATTGATATACTTTTGGGGTTTTTTTTTTTTGTTTTTTTTTTAACTTTTAACCCCTTTAAAAAAAAAATCCAAAACTGCAAAAAAAAAAAAAAATTTCTTGGAGTCACCATATTCCGACACCTCTAGCTTTTCTAGATTTCGATGTAGGGCGATGCGTAGGGCGTCTTTGTTTGTGGGGCCAGATGTACTTTTATTTATACAAATTTGGGGAATGTCTGTTGTTTTGATCGCTTTTTAGACAAATTTTTCTGGAAGCGCTTTTGATTTCCGCCAAGTATTTGTATAGGTTTGTAGAGCGAGCATCTTCGCACACGGGGACACCTCATGTGATGTGATGATTTCTTACCCCAAGGATTATAATGGAGATGAAGCATTTGTCGGAGGGGTGAGTGGGGGATGGGTTATATATGGAATTATTTAGTATCAGAGCATATGCTTCTATAGCGCCATCCCATACCACAGCGCTGTACAGATACGCCTTCTCTCAATAGAAGTATGACATACTAACACTTGGATCCCAGTATATTAACAGATGGCTCTTCTATTTCTTCTCAGCTGTCGTATTCACACATCTTCTCTTCACACGTCTTCTCTTCACATCTTCACACGTCTTCTCTTCACATGTCTTCTCTTCACATCTTCACACGTCTTCTCTTCACACGTCTTCTCTTCACATCTTCACACGTCTTCTCTTCACACGTCTTCTCTTCACACGTCTTCTCTTCACATGTTTTCTCTTCACATCTTCACATCAATCACTTATTTATTATTTATTTATTATTCTTATTTATATAGCTTATCTTCTCTTCACCCTTCTTCTCTTCACCCTTCTTCTCTTCACATCTTCACACGTCTTCTCTTCACACGTCTTCTCTTCACATCTTCACACGTCTTCTCTTCACACGTCTTCTCTTCACACGTCTTCTCTTCACATGTTTTCTCTTCACATCTTCACATCAATCACTTATTTATTATTTATTTATTATTCTTATTTATATAGCTTATCTTCTCTTCACCCTTCTTCTCTTCACCCTTCTTCTCTTCACATCTTCACCCTTCTTCTCTTCACATCTTCACACGTCTTCTCTTCACACGTCTTCTCTTCACATGTTTTCTCTTCACATCTTCACATCAATCACTTATTTATTATTTATTTATTATTCTTATTTATATAGCTTATCTTCTCTTCACCCTTCTTCTCTTCACCCTTCTTCTCTTCACCCTTCTTCTCTTCACATCTTCACACGTCTTCTCTTCACACGTCTTCTCTTCACCCTTCTTCTCTTCACCCTTCTTCTCTTCACATCTTCACACGTCTTCTCTTCACCCTTCTTCTCTTCACCCTTCTTCTCTTCACATCTTCACTCGTCTTCTCTTCACACGTCTTCTCATAGACGCCGATTTACCCCATGTGATATGGAATTGAGCTTGGTATTGGATATGTCAGAACCTCTTCGGATATTTGTGTATTATTTCACCCATGTTTATTGGGGAGGATTTAGATCTTCATTTATTTAAGGAGGGAAACATCTTTTTGTATAAAGCTTAGTTTTTGGCTAGACGTGAATGAGCGGGGCCCCGATAGAGAGATGGGCTAGTTCAGTTTCTAGGGAGGCTGTGTAAGAAAATGGCAGCCTGTTTTATATTTGGCAAATTGGTCAATCAAATCACAAATTCTGTGTCATTTACATTTTGTATATATTGAAGGTTGGGTCTAGGGGATTAGGGAGCGTCTACCCCAGTAATGGTGAGCTCCCATCTACAATTGACAGCCTCCAGAGTCTCCCCTCATGCTTCAGGCTTCCATCCACAGCATACACTGTCTATGTCTCTTAGCGCATCTGATGACCTACCTGGTGAGGCCGTCCATACTCCCCGGGAAGAGTGAAGGGAGTGGTGGCCGGTCATGTTCACGTCTCTCACCATTTCTCTGTATCAGATTTGGAGAGTATGGCCATCCAGTCAAGACCTGCATTGACTTGATATCTGTATCCTGTGGATGTGGCAGATACTTTTATTGAAATTCCGCTGTGTGCATGTGGTGGGAGTTCTAAGAAGCTGTGCTCCTCTATTGTATGTTTAGATCCTCCAGGTCATCCAGTTTCCTCCTCTTCTCCTCCAGAACGCTCCTTCTCCTGAGTGACCCACCAAGGATGGACAAGGACAGGAATGAGATCACCAGAAGAATATTAGACTTCACCTTGGAGATCATCTCCCTGCTGAGCGGAGAGGTAAGTGTACTACATTTCCATCATCTGTATTGGATTATTTAACCAGTTAGATATAATGAAGGAAAATTCAGACCAGGAAGAATCCAGAGCCCTGTAGTTGAGAGAGATCAACCACAATATGGTCATCTTGGTAATCCATCAGAGTATCCTCCTTCTAGTCTGTCCTTATATTAGGAGGAGAGCGCCCCCTCCATCTAGTCTGTACATATATTAGGAGGAGAGTGCCCCCTCCGTCTAGTATGTTCTTATATTAGGAGGAGCCCCCCTGCTCCATCTAGTCTGTCCTTATATTAGGAGGAGAGCGCCCCCTCCGTCTAGTCTGTCCTTATATTAGGAGGAGAGCGCCCCCTCCATCTAGTCTGTCCTCATAATAGGAGGAGAGCGCCCCCTCCATCTAGTCTGTAGATATATTACGAGGAGAGCGCCCCCTCCGTCTAGTCTGTCCTTATATTAGGAGGAGAGCGCCCCCTCCATCTAGTCTGTATATATATTAGGAGGAGAGCGCCCCCTCCATCTAGTCTGTCCTTATATTAGGAGGAGAGCGCCCCCTCCGTCTAGTCTGTCCTTATATTAGGAGGAGAGCGCCCCCTCCATCTAGTCTGTCCTTATATTAGGAGGAGCGCGCCCCCTCCATCTAGTCTGTCCTTATATTAGGAGGAGAGCGCCCCCTCCGTCTAGTCTGTCCTTATATTAGGAGGAGAGCGCCCCCTCCGTCTAGTCTGTACATATATTAGGAGGAGAGCGCCCCCTCCATCTAGTCTGTCCTTATATTAGGAGGAGAGCGCCCCCTCCGTCTAGTCTGTCCTTATATTAGGAGGAGAGCGCCCCCTCCGTCTAGTCTGTACATATATTAGGAGGAGAGCGCCCCCTCCATCTAGTCTGTATATATATTAGGAGGAGAGCGCCCCCTCCATCTAGTCTGTACATATATTAGGAGGAGAGCGCCCCCTCCATCTAGTCTGTACATATATTAGGAGGAGAGCGCCCCCTCCGTCTAGTCTGTCCTTATATTAGGAGGAGAGCGCCTCCTCCATCTAGTCTGTCCTTATATTAGGAGGAGAGCGCCCCCTCCATCAAGTCTGTCCTTATATTAGGAGGAGAGAGCACCCCCTCCGTCTAGTCTGTACATATATTAGGAGGAGAGCGCCCCCTCCGTCTAGTCTGTACATATATTAGGAGGAGAGCGCCCCCTCCGTCTAGTCTGTACATATATTAGGAGGAGAGCGCCCCTCCGTCTAGTCTGTACATATATTAGGAGGAGCGCCCCCTCCGCCTAGTCTGTACATATATTAGGAGGAGAGCGCCCCCTCCATCTAGTCTGTACATATATTAGGAGGAGAGCGCCCCCTCCATCTAGTCTGTCCATATATTAGGGGGAGAGCGCCCCTCCGTCTAGTCTGTCCTTATATTAGGAGGAGAGCGCCCCCTCCGTCTAGTCTGTCCTTATATTAGGAGGAGAGCGCCCCCTCCGTCTAGTCTGTCCTTATATTAGGATGAGAGCGCCCCCCTCCATCTAGTCTGTACATATATTAGGAGGAGAGTGCCCTCTCCGTCTAGTCTGTCCTTATATTAGGATGAGAGCGCCCCCTCCATCTAGTCTGTACATATATTAGGAGGAGAGCGCCCCCTCCGTCTAGTCTGTACATATATTAGGAGGAGAGCGCCCCCTCCATCTAGTCTGTACATATATTAGGAGGAGAGCACCCCCTGCATCTAGTCTGTACATATATTAGGAGGAGAGTGCCCCCTCCGTCTAGTCTGTACATATATTAGGTGGAGAGCGCCCCCTCCGCCTAGTCTGTACATATATTAGGAGGAGAGCGCCCCCTCCATCTATTCTGTACATATATTAGGAGGAGAGCGCCCCCTCCATCTAGTCTGTCCATATATTAGGGGGAGAGCGCCCCCTCCGTCTAGTCTGTCCTTATATTAGGAGGAGAGCGCCCCCTCCGTCTAGTCTGTCCTTATATTAGGAGGAGAGCGCCCCCTCCGTCTAGTCTGTCCTTATATTAGGATGAGAGCGCCCCCTCCATCTAGTCTGTACATATATTAGGAGGAGAGCGCCCCCTCCGTCTAGTCTGTACATATATTAGGAGGAGAGCACCCCCTGCATCTAGTCTGTCCTTATATTAGGAGGAGAGCGCCCCCTCCGTCTAGTCTGTACATATATTAGGTGGAGAGCGCCCCCTCCGTCTAGTCTGTACATATATTAGGAAGAGAGCGCCCCCTGCATCTAGTCTGTCCTTATATTAGGAGGAGAGCGTCCCCTCCGTCTAGTCTGTACATATATTAGGAGGAGAGCGTCCCCTCCGTCTAGTCTGTCCTTATATTAGGAGGAGAGCGCCCCCTCCGCCTAGTCTGTACATATATTAGGAGGAGAGCGCCCCCTCCGTCTAGCCTGTCCTTATATTAGGAGGAGAGCGCCCTCTCCGTCTAGTCTTTCCTTATATTAGGAGGAGAGCGCCCCCTCCATCTAGTCTGTCCTTATATTAGGAGGAGAGCGCCCCCTCCGTCTAGTATGTTCTTATATTAGGAGGAGAGCGCCCCCTCCGTCTAGCCTGTCCTTATATTAGGAGGAGAGTGCCCCCTCCGTCTAGCCTGTCCTTATATTAGGAGGTGAGCGCCCCCTCCGTCTAGTCTGTCCTTATATTAGGAGGAGAGCGCCCCCTTCGTCTACTCTGTCCTTATATTAGGAGGAGAGCGCCCCCTCCGTCTAGTCTGTCCTTATATTAGGAGGAGAGTGCCCTCTCCGTCTAGTCTGTCCTTATATTAGGAGGACAGCGCCCTCTCCGTCTAGTCTGTCCTTATATTAGGAGGAGAGCGCCCCCTCCATCTAGTCTGTCCTTATATTAGGAGGAGAGTGCCCCCTCCGTCTAGTCTGTCCTGATATTAGGAGGAGAGCGCCCCCTCCGTCTAGTCTGTCCTTATATTAGGAGGAGAGCGCCCCCTCCATCTAGTCTGTACATATATTAGGAGGAGAGCGTCCCCTCCGTCTAGTCTGTCCTTATATTAGGAGGAGAGCGCCCCCTCCGCCTAGTCTGTACATATATTAGGAGGAGAGCGCCCCCTCCGTCTAGCCTGTCCTTATATTAGGAGGAGAGTGCCCCCTCCGTCTAGCCTGTCCTTATATTAGGAGGAGAGCACCCCCTCCGTCTAGTCTGTCCTTATATTAGGAGGAGAGCGCCCCCTTCGTCTACTCTGTCCTTATATTAGGAGGAGAGCGCCCCCTCCGTCTAGTCTGTCCTTATATTAGGAGGAGAGCGCCCTCTCCATCTAGTCTGTCCTTATATTAGGAGGAGAGCGCCCCCTCCATCTAGTCTGTCCTTATATTAGGAGGAGAGCGCCCCCTCCATCTAGTCTGTCCTTATATTAGGAGGAGAGCGCCTCCTCCGTCTAGTCTGTCCATATATTAGGAGGAGAGCGCCCCCTCCGTCTAGTCTGTCCTTATATTAGGAGGAGAGCGCCTCCTCCATCTAGTCTGTCCTTATATTAGGAGGAGAGCCCCCTCCATCAAGTCTGTCCTTATATTAGGAGGAGAGAGCACCCCCTCCGTCTAGTCTGTCCTTATATTAGGAGGAGAGCGCCCCCTTCGTCTACTCTGTCCTTATATTAGGAGGAGAGCGCCCCCTCCGTCTAGTCTGTCCTTATATTAGGAGGAGAGCGCCCTCTCCATCTAGTCTGTCCTTATATTAGGAGGAGAGCGCCCCCTCCATCTAGTCTGTCCTTATATTAGGAGGAGAGCGCCCCCTCCATCTAGTCTGTACATATATTAGGAGGAGAGTGCCCCCTCCTTCTAGTCTGTCCTTATAATAGGAGGAGAGAGCGCCCTCTCCGTCTAGTCTGTCCTTATATTAGAAGGAGAGAGCGCCCCCTCCGTCTAGTCTGTCCTTATATTAGGAGGAGAGCGCCCCCTCCGTCTAGTCTGTCCTTATATTAGGAGGAGAGCGCCCTCTCCGTCTAGTCTGTCCTTATATTAGAAGGAGAGAGCGCCCCCTCCGTCTAGTCTGTCCTTATATTAGGAGGAGAGCGCCCCCTTCGTCTACTCTGTCCTTATATTAGGAGAGTCCCCCTCAGTGGATCTGCTCACCTTTTTGAGTTGTGTTGAGATCTTTCTGTGCACATAATATTCACCAGCACCTTCAGTTTTCCTTCTTGGGACCAGTGGCTCCTTCAGAAATGGTGTTTTGCTCATTCTGAAAAGTTTTTCTAGCTGCTTCTTCTGCTTAATGGTAGCTGCAGTAATGGCGCCCAGCCACTATACAGGGAGCGGAGCCAACTGCTTCTGCTTCCATGCTGTATATAGCCTCCCTGAATAGCCGATTGTCCCCACCCCCCACATGAGATAATCATGGCCTATCCCAAACATAGGTCAGAAATAAAAAAAAATGATGGTGAACCCCTTTGAGTCATATTTTGTCTGACTTACATGACTGGAACTACATTTCCCAAAATGCACTTACCTATTGACAACTACATATACAAACCAGATTTCCTGGTAGGATTGATGGTCTATCCCTTCTGTCGAATGCTCAGTCCTACACTAAATCCCACCCTCAAAAAACCTCATTGCTCCCCGGCTAGGGTGGCTGCACAGTCTATGGCACCACCACCTACATGACATTAGAAAGTCCATTACCACTGCAGTCGCTAAGAGGCCATGGATTCCCAGAGAGATCATGAGAGGGATCAGGGAACGCAGAGCCAGTTTCATAATCAAACTAGAGCGTAGAGGTGTCAAACCCTTCATCCCGTCAGTCATCATGGGCAACGTGTGCCCAATCACCAGGAGGGTGGATAAGCTATGCGCCCTTGTCCTGAATCAGAAGCAATTCTCTCAGTGCAGCATCTTCTGCCTTACTGAATCCTAGCTTAATAGCAACATCCCAGACTCGATGGTCTTCATCCCTGAATTCACCACTGTAAGAGCAGGCAGAGATGCTGAGAATATAAGTGGTGGTGGCCTGATCCTTTTCATCAATGAGAAGTGGTGACTGAGTGTCCATATTGCTGTCAGAGCCCAGTACTGCTGTAGTGATACAGAGATTCTTGCAATTGCCTTTGGCCCCGACAACCTCCCCAGAGAATTCCCAGTAGTAGTTCTCATTGTAGCAAACCTTTCCCTCTCAGCAACCTGGGAGAATGCCGTAGATGCTGGTGTGGTCTCTGGGCAAAAAACGAGATACCCTCAAGCCCTCATGTTAGTATCCTGCGATTTCAACCAGGTCGTTGTCTAAGAAGTGCTACCCAATTTCCACCTGCTAATGCCTGTATACCTAATGGTAGTGAGATGTCAGCGCGCAGAGAGGAGGATGGTCAGGGCATGGTCCAGTGAGGTATTCGAGTAACTAAAATGCTCAATACATTAGTTTTTCCATGGACATCATAGTGCCCCAAAGGGAGGTCACGTGCTTCTCGAACAACAAGCCATGGGTTACTAGAGATCTCAAACAACTACTAATGTAGAAGAAACGGGCGTTTGCCAGTAAGAACATTCATGCGGTCAAAGACATCTAGAGGGAGCATTAAATCAAGCTGAGGGATTATAAATTGGCCTACAAGTGTAAGATTAATAGTAAACTGGCTACCAATGGTATGAAATCCATCTGGAAAGGGCTAAAGACCATTACAGGCCCTAGAGATAAGGCCAACTCAGCAAAGGTCATTAGGGACTAGGCCAACGCTATGAACAAGTTCTTCAACAGTGTTAGCAATGCGACGCGGAATTCGACCTTGGACAGGCATTCCATGGATAATTGAGGGTGCTAAAACTTCAGAGGGATGGTCCCTCGGGGCCCCTGCAAGTAACTGTGGGAGCTCTGAGGCTGCATTAAGGATAACTGCGACAGATGTTTCTAGGGTGCTTTGCCAAGTGAAGTTAGTGATGACTTCTGGACCAGATGAAGTGTCCTCCAGAGTCCTAAGATATTGTGATGCTCAGCTGAGGAAGATATTTACTTTACTTTACAAGGAAGACCTTGTGGTTAATACCTATACCCAAGAAACCTGGGGTAAGAGATATGGCTAACACGCTCGCCTCACTAGCCATGAAAGTTTTTGAGCGAATTATGCTGTTCTTCCTCCTGGACGAGGTGGCCTCCCTCCCTCCCTTTGCCTATGGAACCAAGGTGGGTGTTGATGATGCGATTAGCCACTTACTCCACAGAGCATACTTCCTCCTCGACGGTTGAGGAACATCAGTTAGGCTGACGTTCTTTGACTTCAACTTTCAGCAGCATCAAACTGCCCTTAACGTTACACTTACCCCTGGCAGAGGCTGCTCATTTAGCAGCCCAATTCCCTTTTAAATTGCAAAGTTTTGGATTTTGGTTAAGGAGTGAAAATGTAAATAAAAGTATATAAATTTGGTATCCCCGGAATTGTAGCCAAACATAGAATACAGGTAGAATACATTGTGGTTGCAGAGTGAACGTTGTAAAAACAAAGTACGTAAGAAAGTCACACACATGCACTTTTTCTCCATTCTGAATTTTTTTTTCCAATAAAAATCTGACAAGTGTGACGTGCAAAAGTCTTCAACCCCCTGTACTCTGATGCCCCTAAATATAATCCAGTGCGCACAATTACCTTCAGAAGTCACTTAATGAGTTAATAGAGTCCGGCTGTGTGTAATGTAGTCTCAATATAAATACTCCTGTTCTGTGAAGGCCTCAGTGGTTTGTTAGAGAACACTAGTGAACAAACAGCATCATGAAGACCAAGGAACCCACCAGACAGCTCAGAGATAAAGTTGTGGACATGTTTAAAGCAGGGTTAGGTTATAAAAACATATTCCAAGATTTGAGCATCTCAAGGAGCGCTGCTCAATCCATCATCCAAAAATGGAAAAGCATTCTACAACTGCAAACCTACCAAGACATGGCCGTCCACCTAAACTACCAGATCACTGAGCAAGGAGAGCGCTGGTCAGAGAAGCAGCCAAGAGGTCCATGGTCACTGTGGAGGAGCTGCAGAAATCCTCAGGTACAGGGAGAATCTGTCCTCAGGACAACTAGAAGTCACTGCGCACCCCACAAATCTGCCAATCTATATGGAAGAGCAGTAAGAAGGAAACCATTGTTGTAAGAAAGACATAAGAAGTGGTGTCTGCAGTTTATGGCCACAAGTCATATAGGAGACACAGCAAACATGTGGGAGAAGGTGCTCTGCTCAGAGGAGACCAAAGGGGAACTTTATGGCCTAAATACAAAGTAACCCTGCTCATCCCCCTGAACACCCCGTCATCCCCACTGTGACACATAGGGGGCAGCATCATGCTGGGGGGACAGGGAAGCTGCTCAGAGGGGATGGGAAGATGGAGGGAGCTAAATACAAGCCAATCCTGGAAGAAAACCTGAGACTGGAGGCTGCAAAAGACAAGACTGGGAAGGAGATTCTAGCAAGACAATGACCCTAAACCTCCAGCCCGAGCTCCAGGGGAAGGTTTAGATGACAGAATATTCCGGTGTTAGAACGGCCCAGTCACAGTCCAGACCCAAATCCCATTGAGCATCTGTGGCAAGACATGAGAATTACTGATCACAGACGCTCCATCCAATCTGGCTGCAAAGAAGAAGAAGAAGGGGCAGAAATCTCATCTCTAGATGTGCAAAGCTGGAAGAGACCGAGCCCAAAAGACTTGGAGCTGGAATTGTAGACAAAGGAGCTCTACAAAGTATTGCTATAGGGGGCTGAAGACTTTTGCATGTCACACTTGTCAGATTTTTATTGGATTACAGATTTGATAACCTTGTATCATTTTCCTTCCACTTCACAATTATCTGATACTTTGTGTTATCACTGAAAATCTCAAGAAAATACATTAAAGTTTGTGGTTGTGACAAAATGTGACAAAGGTCAAGGGGTGTGAAGACTTTTACAAGTCACTATATGCGCACACTTCATCCACACACTTTATTGAAACTCTATACAGTAGAATCAAAATCACCCACAAGCCAAATGGATCAAATAGAGTCCAAGACACACAACAAAAATGGTGGAAAGTTTCAGGAAAAGTTGTCCTATCAGTATTTATAGTCTTCATACATGGTGTCCTATCAGTATTTATAGCCTTCATACATGAGGTCCTATCAGTATTTATACCCTTCATACATGAGGTCCTATCAGTATTTATAGCCTTCATACATGACGTCCTATCAGTATTTATAGTCTATATACATGACGTCCTATCAGTATTTATAGACTATATACATGACGTTCTATCAGTATTTATAGTCTTCATACATGACGTCCTATCAGTATTTATAGTCCTCATACATGGTGTCCTATCAGTATTTATAGTCTTCATACATGACGTCCTATCAGTATTTATAATCTTCATACATGACGTCCTATCAGTATTTATAGTCTTCATACATGAGGTCCTATCAGTATTTATAATCTTCATACGTGACGTCCTATCAGTATTTATAGTCTTCATACATGGTATCCTATCAGTATTTATAGTCTATATACATGAGGTCTATCAGTATTTATAGTCTTCATACATGGTGTCCTATCACTATTTATAGCCTTCATACATGACGTCCTATCAGTATTTATAGCCTTCATACATGGTGTCCTATCAGTATTTATAGTCTTCATACATGGTATCCTATCAG
Organism: Leptodactylus fallax; assembly: GCA_947044405.1. Taxonomy (NCBI): domain Eukaryota; kingdom Metazoa; phylum Chordata; class Amphibia; order Anura; family Leptodactylidae; genus Leptodactylus; species Leptodactylus fallax. Next base: position 114,908 of record CAMRHE010000876.1, read on the forward strand.
TATTTATAGTCCTCATACATGGTGTCCTATCAGTATTTATAGTCTTCATACATGACGTCCTATCAGTATTTATAGTCTTCATATGTGACGTCCTATCAGTATTTATAGTCTTCATACATGGTGTCCTATCAGTATTTATAGTCTTCATACATGGTGTCCTATCAGTATTTATAGTCTTCATACATGAGGTCCTATCAGTATTTATAATCTTCATACATGACGTCCTATCAGTATTTATAATCTTCATACATGGTCTATCAGTATTTATAATCTTCATACATGGTGTCCTATCACTATTTATAGCCTTCATACATGACGTCCTATCAGTATTTATAGTCTTCATACATGACGTCCTATCAGTATTTATAGTCTTCATATGTGACGTCCTATCAGTATTTATAGTCTATATACATGAGGTCTATCAGTATTTATAGTCTTCATACATGGTGTCCTATCACTATTTATAGCCTTCATACATGACGTCCTATCAGTATTTATAGCCTTCATACATGACGTCCTATCAGTATTTATAGTCTTCATACATGGTGTCCTATCAGTATTTATAGTCTATATACATGAGGTCTATCAGTATTTATAATCTTCATACATGACGTCCTATCAGTATTTATAATCTTCATACGTGACGTCCTATCAGTATTTATAGTCTTCATACATGACGTCCTATCAGTATTTATAGTCTTCATACATGGTCTATCAGTATTTATAATCTTCATACATGACGTCCTATCAGTATTTATAATCTTCATACGTGACGTCCTATCAGTATTTATAGTCTTCATACATGGTGTCCTATCAGTATTTATAGTCCTCATACATGAGGTCCTATCAGTATTTATAGTCTTCATACATGACCTCCTATCAGTATTTATAGTCCTCATACATGGTGTCCTATCAGTATTTATAGTCCTCATACATGGTGTCCTATCAGTATTTATAATCTTCATACATGACGTCCTATCAGTATTTATAGTCTTCATACATGAGGTCCTATCAGTATTTATAATCTTCATACGTGACGTCCTATCAGTATTTATAGTCTTCATACATGGTATCCTATCAGTATTTATAGTCTATATACATGAGGTCTATCAGTATTTATAGTCTTCATACATGGTGTCCTATCACTATTTATAGCCTTCATACATGACGTCCTATCAGTATTTATAATCTTCATACATGACGTCCTATCAGTATTTATAGTCTTCATACATGAGGTCCTATCAGTATTTATAATCTTCATACGTGACGTCCTATCAGTATTTATAGTCTTCATACATGGTATCCTATCAGTATTTATAGTCTATATACATGAGGTCTATCAGTATTTATAGTCTTCATACATGGTGTCCTATCACTATTTATAGCCTTCATACATGACGTCCTATCAGTATTTATAATCTTCATACATGACGTCCTATCAGTATTTATAGTCTTCATACATGAGGTCCTATCAGTATTTATAATCTTCATACGTGACGTCCTATCAGTATTTATAGTCTTCATACATGGTATCCTATCAGTATTTATAGTCTATATACATGAGGTCTATCAGTATTTATAGTCTTCATACATGGTGTCCTATCACTATTTATAGCCTTCATACATGACGTCCTATCAGTATTTATAGCCTTCATACATGGTGTCCTATCAGTATTTATAGTCCTCATACATGGTGTCCTATCAGTATTTATAGTCTTCATACATGACGTCCTATCAGTATTTATAGTCTTCATACGTGACGTCCTATCAGTATTTATAGTCTTCATACATGGTGTCCTATCAGTATTTATAGTCTTCATACATGGTGTCCTATCAGTATTTATAGTCTTCATACATGAGGTCCTATCAGTATTTATAATCTTCATACATGACGTCCTATCAGTATTTATAATCTTCATACATGACGTCCTATCAGTATTTATAGTCTATATACATGAGGTCTATCAGTATTTATAGTCTTCATACATGGTGTCCTATCACTATTTATAGCCTTCATACATGACGTCCTATCAGTATTTATAGCCTTCATACATGACGTCCTATCAGTATTTATAGTCTTCATACATGGTGTCCTATCAGTATTTATAGTCTATATACATGAGGTCTATCAGTATTTATAATCTTCATACGTGACGTCCTATCAGTATTTATAGTCTTCATACAGACGCCATCAGTATTTATAGTCTTCATACATGACGTCCTATCAGTATTTATAATCTTCATACGTGACGTCCTATCAGTATTTATAGTCTTCATACATGACGTCCTATCAGTATTTATAGTCTTCATACATGGTCTATCAGTATTTATAATCTTCATACATGACGTCCTATCAGTATTTATAATCTTCATACGTGACGTCCTATCAGTATTTATAGTCTTCATACATGGTGTCCTATCAGTATTTATAGTCCTCATACATGAGGTCCTATCAGTATTTATAGTCTTCATACATGACCTCCTATCAGTATTTATAGTCCTCATACATGGTGTCCTATCAGTATTTATAGTCCTCATACATGGTGTCCTATCAGTATTTATAATCTTCATACATGACGTCCTATCAGTATTTATAATCTTCATACGTGACGTCCTATCAGTATTTATAGTCTTCATACATGACGTCCTATCAGTATTTATAGTCTTCATACATGGTGTCCTATCAGTATTTACAGTCTTCATACATGACGTCCTATCAGTATTTATAGTCTTCATACGTGACGTCCTATCAGTATTTATAGTCTTCATACATGAGGTCCTATCAGTATTTATAGCCTTCATACATGGTGTCCTATCAGTATTTATAGTCTTCATACATGAGGTCCTATCAGTATTTACAGTAATACCTCGTACATTCGCGAGGTTAGGGTCCAGAGCGGGTCGCGGATCGCGAGGAATCGCGAATGTTTGGTACAAGCGCTTAGAAGCGCTTACAATGCCGATTTCTAATGTTTAACCCCTAAATATCAATAAACTTTACCCTACAGTACTGTACAGTATACTAAAGTATACTGTACAGTACTGTATATTAATACATTCATTCATTTTTCTTATACACTCACAGTAAAAGGAAACTAATTACCGGGTACGTAACGAACAGGACGCTACTACCCAATAGAAAAGGTGTTTTTTTTTATTAAATTTCACAGATCTGAGAAAAAAAGAGCAAAATCTATATATGTTAGTTGCCAAAAAAATATCGCGAACCTGTGAATTCGCAAATTCGGAAACGCGAGTGTACGAGGTATTACTGTATAGCCTTCATACATGGTGTCCTATCAGTATTTATAGTCCTCATACATGAGGTCCTATCACTATTTATAGCCTTCATACATGACGTCCTATCAGTATTTATAGTTTCATACATGACGTCCTATCAGTATTTATAGCCTTCATACATGAGGTCCTATCAGTATTTATAGTCTTCATACATGACGTCTATCAGTATTTATAGTCTTCATACATGAGGTCCTATCACTATTTATAGCCTTCATACATGACGTCCTATCAGTATTTATAGTCTTCATACATGACGTCCTATCAGTATTTATAGCCTTCATACATGAGGTCCTATCAGTATTTATAGTCTTCATACATGGTGTCCTATCAGTATTTATAGTCTTCATACATGGTGTCCTATCAGTATTTATAGTCTTCATACATGGTGTCCTATCAGTATTTATAGTCTTCATACATGACCTCCTATCAGTATTTATAGTCCTCATACATGGTGTCCTATCAGTATTTATAGTCCTCATACATGGTGTCCTATCAGCATTTATAGTCTTCATACATGGTATCCTATCAGTATTTATAGTCTTCATACATGGTATCCTATCAGTATTTATAGTCTTCATACATGGTATCCTATCAGTATTTATAGTCTTCATACATGACGTCCTATCAGTATTTATAGTCTTCATACATGGTGTCCTATCAGTATTTATAGTCTTCATACATGGTGTCCTATCAGTATTTATAACGTTCATACATGGCATCCTATCAGTATTTATAAGCCTATATACATTGTGAAAGATCCTCAGTGCGCCAACACCGCTTTGGCTCACACCTGAGACTTCTTTCATATAAAACCACACTCACCTCCTGGTGAAGTGCCGGGTTCACAAGATAAATACAAGACAAGCTTTCTAAATTTTATATATTTATTAACCCCTAAATGGGTCGGTATTAACATCTAACACATGCAGTTCAGAACAGATATGCAGATATATGCAAGCATTAACAGTTACTAGTTACAAGATACAGTGCAATAAAATAAAAGGGCATAAAAGTGAAATAGTTACTTTACCACGCATCTCCTTGATGTGGCTCTATAATCCAACACTCACACATGCTCTGTCATGTGTGAATAACCAGTGGAGGCTTCTCAGCATGTGGCATCAATACAACAATCCAGCCTGCATGCTCTTCACAGTGGTCTGTCTGTAATCTCCTGTAGTCTGTCTGTAAAAACTTCTGTAGTCTGTTTGTAATCTGTGATGGTCTGTAATAACTCCCCCATTGGCCTCTTACCTCATCTTTTATACCCTTGATGACACCACCCAGAATGAGGTCATCAACAACAGCAAGTCTGATTGATTAATGCACTCAAGTCCAGATTCTTTGTAAAGAGCTGAGACCAAGTGAAAGGATACAATGTTATCAACCATATCTGATCTACCAGTGCAGACTGATCAATGCATGTTTCTTTGATCACTCAGAGCTGTGTATGAATTCAATGGAGCCCTGCTGGGATGGATACAAAGCCCTGTTGTTCCAGTCCGGCCACTATTGGCAATATACCTATGAGTAGGCTGTGCACATTATGAGTAAAGAGAAGTAAGAGAGATACGCTACCCAGAGATCAAAATACATCTCTGAGTTATAGCCATATTTAAGTGGAATCATCACATACATGTATATACATGGTGTCCTATCCATTGCTTATCATATGCGATACTGTCAGGAGTAACTATACAATAGCAAACAAATACCTGAGGAAAGCGCAAGTGACTATAATATAGGAAATCCGAGAAGACTGGAAATACAGCCAGAAGTAGATACAAGTACAGAGAAGACTTTTTTCTTACATTACAAGCTGTGAGATTTGCAGAAATTCCAGTCTTTTGCCCAGAGCAACAGTTGGCAGATATGGAGGCTGAGAGGAGAAACAACCCCTCCCCTCTGCATTCACTATGTGAAAAGATCCTCCCCTTTACTCACTGATTCTGTCTTGCTTATCTAATGTATCTACGGACGGACTTCCCTGGTAACAAAAGCGTGAACTGCAAGTTAGCTAGAAGGGAGTCAACTAGTGGCAGGAACTTTAGGCTAAGGCCCCACGTAGCGGGTTGCAGCAAAAAAGCGCTTTTTCCTCTGTGGACTTTCTCCTTCCATCATACCTATAGGGAAACTGCCAGCATTTCCGCTGTATTTTTCTGCAATTTGTGGATGGGATTCGCTAGTCCACTTTGCAGTGACTGTAAAATGCTGCGGTATGGAGCCCCACATGGGGCCCTGGCCTTAGAGAGGTTTTCCAAGCAGCCACATTTTTAATTAACACTAGATTGTGATCCATGAAATGAGACTAAGTTGTCTGAAAAGTCACTGACCATTGACCAGGGGTTTTAGACTGACCTGATCTGTCAATAGTCAGACAGCCCCCATAGTACACGTAATTACCAGTGAGGTCAGAAGGGGGGAGGGGGCAGAGGGACCCAGGGGTCGGAATGCTGGTTCCGATCACATGATCTATGAAATGAGACTAAGGAAGAGATTCTTTACTGTAAGAGCAGTGAGACTATGGACTGTACCTATAACAAGGAGGCGTCCACTACATCTAGAGGAAAGAAGGTTTATACACAACATAGAAGGGATTCTTTACTGTAAGAGCAGGGAGACTATGGACTGTACCTATAACAAGGAGGCGTCCACTACATCTAGAGGAAAGAAGGTTTATACACAACATAGAAGGGATTCTTTACTTTAAGAGCAGTGAGACTATGGACTGTACCTATAACAAGGAGGCGTCCACTACATCTAGAGGAAAGAAGGTTTATACACAACATAGAAGGGATTCTTTACTGTAAGAGCAGTGAGACTATAGACTGTACCTATAACAAGGAGACGTCCACTACATCTAGAGGAAAGAAGGATTATACACAACATAGAAGGGATTCTTTACTGTAAGAGCAGTGAGACTATGGACTGTACCTATAACAATGAGGCGTCCACTACATCTAGAGGAAAGAAGGATTATACACAACATAGAAGGGATTCTTTACTGTAAGAGCAGTGAGACTATGGACTGTACCTATAACAAGGAGGCGGCCACTACATCTAGAGGAAAGAAGGTTTATACACAACATAGAAGGGATTCTTTACTGTAAGAGCAGTGAGACTATGGACTGTACCTATAACAAGGAGGCGTCCACTACATCTAGAGGAAAGAAGGATTATACACTACATAGAAGGGATTCTTTACTGTAAGAGCAGTGAGACTATGGACTGTACCTATAACAAGGAGGCGTCCACTACATCTAGAGGAAAGAAGGATTATACACAACATAGAAGGGATTCTTTACTGTAAGAGCAGTGAGACTATGGACTGTACCTATAACAAGGAGGCGTCCACTACATCTAGAGGAAAGAAGGATTATACACAACATAGAAGGGATTCTTTACTGTAGGAGCAGTGAGACTATGGACTGTACCTATAACAAGGAGGCGTCCACTACATCTAGTGGAAAGAAGGTTTATACACAACATAGAAGGGATTCTTTACTGTAAGAGCGGTGAGACTATGGACTTTACCTATAACAAGGACACGTCCACTACATCTAGAGGAAAGAAGGATTATACACAACATAGAAGGGATTCTTTACTGTAAGAGCAGTGAGACTATGGACTGTACCTATAACAAGAAGGCGTCCACTACATCTAGAGGAAAGAAGGATTATACACAACATAGAAGGGATTCTTTACTGTAGGAGCAGTGAGACTATGGACTGTACCTATAACAAGGAGGCGTCCACTACATCTAGAGGAAAGAAGGTTTATACACAACATAGAAGGGATTCTTTACTGTAAGAGCAGTGAGACTATGGACTGTACCTATAACAAGGAGACGTCCACTACATCTAGAGGAAAGAAGGATTATACACAACATAGAAGGGATTCTTTACTGTAGGAGCAGTGAGACTATGGACTGTACCTATAACAAGGAGGCGTCCACTACATCTAGAGGAAAGAAGGTTTATACACAACATAGAAGGGATTCTTTACTGTAAGAGCAGTGAGACTATGGACTGTACCTATAACAAGGAGACGTCCACTACATCTAGAGGAAAGAAGGTTTATACACAACATAGAAGGGATTCTTTACTGTAAGAGCAGTGAGACTATGGACTGTACCTATAACAAGGAGACGTCCACTACATCTAGAGGAAAGAAGGATTATACACTACATAGAAGGGATTCTTTACTGTAAGAGCAGTGAGACTATGGACTTTACCTATAACAAGGACACGTCCACTACATCTAGCGGAAAGAATTATTATACACAACATAGAAGGGATTCTTTACTGTAAGAGCAGTGAGACTATGGACTGTACCTATAACAAGAAGGCGTCCACTACATCTAGAGGAAAGAAGGATTATACACAACATAGAAGGGATTCTTTACTGTAGGAGCAGTGAGACTATGGACTGTACCTATAACAAGGAGGCGTCCACTACATCTAGAGGAAAGAAGGTTTATACACAACATAGAAGGGATTCTTTACTGTAAGAGCAGTGAGACTATGGACTGTACCTATAACAAGGAGACGTCCACTACATCTAGAGGAAAGAAGGTTTATACACAACATAGAAGTGATTTTTTCCCAAGATGGCGCTGCTGAAGTGGCTGCCTGTTAGGCAGCTCTGAGACTCTCTCTCTCTTATTTTTTCTTTCTCTGTCTGTTTTTTATCTCTCTACTTAATGGACTTTACACTATGAAGAAATGAAGAAACAAAGACTTGGAATTGGACCTTTGTGATACTTTTTTTTTTTTTTTTTATCTGTCTTTTTGTGCTGCTGAAATGGGGACTCTTGTGTCTGCAGGCATTTCTTTTGTCTACACAAGAGAGAAATTACTGCAGCTTAGAGTCACAACAACAGGGCTGCATACCATTTGCCCACCTATCCCCCAAGAACTCTGGAGAAAGAAAAAGCGGGGGAGGGGCTGCAGAGCAGGAACTCTTCAGAGGATTAAAAAGAGGCGTTACCGACCAGCTGTTCCCTCCATCATTATGGGCAATGTGAGATCTCTTGCAAACAAGATGGATGAACTAACAGCGCTCACCAGGCACCATCAGGAGTTTCGGGTGTGCAGCATGATGCTACTTACAGAGACTTGGCTCACTGAAGTTACTCCTGACTCTCTGGTCTCCTTGGATGGTTTTAAACTCCTTCGGGCAGACAGGACAAGGGAGAGGGGTAAGAGGAAAGGAGGGGGGGCTGGCAATGTTTGTGAATAATAGATGGTGCAATCCTAGGCACATTGTGATTAAGGAGCAAACTTGCTGTAAGGACATTGAACTATTAGCTGTGAGCATGAGACCTTTCTATCTACCAAGGGAACTATCACATGTCATCGTGATAGCTGCATATGTCCCCCCCTCTGCGAAAACTGACGCTGCCTGCGAGGTCCTACAAGCCACGCTGAGCCAGTTACAGTCTCAGCACCCCCAGGCCCTCCTTCTTGTGTCTGGCGATTTCAACCATGCCTCTCCATCATCCACACTTCCCAGTTTCACACAGTATGTAACCTGCCACACCAGAGACAACAAAACACTGGACTTGTTCTATGCCAACGTGAGGGAGGCATATAACTCATCAGCCCTACCGCCCCTGGGAAGATCGGATCACAACCTAGTACATCTCCGACCTGTGTACAAGCCACTTGTACGTAGAGAACCAGCTGTCACCCGCACAGTGAGGATATGGTCCGAGGAGAGTGATGAGGCTCTGAGGGATTGTTTTGACACAACCGCATGGGAAGTTTTGCAGGATTCGTATGGAGAAGATATAGAAGGACTCACACACTGCATAACGGACTACATTAATTTTTGTGTGGACAACACAGTACCCACAAAAGTGGTGAGGTGCTTCTCCAACAACAAACCATGGATTAACTCTGATATAAAAACACTACTTAAGGAGAAAAAGATGGCATTCAGGACAAGAGATAAGGAGGGGTTGAGGGAAGTACAAAAGGAGCTGAGGCATCTAATCAGGCAAGGAAAATCCAGTTATAAGGAAAAAATGGAAAAGCAAATGGAAAGAAAAGACATAAGGGGGGTCTGGGAGGGGCTTAAGTCAATTTCGGGTCATAAACAGTCGGTCTGCCAGATTGAGGCAGATGTTAACTGGCTTAATGAACTAAACCTATTCTTCAACAGATTTGATCACACACCAGCTCCTCCCACCCCAGAATGTCCTTCAGCTCCCCTCACCACAATGACTTCACCCCATTCACCCCATGTGGCTACTTCCCAACAGACCAGTAAATCTAGAAATCTGTCTTTATCTGACCACAGTCTGACCTTCACACGGGCCCAGGTGAGGAAGGAGATGAAAAAGATCAAGGCGAGGAAATCCGCAGGGCCAGATGACATCAGTGCAAGGCTAATTAAGACTTGTGGGGACCAGCTGTGTGGTATAATTACATATATGTATAATATGAGACTGAGGCAGGAAATAGTCCCTGAATTATGGAAATCTTCTTGTGTGGTACCAGTTCCAAAGAAACATCACCCTATGGACCTCAACGACTACAGACCTGTAGCACTGACATCCCACTTGATGAAGATCTTAGAGAGATTGGTTCTCACACATCTTCGCCCTCTAGTGAGCCCCACTATGGACCCTCTCCAGTTTGCTTATCGACCGGGCATTGGGGTAGATGATGCCATCATCCACCTTCTGCACAGGGCTCTGTCTCACCTGGAAAAACCAGGGAACACGGTGAGAATAATGTTCTTTGATTTCTCCAGTGCTTTTAACACCATACAGCCCAGGTTACTGAGAGACAAGCTGGGCCTTGCTGGAGTGGACCACCACCTCTCCAACTGGATCCTAGACTACCTCACAAATCGACCTCAATACGTGAGAGCCCAAGACTGTGTGTCAGGTACCGTGATCTGTAATACGGGGGCACCTCAGGGTACGGTTCTCACCCCTTTCCTCTTCACACTGTACACTGCTGATTTTAGGTGCAACTCATCCAGCTGCTACCTACAGAAGTATTCTGACGACTCTGCAATAGTAGGCCTCATCACAGACGATGATGACAAGGAGTACAGAGAACTGAACCGGTTTTTTGTGGACTGGTGCCACCAGAACCACCTGAAGATTAACGCGGGGAAGACCAAGGAGATGGTGGTGGACTTCCGTAAAGGCAGATGCCCTCCAAAACCAGTGGACATCCTGGGGACGGGCATCGAGATTGTGAACACCTATAAGTACCTGGGTCTGCTCCTTAATAATAAGCTGGACTGGGCAGATCATATGGAGGTCCTGTACAGGAAGGGCCACAGCAGGCTCTACCTGCTTAGGAAGCTGAGAACCTTTGGAATCCGGGGGGCACTTCTTAGGACTTTCTTCAACTCGGTAGTGGCATCAGCCATCTTCTTTGGAGTGGCCTGCTGGGGGGAGCAGTATGTCAACCAGGGACAGAAATAAACTTGACAAGCTGATTAGAAGGGCCAGCTCTGTCCTGGGGAGCCCACTGGACCCAGTGCAGGTGGTGGGTGACAGAAGGATACTGTCCGTGGTGAGCTCCATGCGGGAGAATAACTACCATCCCATGCATGAGACTGTGATTGCGCTGGACAGTACTGTTAGTGACCGACTGCTCCACCCTAGGTGTGAGAAGGAACGCTATCGGAAGTCTTTCCTCCCCACCGTGGTTAGGCTGTACAACCAACACCGACCTAAGCGGAGATCATTACACACAGAGAACTGAAATATCTCTCTGCCTGTTATATCCCCCCCCCCCCCCCCCTCTGCTACGTCCTATCTGTCTGTCTGCTATTAATGTAATGCCTCTCACCTTGGAACATTCCTGTACATGTTGTATTTGTATTTGTATCTGCTTATCTTATCTTATCTTTGCTGCTGTAACACACTGAATTTCCCCACTGTGGGACTATTAAAGGACTATTATTATTATTATTATTATTATTATATTATTCTTTACTGTAAGAGCAGTGAGACTATGGACTGTACCTATAACAAGGAGGCGTCCACTACATCTAGAGGAAAGAACGTTTATACACAACATAGAAGGGATTCTTTACTGTAAGAGCAGTGAGACTATGGACTGTACCTATAACAAGGAGGCGTCCACTACATCTAGAGGAAAGAAGGTTTATACACAACATAGAAGGGATTCTTTACTGTAAGAGCAGTGAGACTATGGACTGTACCTATAACAAGGAGGCGGCCACTACATCTAGTGGAAAGAAGGTTTATACACAACATAGAAGGGATTCTTTACTGTAAGAGCAGTGACACTATGGACTGTACCTATAACAAGGAGGCGGCCACTACATCTAGAGGAAAGAAGGTTTATACACAACATAGAAGGGATTCTTTACTGTAAGAGCAGTGAGACTATGGACTGTACCTATAACAAGGAGGCATCCACTACATCTAGAGGAAAGAAGGATTATACACAACATAGAAGGGATTCTTTACTGTAAGAGCAGTGAGACTATGGCCTGTACCTATAACAAGGAGGCGGCCACTACATCTAGAGGAAAGAAGGTTTATACACAACATAGAAGGGATTCTTTACTGTAAGAGCAGTGAGACTATGGACTGTACCTATAACAAGGAGGCGTCCACTACATCTAGAGGAAAGAAGGATTATACACAACATAGAAGGGATTCTTTACTGTAAGAGCAGTGAGACTATGGACTGTACCTATAACAAGGAGGCGTCCACTACATCTAGAGGAAAGAAGGATTATACACTACATAGAAGGGATTCTTTACTGTAAGAGCAGTGAGACTATGGACTGTACCTATAACAAGGAGACGTCCACTACATCTAGAGAAAAGAAGGTTTATACACAACATAGAAGGGATTCTTTACTGTAAGAGCAGTGAGACTATGGACTGTACCTATAACAAGGAGACGTCCACTACATCTAGAGGAAAGAAGGATTATACACAACATAGAGGGATTCTTTACTGTAAGAGCAGTGAGACTATGGACTGTACCTATAACAAGGAGGCGTCCCCTACATCTAGAGGAAAGAAGGATTATACACAACATAGAAGGGATTCTTTACTGTAAGAGCAGTGAGACTATGGACTGTACCTATAACAAGGAGACGTCCACTACATCTAGAGGAAAGAAGGATTATACACAACATAGAAAGGATTCTTTACTGTAAGAGCAGTGAGACTATGGACTGTACCTATAACAAGGAGACGTCCACTACATCTAGAGGAAAGAAGGATTATACACAACATAGAAAGGATTCTTTATTGTAAGAGCAGTGAGACTATGGACTGTACCTATAACAAGGAGACGTCCACTACATCTAGAGGAAAGAAGGATTATACACAACATAGAAAGGATTCTTTATTGTAAGAGCAGTGAGACTATGGACTGTACCTATAACAAGGAGACGTCCACTACATCTAGAGGAAAGAAGGATTATACACAACATAGAAAGGATTCTTTATTGTAAGAGCAGTGAGACTATGGACTGTACCTATAACAAGGAGATGTTGTAAAATAATGTCCGTAAACTGTAAAATAGTCTACAATTGAATTAAATCCTTACTCACGTGTTGACCCATAAGGTAACATTATTGGAGGACTCAGCTTCTTATAAAACGTGGAGATTTATTGAAGTCTTCATGGAAAAACAGATACATGGAAAACTTCCAGCATAACAGAAACATCAGTCAATGTCTTACATCATAGGAGAAGTGTAGGGTTAGGATCCTTCAAGGTGGTTCTCTTGCATCATCTTGGCTCATGCTTATTCATCAATGTGTGTTGGTCTTCTGCAGGACGACTCTGCCATTCTTCCAGGGTCTTAGAGGAAGTAGACACAGGTCGGAAGAGGGAGACACCCAAAGTGAGGGACAGAGACCCCCACCGAGAGTGAGACACCGACATGTGTGTCTGTTAATCATTTATATCCATGAGAGGGGGTGTTTCCCAACATCCTTATACTTTCTACTACTGTATTTGGACAATACTAAAATAGTCATATCCCATCCATACCCATGTACCATAAGTTACAAGAGTTATGTCAGCAGAATACAATTAACCCTTAAAGGTCTTGAATATTGCAGAATAATATTATTTAACATTTCCCCCTCTTGAGGGTGATATACATCTGTTTGAACCCTCAAGATACATATCATTAGACAATATTCATTAGACTACATCTTCTTTCCTCTTTTTGAATACTGGAACTTAATTTTCATAACTAAATTAATTGTCCATATAACAATAATTTTATCAAATTGCAATAAATTATGACATTAATAAATGTTATGGTAAACCGTGATCAAATAGGAAAATGATTTGATATACTAACTAAACTAGACTTCTAGGCTTCTTTCATCGTCTTCTTCTGGTCATCTTCTTCTGTCATAATAGAAGGTTTAACACAAATGTTCATTGTTGAAGGTTTTGACTTGTTAACGTAAAGTCCTTTAGTTTATAGATTTCCGTCATGTTGTGCAGATATTATCACATTGTCCAATAAAGTTCATATTATGAAGATATTGATATAGCAACACAGTCCATATATTAAGTATGTATTCCTTCTGATAACTTGTCAGGAAACACAGACTGTAGTGACATTCTTCTTCTTTCCCTTGACCACTTGTTAACTGTTGAGCAGCTGTGACTTCTGAGGCATCACTGCAAAGTGTTCATTTTGACACACATCTCTGCTGCTTATTCACTTCAGCTCATTTAACAGTCTCAAATAAAAAATATATATTAGTAGGGTTCATTATCAATTACCCTATTGCTTACCAAGCAACTTTCCTTGAAGTTTTGCAGTTGATGGGACTCCATAAGAATGTTGATGAAGAACAATCTTTATTACTCAGTCCAATTATCAATATTTCCAAACTCCAGTAATAATTTTCATCAGTAACTGTTAAATTATGAACACAGTCCTTGGCATAAGCTCACGTGTATAGCTTTAATACCTTTAAGTTGTTTCTTTCTGCACATCTTTTTCTTCTTGTAACTGTCAAAGTCTTTTATTAATATTTGATATCAAACTTTATCATAATCTTGGACTTGATTGAAGATAAGTTTCCCTATGTCTAATACTCACCCAAAATTTGGTGATTTACTACCATAATAATATCACAGTGTACCATATCATTTCATAATAATAATTATCTTTATATGCCAAATATTAATATGATAATAACAATTATTGATATTCATATTTTATCAAATGATCACACAATACTCCTTTGGATACAATTTATATATATATATATATATATATATATATATATATATACACACATCTACGCCATATATATCAACATATATATACCTTAGTTCACTTGTGATGACAAATTGCAACATAATTTTGAAACATAATGTGATTTCATTATTAATTACCATTTTATAGAGAATCACAATATTTATTCTTTGATTATAACTTAGCATCAATATACTAAACATCAATATGTTCCAATATGAATGTGTTATCATACTTAATCATAAATTTTAACATACAATCACTTTGCTATCCTTTTTAATAAAGAAATACCTTTATATTTTACTAAATATTATTGTGCTCTTTATTTAAAAACAGGATATTCAACTTTATTCTTTTAGTCAAAAGACATATGAATAATCCCACATTTTACAATTGCTTTGTCCTTTTTAACAACTGGCTCTTCTCAGAAAACTGTGACCTTTAACCTTTTAAATGCCATCACTCCGAGAATAGTATAACTGACACTTTTCAAAATGTGAACAACTTTCAACTCTGCTCAGAATCAAATTTAAACTATACACCCTTTTACCTAATTAAATATGTATATTTTTGTGTAATGATTGTATATATGTAAACACATTAAACAACATATGAAATAAGTATTATAAAACATAAATATTCCAAAATATGTCACATATTATAATCAGAAGTTTGCTAAATAAACAAAGAATATATCTCTTGATATAACTTCTCTTTGATCTTAATATTAATTGTCCTTTCATAAAGAAGATTAGCTTATCTCATTTACATATAAGACAATTATATTTTCCCAGCATTTGTAGGTGTTAATTTTATATAAGTGTATGTGTGCCTTTGTAAGAATACATAACCAGTGATATAATAAGACAATCCTTGTTATAGATCATATCCAGCTTTACACACTATAAATAATATATTTATCATTCTTTGATAAAATTACCCCAATAAACCTTTTAACCAAATATATTGGAAAGCTATCTGTATTATCTTTGTATTCATGAACTAAGATGTCCATTCCACCTACATGTCTTAGTAGCTGTCACTTACACTCAAACCTCATTTGTTTCTGTGGCTTTAAGAACATATGAGTTTAGATTTTCTGTTTTACATCAGCTTCCTTTTGATGTATCTTAAATATTTCTGCTATTTCCCAATGAACATTCAATAATGGATCACATAGAACAAAAAATAAATATAGACGTCTTTAGATGTTATACTTTTTCCTTGAATGCATCCTGGTTTTTCTTAGGCCTATCTCTAATATCACAGAACTGCAGTTAACATAAATACATGACATCGACAGTTACACTTCACTACAATGGGCCCAACTGGATCACGTCACCATTTGTTCCTTGTCAATCAACTGACAACACTGTCACACTGATGCTCTGAGCTGCATGCACTTACACAAAGTGGATTATACATGGAAAAGACCACATGCAAAATTGTAAGTTATGACTTATATTCCTTTAGATATGCAATTCTATTAGTCGCACAATATTAATCTGTTTATCAAATTAATTGTTAGATAATTCATGCATATATTGGCCTATAATGAAAAATTGATGAGTGATTCAACTGTTGCTTTCTCATATATGAAATGTCTAAGGAGAAAAATAGATAGAATTTTTAGCAAAAAATCAAATTGATATGCTAACAATTTTAACCAATGGAAAGTTTACTTTCTTGACTTCTAATACTATATGATCATATTATATATATATTTGTTTTGCACATTCTCTGTATCCAGAGTGGAATGTAAGCAAAATATATATATCACCACTTAACAGTAAGATCAAGTAACTTTTACTTGACCCTCATGTATATGTATATTATAATATGATGCATACATATAGTATTATTATTATCAATATCAGAATCAGGACTAATTTATAAACATCATCATAACTATCTGAATTATACCTGATCATTTTAATTTCTCCTCATATGAAAGATTCTTTCTACAGCCTGACTAGTAAAATGATGCCAATAGACAGTCATTAATATAGAGATATTTTTAAGCTCGACCCATGACCTTCCTGTCAATAACATCCACCAATAGGTTGAGTAATGTTCTGCCATTTAGATATTCTAAGCTTTATGACATTTTTCTGATCAGGAATAGATCAGAGTTCAAGGATGGGTTGCTATGACAGTCTAACATTTTGGGAACAGGTGTTACTCTGTCAGGATTGCTATTTTGTACATTCTTTTCTATGTTACTGATTCTATCTATAGCTTTGACTGGCTTAGAGGTTGACACTTGCTTATTTACAACTGATAATGGGATTTTTATGAATGGAACTTCTTTCATTACATACGGCTTATATACTACGTGCAATTTTCTACGTCTCTCATAGATTTCCTCACTATTCTTTCTATGAATAGGTGACACTGTAATCTGATTTGACAGATTTCTTTTAGGTGGTTTTATTCTTTGATTTTTCCCTGTTTGTCTTACATTTGTCATCTGTCTCTGATGTCTTCTGGCCATGTCCAGTAAACTAGCAGCTTCAAATAAAGACTTTTTATCTGATGCAATAGCCAAAGTGACTGGATCCAAAAATCTGAATTTCTTCACAAAAGTTCTCACCATCGATTGAGAATTGACTTTGCTAACCACAGCCTTATAAGTCCTCTCAAATCTAGACATAACTGAATATGTAGATTCAGCTCTGCCAATTTTTATTTCATTCAGAATTTCAAATGTTGGCATGCTGTCACCTGTAGTACACCAAATTAATTTCTTTAATTGGTCTACATCACTGTCCTGTAACCATTCATTTGACTCATTGTCATAAGACATCTTTACTGATAGACATCTTGCAAAGTTTGTAGGAAGCCAATTTCTAAATAAGAGATTTCTCTCTTCTGTAGATAAATTATACTTATCTGCATAACTTTCAAAAATTTCTGAGTTTCTACACACATGGATATTTACATCATATGTGGGAATGTCCTTATTCAGATTGGTCAAATGTTTCTGCAACTTTATTTTCTGCTTAGTTTCTTTAATTTGTAATTCCTTATATACTGACATATCTGCGTCTGTGCTATTATTATCCTGAGAAATTACAGACTCCATTTGTTCACTAGCCTGTGACGAGCTATCTGTGCTCATCAGAGACACGTGACACTTCATGTCATCATGCTGAGACTCCTGAGAATCTGTTTGAACAGCTGTCTCTTGTGTGTTAACAGAAATGACATTACAGACTTCTAGATCTGGTAACTTTTCTGTTATAATGTTATGAAATACATTAACCATATGCATAATATTCCTCAATTTCTCTTTTTCTTTCATAACACACAATGATTTCTTAGTTTCTATGATAGAATTTGCTTTTAAACACTGTGCATACAGATTCTGACATATGTTCTGTAACCCTTCACTAGGCACAAACTTAAACTCTAAGTTACACTTTTTAGACAACGACTATATAATTTTCATAATTAAATGTAAAATTTTTACTTACAACCATAGGAAACCGTCACCTTGTAACTTGTAGCTTCTCCTTGGAACAACTGCTTCCTTTCATCAGCACGTCTCAGTACGTCTGGCATCTGTAGTCCTCTTTTATTGCTTGTAGTGTCAGAGCAAACATTCTTCTGTTCCTCACAAGCTTTCCACCCACAGGCTTGTCTGTAGAGGTTACTGGAACACGTGCAACTTTCAGCTGTAAGTGTTATTTCATTCATCTAGGTAATTTTCGAAATTTCCTGAAGCTTGCAACTTTATAAAACGTGCAAAATACTCTCTCTTCCCCCTCTTGCAAGTAGAAGGAATGAGAAAAAACAGGCAAAAATCGACTGGGCTGGCTCGCCAGTGTAAAATAATGTCCGGAAACTGTAAAATAGTCTACAATTGAATGAAATCCTTACTCACGTGTTGACCCATAAGGTAACATTATTGGAGGACTCAGCTTCTTATAAAACGTGGAGATTTATTGAAGTCTTCATGGACAAACAGATACATGGAAAACTTCCAGCATAACAGAAACATCAGTCAATGTCTTACATCATAGGAGAAGTGTAGGGTTAGGATCCTTCAAGGTGGTTCTCTTGCATCATCTTGGCTCATGCTTATTCATCAATGTGTGTTGGTCTTCTGCAGGACGACTCTGCCATTCTTCCAGGGTCTTAGAGGAAGTAGACACAGGTCAGAAGAGGGAGACACCCAAAGTGAGAGACAGAGACCCCCACCGAGAGTGAGACACCAGACATGTGTGTCTGTTAATCATTTATATCCATGAGAGGGGGTGTTTCCCAACATCCTTATACTTTCTACTACTGTATTTGGACAATACTAAAATAGTCATATCCCATCCATACCCATGTACCATAAGTTACAAGAGTTATGTCAGCAGAATACAATTAACCCTTAAAGGTCTTGAATATTGCAGAATAATATTATTTAACAGATGTCCACTACATCTAGAGGAAAGAAGGTTTATACACAACATAGAAGGGATTCTTTACTGTAAGAGCAGTGAGACTATGGACTGTACCTATAACAAGGAGGCGTCCACTACCTCTAGGGGAAAGAAGGATTATACACAACATAGAAGGGATTCTTTACTGTAAGAGCAGTGAGACTATGGACTGTACCTATAACAAGGAGACGTTCACTACATCTAGAGGAAAGAAGGATTATACACAGCATAGAAGGGATTCTTTACTGTAAGAGCAGTGAGACTATGGACTGTATCTATAACAAGGAGGCGTCTACTACATCTAGAGGAAAGAAGGATTATACACAGCATAGAAGGGATTCTTTACTGTAAGAGCAGTGAGACTATGGACTGTACCTATAACAAGGAGACGTCCAGTACATCTAGAGGAAAGAAGGATTATACACAACATAGAAGGGATTCTTTACTGTAAGAGCGGTGAGACTATGGACTGTACCTATAACAAGGAGGCGTCCACTACATCTAGAGGAAAGAAGGTTTATACACAACATAAAAGGGATTCTTTACTGTAAGAGCGGTGAGACTATGGACTGTACCTATAACAAGGAGGCGACCACTACATCTACAGGAAAGAAGGATTATACACAACATAGAAGGGATTCTTTACTGTAAGAGCAGTGAGACTATGGACTGTACCTATAACAAGGAGACGTCCACTACATCTAGAGGAAAGAAGGATTATACACTACATAGAAGGGATTCTTTACTGTAAGAGCAGTGAGACTATGGACTGTACCTATAACAAGGAGGCGTCCACTACATCTAGAGGAAAGAAGGTTTATACACAACATAGAAGGGATTCTTTACTGTAAGAGCAGTGAGACTATGGACTGTACCTATAACAAGGAGGCGTCCACTACATCTAGAGGAAAGAAGGATTATACACAACATAGAAGGGATTCTTTACTGTAAGAGCAGTGATACTATGGACTGTACCTATAACAAGGAGACGTCCACTACATCTAGAGGAAAGAAGGTTTATACACAACATAGAAGGGATTCTTTACTGTAAGAGCAGTGAGACTATGGACTGTACCTATAACAAGGAGGCGTCCACTACATCTAGAGGAAAGAAGGATTATACACAACATAGAAGGGATTCTTTACTGTAAGAGCAGTGAGACTATGGACTGTACCTATAACAAGGAGACGTCCACTACATCTAGAGGAAAGAAGGTTTATACACAACATAGAAGGGATTCTTTACTGTAAGAGCAGTGAGACTATGGACTGTACCTATAACAAGGAGGCGTCCACTACATCTAGAGGAAAGAAGGATTATACACAACATAGAAGGGATTCTTTACTGTAAGAGCAGTGAGACTATGGACTGTACCTATAACAAAGAGACGTCCACTACATCTAGTGTATAGAACGTTTCTGCACCATCTTAGTAGGGATTCTTTACTGTAAGAGCAGTGAGACTATAGAGCTCTCAGTCACGGTGAATTCACTAAATGAGTTTAGAAGGGGTCCGGATATCTTTATTAAGTGTAGTAATATTAGTTCTGCTTTCCAGGGTTTTCCAACCCTAAATGGAGTTTTTATGCTGACAACCTATCCACAAGATAGCTCATCAGTATGTGATCTATGGGAGTCTGGCACCCTCACCCTGTACAGATCAGCTGTTCTGGCAGCCTCCATGCTTATTGTATTGGATTTTTGTGGCACTGCAATTCCCTGGAACCAGCACTGAATGGTGGACAGGTTCTCCATTACTTGTATAGAATCAGACTGCGCACACTCTCCCTCACCTACAGGCTGCTAGAACAGTTGATCTGCGTAGGGTGAGGAGGTTAGAACCCTATGGACTACATACTAATGTCCTCTCCCGTGGGTAGGTCATGAGTATTAGAAACCCCTTTAATGGTTACTAGTTATGTAGAAATGGTTCACTGATCCAGGGGTTTATTCGGATTGCCAGATTAAAGGAATTGAGGATGGAATTTCTTCCCCTAACTTTCTTTTTCCATACACAGGATTACACAATAGTGAAGAGGACTTCGGAGGTCTGTGTTACTCCGAACAGCCATCTTCAGGAGTCTGGGAGATGCAGCAGAAACCGGGGCCCCATCACAGAGCCAAGAGGAGGATGGAGCAGGAGCCAGGGCCCCATCACAGAACCAAGAGGAGGATGGAGCAGGAGCCGGGGCCCCATCACAATTTGTCCCTCCCGCTCCCCGATACATGAGCAGAAGATTCTAGAACTCACCAACAAGATGATTGAGCTGCTGACTGGAGAGGTGACACTGCTGGGAATGCTGGGAAATTCTCCAGTAACAGCACTGGAGGGGTCTGGATGATGACTGTGTCTTTGTGTTGTCAGGTTCCTATAAGGTGTCAGGATGTCACTGTTTATTTCTCCATGGAGGAGTGGGAGTATTTAGAAGGACACAAGGATCGGTACAAGGAGGTCATGATGGAGAATGACCCACCAAGGATGGACGAGGACAGAAACCACATGGCTGCAGGGATATTACACCTCACCCTAGAGATAGTGGATATTATAACTGGAGAGGTGAGAGCTTCACAGGACGTCCCTCTTATCTCTATTACTATAACAGGTAATGGCTGGACAGGTGAAGGATTCTTAGTCTATGTACTGATCTGTAGTCTCTCTCCATACACAGGAGTACACAGTACTGAAGAAGTTGTCTGGTGAGTGTGTGACACCCCGTGTGTCAGGAGGATGGAGCAGGAACCGGGGCCCCAATACAGAGCCCGGAGGAGGACAGAGCAGGAGCCGGGGCTCCATCACAGAGCCAGGAGGAGGATGGAGCAGGAGCCGGGGCCCCATCACAGAGCCAGGAGGAGGATGGAGCAGGAACCGGGGCCCCAATACAGAGCCAGGAGGAGGATGGAGCAGGAGCCGGGGCCCCATCACAGAGTCAGAAGGAGGACAGAGCAGGAGCCGGGGCCCCATCACAGAGTCTCCCCACCATTCCTTGATACATGAGCAGAAGATTCTAGAACTCACCAACAAGATCACCGAGCTGCTAACTGGAGAGGTGACACTGCTGGGAATGCTGGGAAATTCTCCAGTAACAGCACTGGAGGGGTCTGGGTGATGTCTGTATCATTGTGTTGTCAGGTTCCTATAAGGTGTCAGGATGTCGCTGTCTATTTCTCCATGGAGGAGTGGGAGTATTTAGAAGGACACAAGGATCGGTACAAGGAGGTCATGATGGAGGATCAGCAGCCCCTCACGTCACCGGGTAAGAGGAGACATGTATATGGGCACAGTCTGCCACTGGCTGTAATGTCGGGGCCTTAATTCTCTCATTTGGTGGGCATACATATACTAAAAGAGAATCTACAATGATCTATGAAGAAGCAACTTACAAAAAAAGCGTTGCTTCCATACTCACCCGTCTGACATTGGGAGCTGAAAGAGTCCAGCACGCACTGGTTAGTACTGGTTAGGTCCTTTTCTAGATAATGGGACCTGTGCATAATACGCCGGGGGTGTCAGACAGTTGCTTTGTGTCGTGTAGTTGCATCTTTCTGCTCCCAAAGTCACATTGAGCCGGAGAGTATTCGTGGACAAGCCCTTTAAGAATGTGTGTCAATGCAGTAATGCAAATCTTTGGACATGTTTATATCACTAAAAATCTCTCGTCACTTTCTAGCAGAAGTGATAGAAGATTTACGGGAACTCAATGACTAGATACAAGGAGAGCGTGCGCATGTAATATCAGTATACAGTACACCAGGGTTATATACATGTCATACAGCCAAATAGTGGGGAAATAATCCAAGCATAAAGTACCAGACACATGGATATATGTATGCACCCACTATATGCATGTATACAGGCATACACATCTCCACTCACTACACACAGCTACGCACAATGACCTGACCATCGGGCCCTGTGTATAAGCAAAACCAGTTCTTGCTGCTTCAGCCCCACCAGGAGGTGGTCACTACCAATAAGCTGGCAGCGGAGAAGACGGCTCCATCCACTGTGTAGTGGCCATTCTGGGTTAGTGCAGCTCACAGTGCTCAAGTGAAAGCGAGTGCAGCTCAGCTTTCTGCCACAGCACTACACAGTGTACAGAGCCGTCCACTCTATAGGTCTGGGGGCCAGAAGGTGCTGAGAACAGCTGATGGGTGGTGGGCGGCAGACCCCTACCGCTCTGATATAGATTTAAGAAAAGGTCATCAATATCAATCCCCTTCCCCTCCCCCACAAAGTATAATTAGGATTAAGTAACTACAGGGTGGGCCATAAGTATGGATACACCCAGATAAAATGGAAGTGGTTGCTGATATCACCTTACCGTTTATGGCATATTAGTACATGGGAGGGGGGAAAAGACATCATCAAACACATGGAGAATTGCACAAGAAAAACAACGATATCTGGGGGTATCCATACTTATGACCCACCCGGGTGCATCCATACTTATGGCCCACCCGGGTGCATCCATACTTATGGCCCACTCGGGTGCATCCATACTTATGGCCCACCCGGGTGCATCCATACTTATGGCCCACCCGGGGGTATCCATACTTATGGCCCACCCGGGGGGTATCCATACTTATGGCCCACCCGGGTGCATCCATACTTATGGCCCACCCGGGTGCATCCATACTTATGGCCCACCCGGGTGCATCCATTCTTATGGCCCACCCGGGTGCATCCATACTTATGGCCCACCCGGGGGTAACCATACTTATGGCCCACCCAGGTGTATCCATACTTATGGCCCACCCGGGGGTATCCATACTTATGGCCCACCCAGTTGTATCCATACTTATGGCCCACCCGGGGGTATCCATACTTATGGCCCACCCAGGGGTATCCATACTTATGGCCCACCCTGTATATTGATGTAGGTAGTGCAAGCGCCAGGTCAGTTCCACCGCACATTGCCATACAGTTGTGGACATGAAGGAGTCACGTTACCCCGCCATTGATGGAGAGTTTGGATTATGCAGATCACCGTTTTGCAGCCTTCTCCTTTTTCCTTGTACTAGGTGCAACACTAAATTTTAGTCTGGTTACTCCGACCCTTCTGTCCTGTCTGCCTGGCACTGCGCATGGCATTCGAGATAATATATTCGGTCACTGTGTGTTTGTGTCTCCACAGATGGATCCAGTAGAAGTAGGACCCCCGAGAGATGTCTCCTGAGGCCTCTGTATTCCCAGGACTGCCCGGAGGAGAAGACCCCAGAGAACCCTCTGGTAGATGGCATTAAAGGGGTTTATCTGATTGGTGGAGGCCAACACCCGGGACCTCCACAGATCAGATGGTGGAAGAGACGGCAGATGATCGCTGCCATGTACATACTGTAGGGTGGTCTGTGCTTGATATGGTAGCTCAGCCCCATTCACTTGAATGGGATTGAGTTGCTGCTGTGCCATGTGACTGATGAATGTGATGTCATCGGCACAGGAAAGAGGTTGCATTACATATTGTCATATCCTAAGGACAGATCATGAATATGTAAGTCCCAGAAACCCCCTTTAAAGTGTCCCGAGGAACAAGTGACTGAACCAAAAGTCATTTTACATTATTTCTTGCCTTTTAGGGTGAAGATCTGATGGATATTAAGATTGAGGTTATAGATGAAGAGGAAATGGATGTCTGGGCTGATCAGCAGTGTAAGGAGGGTCTGAGGGTCCTCTAGATACTACTACTCCCATCATCTCATCACCACAATGCAGTCATTGGATTACTGTGTGTTTTTTACAGACGGATTCCATGATAGAAATCCCCCTGAGAGATGTCCCCTGAGTCCTCTGTATTCCCAGGCCTGCCCGGAGGAGAATGTCCCAGACAGTCAGCAGGTAGATGGCGCTGCTGAGCCCTGGGGCACATCTATATAGGGGGTGGAGCTCGCCGCTCCTGCACTCATACATGTCCCAGACAGTCAGCAGGTAGATGGCGCTGCTGAGTCCTGGGGCACTTCTATATAGGGGGTGGAGCTCGCCGCTCCTGCACTCATACATGTACCAGACAGTCAGCAGGTAGATGGCGCCGCTGAGTCCTGGGGCACATCTATATAGGGGGTGGAGCTCGCCGCTCCTGCACTCATACATGTACCAGACAGTCAGCAGGTAGATGGCGCCGCTGAGTCCTGGGGCACATCTATATAGGGGGTGGAGCTCGCCGCTCCTGCACTCATACATGTACCAGACAGTCAGCAGGTAGATGGCGCTGCTGAGCCCTGGGGCACATCTATATATAGGGGGTGGAGCTCGCCGCTCCTGCACTCATACATGTACCAGACAGTCAGCAGGTAGATGATCTATATAGGGGGTGGAGCTCGCCGCTCCTGCACTCATACATGTACCAGACAGTCAGCAGGTAGATGGCGCCGCTGAGTCCTGGGGCACATCTATATAGGGGGTGGAGCTCGCCGCTCCTGCACTCATACATGTACCAGACAGTCAGCAGGTAGATGGCGCCGCTGAGTCCTGGGGCACATCTATATAGGGGGTGGAGCTCGCCGCTCCTGCACTCATACATGTACCAGACAGTCAGCAGGTAGATGGCGCTGCTGAGCCCTGGGGCACATCTATATATAGGGGGTGGAGCTCGCCGCTCCTGCACTCATACATGTACCAGACAGTCAGCAGGTAGATGATCTATATAGGGGGGTGGAGCTCGCCGCTCCTGCACTCATACATGGCCTCATGTACCAGACAGTCAGCAGGTAGATGGCGCTGCTGAGTCCTGGGGCACATCTATATAGGGGGTGGAGCTCGCCGCTCCTGCACTCATACATGTACCAGACAGCAGGTAGATGGCGCTGCTGAGTCCTGGGGCACATCTATATAGGGAGTGGAGCTCGCCGCTCCTGCACTCATACATGTACCAGACAGTCAGCAGGTAGATGGCGCTGCTGAGTCCTGGGGCACATCTATATAGGGGGTGGAGCTCGCCGCTCCTGCACTCATACATGGCCTCATGTACCAGACAGTCAGCAGGTAGATGGCGCTGCTGAGTCCTGGGGCACATCTATATAGGGGGTGGAGCTCGCCGCTCCTGCACTCATACATGTACCAGACAGTCAGCAGGTAGATGGCGCTGCTGAGCCCTGGGGCACATCTATATAGGGGGTGGAGCTCGCCGCTCCTGCACTCATACATGTACCAGACAGTCAGCAGGTAGATGGCGCTGCTGAGTCCTGGGGCACATCTATATAGGGGGTGGAGCTCGCCGCTCCTGCACTCATACATGTACCAGACAGTCAGCAGGTAGATGGCGCTGCTGAGTCCTGGGGCACATCTATATAGGGGGTGGAACTCGCCGCTCCTGCACTCATACATGTCCCAGACAGTCAGCAGGTAGATGGCGCTGCTGAGTCCTGGGGCACATCTATATAGGGGGTGGAGCTCGCCGCTCCTGCACTCATACATGTACCAGACAGTCAGCAGGTAGATGGCGCTGCTGAGCCCTGGGGCACATCTATATAGGGGGTGGAGCTCGCCGCTCCTGCACTCATACATGGCCTCATGTACCAGACAGTCAGCAGGTAGATGGCGCTGCTGAGTCCTGGGGCACATCTATATAGGGGGTGGAGCTCGCCGCTCCTGCACTCATACATGGCCTCATGTACCAGACAGTCAGCAGGTAGATGGCGCTGCTGAGTCCTGGGGCACATCTATATAGGGGGTGGAGCTCGCCGCTCCTGCACTCATACATGTACCAGACAGTCAGCAGGTAGATGGCGCTGCTGAGCCCTGGGGCACATCTATATAGGGGGTGGAGCTCGCCGCTCCTGCACGCATACATGTACCAGACAGTCAGCAGGTAGATGGCGCTGCTGAGTCCTGGGGCACATCTATATAGGGGGTGGAGCTCGCCGCTCCTGCACTCATACATGTACCAGACAGTCAGCAGGTAGATGGCGCTGCTGAGCCCTGGGGCACATCTATATAGGGGGTGGAGCTCGCCGCTCCTGCACTCATACATGGCCTCATGTACCAGACAGTCAGCAGGTAGATGGCGCTGCTGAGTCCTGGGGCACATCTATATAGGGGGTGGAGCTCGCCGCTCCTGCACTCATACATGTACCAGACAGTCAGCAGGTAGATGGCGCTGCTGAATCCTGGGGCACATCTATATAGGGGGTGGAGCTCGCCGCTCCTGCACTCATACATGGCCTCATGTACCAGACAGTCAGCAGGTAGATGGCGCTGCTGAGTCCTGGGGCACATCTATATAGGGGGTGGAGCTCGCCGCTCCTGCACTCATACATGGCCTCATGTACCAGACAGACAGCAGGTAGATGGCGCTGCTGAGCCCTGGGGCACATCTATATATAGGGGGTGGAGCTCGCCGCTCCTGCACTCATACATGTACCAGACAGTCAGCAGGTAGATGGCGCTACTGAGTCCTGGGGCACATCTATATAGGGGGTGGAGCTCGCCGCTCCTGCACTCATACATGTACCAGACAGTCAGCAGGTAGATGGCGCTGCTGAGCCCTGGGGCACATCTATATAGGGGGTGGAGCTCGCCGCTCCTGCACTCATACATGTACCAGACAGTCAGCAGGTAGATGGCGCTGCTGAGTCCTGGGGCACATCTATATAGGGGGTGGAGCTCGCCGCTCCTGCACTCATACATGTACCAGACAGCAGGTAGATGGCGCTGCTGAGTCCTGGGGCACATCTATATAGGGGGTGGAGCTCGCCGCTCCTGCACTCATACATGGCCTCATGTACCAGACAGTCAGCAGGTAGATGGCGCTGCTGAGTCCTGGGGCACATCTATATATAGGGGGTGGAGCTCGCCGCTCCTGCACTCATACATGTACCAGACAGTCAGCAGGTAGATGGCGCTGCTGAGTCCTGGGGCACATCTATATAGGGGGTGGAGCTCGCCGCTCCTGCACTCATACATGTACCAGACAGTCAGCAGGTAGATGGCGCTGCTGAGTCCTGGGGCACATCTATATAGGGGGTGGAGCTCGCCGCTCCTGCACTCATACATGTACCAGACAGCAGGTAGATGGCGCTGCTGAGTCCTGGGGCACATCTATATAGGGGGTGGAGCTTGCCGCTCCTGCACTCATACATGTACCAGACAGTCAGCAGGTAAATGGCGCTGCTGAGCCCTGGGGCACATCTATATAGGGGGTGGAGCTCGCCGCTCCTGCACTCATACATGTACCAGACAGTCAGCAGGTAGATGGCGCTGCTGAGTCCTGGGGCACATCTATATAGGGGGTGGAGCTCGCCGCTCCTGCACTCATACATGTACCAGACAGTCAGCAGGTAGATGGCGCTGCTGAGCCCTGGGGCACATCTATATAGGGGGTGGAGCTCGCCGCTCCTGCACTCATACATGTACCAGACAGTCAGCAGGTAGATGGCGCTGCTGAGCCCTGGGGTGCATCTATATAGGGGTGGAGCTCGCCGCTCCTGCACTCATACATGGCCTCATGTACCAGACAGTCAGCAGGTAGATGGAGCTGCTGAGTCCTGGGGCACATCTATATAGGGGGTGGAGCTCGCCGCTCCTGCACTCATACATGTACCAGACAGTCAGCAGGTAGATGGCGCTGCTGAGCCCTGGGGCACATCTATATAGGGGGTGGAGCTCGCCGCTCCTGCACTCATACATGTACCAGACAGTCAGCAGGTAGATGGCGCTGCTGAGTCCTGGGGCACATCTATATAGGGGGTGGAGCTCGCCGCTCCTGCACTCATACATGGCCTCAGAGATTTTGCTGCTTTCTTATGTTGCTCTGTTAGATTTCCCTCCTGTATTTCTGCTGGATTGTACTGAATTGTGACCTGTGACAAATCAGGGAGAAGATGTGACTAATATTAAAGCGGAGGCTGAAGAAGAGAGGATGAGGGGCCATCACCTGTGTAAGAGGGAAGTGGAGGAGGAAATTCCAGGAGGTGTTACCACAGGTACGGAGTAATGAATGGAGAAGATGGTTTCTTTAGGGTGAGGGTCCACCTTAGGGCTACATTATAAGATTACATTGCCACTCTAGGAAGTGTAGTTGTGCACAGAGGAGTACGAGATCTTCCAATACACATGAAGAACCAGTGTAGTGTCTTACACACACCAAACAACAGTCCGCAGTAACAGCCACAGCACATACAGAAAACACGCCATAAAATAGTGATTCAATCATACAAAACCTGGCGGGATTGCCAGACACGTTTGTGCTTTTCTGATATTTCAGATTTCTCAAATCTTGGCTTATGTAATATAAGGGATGACTGAGTGTAGAGCAGAGCCCCGGACCGAGTGTAGAGCAGGGTCCCGTACCGAGTGTAGAGCAGGGCCCCGTACCGAGTGTAGAGCA
Organism: Leptodactylus fallax; assembly: GCA_947044405.1. Classification (NCBI taxonomy): domain Eukaryota; kingdom Metazoa; phylum Chordata; class Amphibia; order Anura; family Leptodactylidae; genus Leptodactylus; species Leptodactylus fallax. The sequence continues at coordinate 144,210 of CAMRHE010000876.1, forward strand.
GGGTCCCGTACCGAGTGTAGAGCAGATCCCCGATCCGAGTGTAGAGCAGGGCCCCGGACCGAGTGTAGAGCAGGGCCCCGGACCGAGTGTAGAGCAGCGCCCCCGGACCGAGTGTAGAGCAGATCCCCGGTCCGAGTGTAGAGCAGCGCCCCGCACCGAGTGTAGAGCAGGGCCCCGGACCGAGTGTAGAGCAGGGCCCCGGACCGAGTGTAGAGCAGATCCCCGGACCGAGTGTAGAGCAGGGCCCCGGACCGAGTGTAGAGCAGATCCCCGGACCGAGTGTAGAGCAGGGCCCCGGACCGAGTGTAGAGCAGATCCCCCGGACCGAGTGTAGAGCAGGGCCCCGGACCGAGTGTAGAGCAGGGTCCCGTACCGAGTGTAGAGCAGGGCCCCCGGACCGAGTGTAGAGCAGGGCCCCGGACCGAGTGTAGAGCAGGGCCCCGGACCGAGTGTAGAGCAGGGCCCCGGACCGAGTGTAGAGCAGATCCCCGATCCGAGTGTAGAGCAGATCCCCGATCCGAGTGTAGAGCAGGGCCCCGGACCGAGTGTAGAGCAGCGCCCCGGACCGAGTGTAGAGCAGATCCCCGGTCCGAGTGTAGAGCAGGGCCCCGGACCGAGTGTAGAGCAGGGCCCCGGACCGAGTGTAGAGCAGGGCCCCGGACCGAGTGTAGAGCAGGGCCCCGGACCGAGTGTAGAGCAGGGCCCCGGACCGAGTGTAGAGCAGATCCCCGGACCGAGTGTAGAGCAGGGCCCCCGGACCGAGTGTAGAGCAGGGCCCCGGACCGAGTGTAGAGCAGATCCCCGGACCGAGTGTAGAGCAGGGCCCTGGACCGAGTGTAGAGCAGGGCCCCGGACCGAGTGTAGAGCAGATCCCCCGGACCGAGTGTAGAGCAGGGCCCCGGACCGAGTGTAGAGCAGATCCCCGGACCGAGTGTAGAGCAGGGCCCTGGACCGAGTGTAGAGCAGGGCCCCGGACCGAGTGTAGAGCAGATCCCCGGACCGAGTGTAGAGCAGAGCCCCGGACTGTGTGACTGCTACATGTTATACACAGCTTTATACAGCTTGAATCACACAGGCTGGTTTTTGTGTCAGTGGAAGGACTTCTACTTCTCCTTTCTGGATACACCTTTTAGTTTGGTACCAACAAAAAAAAAAACACATCAAAAACTGCCGGTGTGTTTTCAGCCTAATAGGAATGTCTACTTTATGTTTTTCAAAAACTGATAAAATCCATTTTATTCCTATCAGGAAATCCCGATAAGGACCCTGAGGGAAAGGTCTTGTTTTCTGTAAATTATAAAGGAGAAGAGGAAGATATCCCGCAGTGTTCCCCAGGAGAAAACCTCATTACCCTCAATGTACATCCTGGATTTTACAGTACAGACCCATCCTATAATCCCCCGAATCCTAAGGAAAGCACATATCACAAATGGGACCAAAGCTTTCAGTGTGTTGACTGTGGGAAACAGTATGCACAAAGATCGAGTCTTTTCAGACACAGAAGAATTCACACAGTGGAGAATCCATATTCATGTTCACTGTGTGGTAAATGTTTTATAAATAGGTCCCACCTTGTAATACATCAGAGAATTCACACAGGAGAGAAGCCATATTCATGTTCAGAATGTGGGAAACGTTTTACAATTAAATCCCATCTTGTTATACATGGAAGAAGTCACACAGGAGAGAAGCCCTATCCATGTTTACAGTGTGGAAAATGCTTTACACAAAAATCACATCTTGTTAAACACGAGAAAAGTCACACAGGAGAGAAGCCGTATTCATGCTCAGAATGCGGGAAATGTTTTAATACTAAAGCAATAGTTCGGGATCATCAGAGAATTCACACAGGGGAGAAGCCATTTATATGTTCTGAATGTGGGAGATGTTTCACAGATAGATCAAGTCTTTTTAGACATAAGAGAGTTCACACAGGAGAGAAGCCTTATTCATGTTCAGAATGTGGCAAATGTTTTACGGATAAATCTGGTCTTGTTATACATGGGAGAATTCACACGGGAGAGAAGCCATATTTATGTTCAGAATGTGGAAAGAGTTTCACGAATACATCAAATCTTGCTATACATGAGAAAACCCACACAGGAGAGAAGCCATTCTCGTGTTCAGAATGTGGCAAATGTTTTACTACTAAAACCAAATTTAAGGATCACCATCAGAAACATCACACAGGGAAGAAGCCATTTTCATGTTCAGAATGTGGAGAAGGTTTTACAAAGAAGTCACATCTAAGAATTCATCAGAAGGGTCACACAGAGAAGAAGCCATATTCTTGTTTGGAATGTGGGAAATGCTATAAGAGCAAAAAGAGATTTCTAACCCATCAGGTGATTCACAGACATTAAGCGGCCAATGAGAGGTTATTTTGGATGTATCAAACACCTAAATTATATTTCTGAGAGGTCAAGTGTAACAAGGGTTCACAGAGGAATATGTCCGCAAAGCACCACAGCAGACAATATAACGCGTTTTGCTATTTTGTCCGGTAAAATACAGCTACAATAGTCAGCAGGGAGCATTGGGGGAGGGGGGTATAGGGGCATTTGTATCATTAGATAAACATGGTGTGAAAACATAGAAGTGTGTGAACAAATGTGAACCTAGTCTAAGGAAGAGAAGAAGAGCTGGTTTACTACCAGAGCTGCAAAGTGGAATTGTCGCCATGTACTGGGATCATAAGATCACCCACATTGAAGGACTATCCAAAAGGACATAAAGAAAAAAAAGAGGGGCTCAAATCCTGGAAACTGCTACAGATGTTTATTATAAGGCCTCAGTCACACATAGTTTGCACAGATTTTTAAAAGCCAAAATTAAAAATAGGTCCAAAATATCGAAGGCATGCAAATTTGACCAAAATTTGCATGTGTGAATGAGGCCTTATTGTCCACTAGCTTCTTATATGGGAGACAAATATTCCATGGAGAGCATGCTCAGCTAGTTTTATGCCCCACTCTTGGGGATAGAATAAAACTTTATCTTGACCGTTGAAGAGCCTTCCATTTTCTCCATCCTTTTCTTTGGTGGAGTTATGAGGTCTACTTTGAGCCAGGCTCTGACAGATATTGTCACCTTATTCTCCAGCAGTGGATTCTCTGATGGTCAGCTGCCCTGATGCAGTAAAGCCTGAACCTGAACCATACCTGAACATTTCCACCACCGGGCTCTCGCGTCACTATCAGGGTTTTATGACTTTCATTTTTAACAAACAAGTCTTCTGCTCCTGTGGAGAACTCTGCTTCTTTCCATGGAAGTTATCTCAGGAGGCCTGTTGTTTGTTTGATGGGTAATCTGTATTCTTGTCCTAGATGGTTTTCTGGATAGTAAAGGTTTTCTTCTGGCACAACCCAATGTAGTCCTCATTTTTGCAGTCTTGTAATGGTAGACAACCATAGTGGTGGAAACCTGAAGGTCTTCTAAAGAAAATGCTGGGTTCTTAGCGACTTCTCTCAGAATCTTCCATTCCCCTCTTGATAATAAACAGTTGTCTGAAATCTCCGCTCGTAGATAGTTTTCTGGACAGTAGAATGATTGATATCCAGACTTATAGGCTCATCTGACTTTTCTTAAGGTATCGGAGCACTCTAGAGCTAGTCTGTTGAGGCCTCACATTTCACTAACAAAGATCTGGCGTTTAAAGAAAACCTTCCATGTCCTCTGACATTAGCAGTGTTATAAGCCACTAGAAAGCAGACATTGTGCTGAATTCAGGGCACTGTCAGCTTTGCCAGTATGTGCCCGATCTCCCTGCACTGTCAGAGGGGCAGGCCTTACATCTCAGAGTCATCACTGGGCTATGAGGAATGCCCCCTGACAGTATAAGGACTATAGTAGAGTACTGTCAGGGGGCGTTCCTCATAGCCCAGTTATAAGGCCTGCCCTTCTGACACCCTCTAGCACCAGACGCAAGCAGTACTTTTCTCTGCAGATTTTTTGGGCAGAAACTCGGCGGACCCTGATTTTTTAAGCAGATTAGGTTTCCGTTTGTCAGGTCCCCAAGCAGACCCCACGAATGGAAACCCAAACACAGATGTGATCCTAGCGTAACCTGTGGGGCAGATGTGGGAGGTGTAAAATCTAAAAGAAAATATGCAGCTGTCCCCAACGCTCCATTGTCCGCCACCCCTGTCCTTTCCATCATGTGCTATGCCATAACATAAACATAGGGGAGCAGGAAGCAGCAGTGTGTGAATAGAGCAGTAGATGGCATGTCCACAGGAACAGAGTAAATTTGTATTTCCAGAAAATTCAATAAAAATGGGTGAATTAATCAGAAATTGATTAATCGTGTTTATATAATAAATAGACATCGGATAGTAACACCATATACACAAAAAAGCCCAAGGTTCAGTCCTGGCTCTCCTCCTCTTCCTTTTGTTGTCGGAGTTCCTCAGGGTTCAAGCCTGGGTTCTCTCCTTTTCTTGCTGAGGTTTCTTGGGGATTAGTCCTAGGTCCTTTCCTTTTCTTGGTGAGGTTTCCTGGGGGGGCAGTAAGGAGCCTATTATACTGTGAGATTTATTCTTCTGCATTGTTGGGAGTCTATTATACTATGTGGGTCCACTGTGCAGCATATTATATTGTGTGGGGACGCTGGGGAGGATATTATGCTGTGTGGGGCCACTAAGGGGTATTATATTGTGTGGGGCCACTGTGGAGCGTTATACTGGGGGGGCAGTGTGCAGAGCCTATTATACTGTGAAATTTATTCTTCTGCAGTATGGGGAGCCTATTATACTATGTGGGGCCACTGTGCAGCGTATTATATTGCATGCGGATGCTGGGGAGAATATTATGCTGTGTGGGGCCACTAAGGCGTATTATATTGTGTGGGGCTACTGTGGAGCGTTATACTGAGGGGGGCAGTGTGGGGAGCCGATTATACTTGAGATTTATTCTTGTGCCATGTGGGGAGCCTATTATACTATGCGGGGCCACTGTGGAGCATAATATATTGCATGGGGCTGCTGTGGAGGATATTATACTGTGTGGGACCATTGTGGAGCATTATACTGTGTTGGGGCTCTGTGTAGACAACACAAACCTCTAGAGGCTAAACCAATCAGATGAGAACTCTAGAGATCCATCAATACTGGAGGAAGCTGGAGACCACAGATTCCCAGGTGCTTAATGCAAGGTCTGTTAAATTAATCCAGGCCACTCCGACTCTGAAACACTACCACAATGTGTGTGATATTCTCAAATCCCAGAACACTCCCAACTAGCCCTTAAAGAGGAACTTTCATCATCGCCACCAAATACAGTTCTTTTCATCTTTTACTAAACACCGCTAATTAGACTGTTTATTTTCAAGTGGGCATGGGCATGGTCCTGAGTAGACAAGGGGGCGTGATTCAGAACTCTTAACCCTGTCCAATCAATAGAGTCACACCTGCTTTCTGGCCTGACACCTCCCACTTGACAATAGAGAAAGACCTAATTTGCATTTAATCTTTGAATATCATCATTAGATTCTCTGGTTTATAATGAAGATGGATTGGGTGGAGGCCGCACATCACAAGGAGAGACTGCTCAAGCAGTTATTTGACTATGGGAGGCTATACCGTACTTCCCCGTTACCCCAGCATGGTTTCAACTTACAACCTGGTACCAAGATTGGGTACTGTTGGGGGACCCTCCTTTGGGAGTAAAGGGGTAGATATTGGTCACAGAGTGGATAGAAGCTCCCCACTATGAGACCAGGCAGCCTCCTGTGGTCACGGTGGGGGATGTGGGGACCTGCTGTTTGGGGGTGATTATAGTTTGGGGGCTCTTTGTTTCTTGTTGTTTCTATGTCTTTAGTTCATCCACATACATCTTCTGATATTTGTGAGGACGTCTCAGCTGTGACTGTATGTTTGTGTGTATGTGTATATATGTTTATATGTATGTATGTGTGTGTCTGTATGTGCGTGTGTGTATGTATGTATATATGTGTATGTATGTGTCTGTATGTATATATTTATGTATTTGTGTGTCTGTATGTGTGTTTGTATGTATATATGTACAGTATGTGTATATGTATACTGTATGTGTATTTATGTATATATGTATGTGTGTATGTATGTGTGCATGTGTATGTATGTGTGTGCATGTATATATGTATGTGTATGTATGTGTTTATGTATGTGTATATGTATGTGTGTGTATGTATATATTTATGTGTGTGTGTGTGTGTGAATGTATGTATGTATATTGTAAGTATGTGAACCAGAGGGCGCTGTTGAGCGACCCAGGCCAGACCAGAAAAGGCTCTCAGCCACGCCTTTGGGTGGTGGTGGCGTAACTCCAGAGGGGCTGGAGCATCCTGCAGGAAGCAGGAAATGGTGGACCAGCGAGGACAGAGAGATAGGCTTTGTCCCAGAAGTGCTGGGGTCCACAGGGGACTGTTGCTGGAGCTGAGCAGTAGAGGCTAGTTAGGGGCTCAAGGAGTGAGTTAGGCCCTAACTGTGGCCTAGGTTTTTGTTGTTTTGCTGTGTTGCAGTTAAGCTGAATAAAGCCACTTTTATTTTACACTTGGACCGTCTGAAAGCTATCTTTCCGGCGCCCAGTACCATGAACCACCGCTGTCCGGACCAGGAGTCTGACTCCATTTTGAGTTTAATTCCCCAAATTGTCACAATATATTGTGGGGAAGGTAGCTTGGTAGCAGCACAGGTACGGACCCAAACAGTCAGAGACAGGGACACAAAGCTCTGGTGGAACAGGTTTATTTAAAAAAAAATGGCAAAAATAAATAAACCTTCCATCAGGTAAAACAGGCAAAGTAAACACAGCCCTAACTTCTGGCAAATAAGAAAACAAAATCCTGCTCGTCTGAGCCTCTAACTGAACAGAAATAATCCTAGCTATATGTGTCACTTGCTCCAGCCACACCAACAAAACAATATGGCAATAAGGCCCAGGTATGCATGAGGAGGGCATACAGTGACCCATTGGCAGCAGTATGAGGAGGCCATACAGTCAATAGCAATAAGGCCCAGGTCTCACCAGACTCTCATCTCCAGACAGACCCAGGCGCCTCCACTCTCTTCCAGGGTCTGCCCTGAAGGCTCTGTAGGCTTTTATGGGCCAGTAATGAGGCCTAGGACTTACACCTGGGCTGAGGCCTACTCAAAACCCGCCCTGGACCAGACATATGTTAAAAACCGGGGGCTAATATAGCGAGACTCCAGTACTCTGCCAGTCACCTTCTCACAATATGTATGTGTGTGTATTTATGTATATTTATGTATGTATGTGTGTGTGTGTGTGTGTATGTATTATGTGTGTATGTATGTGTAAAGTGAGCCCATCGTGCCTAGAACGTTACTCCAGCATGGACATGAGAAGATAAAGATCTGGACTCTTCTTATTCTGATAGTTTTCACCTTCGAAACACAAAAAATAGGCCTGTGAGAAATAGCATAGACCAAACACGAAAGCTCACATGAATGATATTCATAATAGCAGGCATCTTATTAGAGAATATGAACGTGATGATAAAGGTAAAAAACACCCAGAAGCTCTAACCTCATCATCATCATCATCGTGCTCTCACCTCATCATCATTGTGCTCTAACCTCATCATCGTCATCATCGTGCTTTAACCTCATCATCATCGTGCTTTAACCTCATCATCATCATCATGCTCTAACCTTATCATCATCATCATCGTGCCGTAACCTCATCATCATGCTCTAACCTCATCATCATCATCGTGTCCTAACCTCATCATCATCATCGTGCTCTAACCTCATCATCGTTATCATCATCATCGTGTTCTAACCTCATCATCATCATCATCGTGCTCTAACCTCATCATCATCATAATCATGCTCTAACCTCATCATCGTCATCATCATCATTGTGTCCAAACCTCATCATCATCATCGTGCTCTAACGTCATCATCATCGTGCTCTTACCTCATCATCATCATCGTGCTCTAACCTCATCATTATCATCATCGTGCTCTAACCTCATCATCGTCATCATCATCATTGTGTCCAAACCTCATCATCATCATCGTGCTCTAACGTCATCATTATCATCATCGTGCTCTAACGTCATCATCATCATCGTGCTCTTACCTCATCATCATCATCGTGCTCTAACCTCATCATTATCATCATCGTGCTCTAACATCATCATTGTCATCATCGTGCTCTAACCTCATCATCATCATCGTGCTCTAACCTGATCATCGTGCTCTTACCTCATCATCATCATCATCATCGTGCTCTAACCTCATCATCATCGTGCTCTAACCTCATCATTATCATCATCGTGCTCTAACATCATCATCATCGTGCTCTAACCTCATCATCATCATCGTGCTCTAACCTGATCATCGTGCTCTTACCTCATCATCATCATCATCATCGTGCTCTAACCTCATCATCATCGTGCTCTAACCTCATCTTCATCGTGCTCTAACCTCATCATCATCGTGCTCTAACTTCATCATCATCATCGTGCTCTAACCTCATCATCATCATCATCATCATCGTGTCCAAACCTCATCATCATCGTGCTCTAACGTCATCATCATCGTGCTCTTACCTCATCATTATCATCATCGTGCTCTAACCTCATCATCATCATCATCGTGCTCTAACCTCTTCATTTTCATTATCATGCTGTAACCTCATCATCATCATCGTGCTTTAACCTCATCATCATCATCGTGCTCTAACCTCATCATCATCATCATCGTGCTCTAACCTCTTCATTTTCATCATCGTGCTTTAACCTCATTATCATCATCGTGTTCTAACCTCATCATCATCATCATCCTGCTCTAACCTCATCATCATCGTGCTTTAACCTCATCATCATCATCATCATCATCATTGTGCTCTAACCTCATCATCATCATCATCCTGCTCTAACCTCATCATCATCGTGCTTTAACCTCATCATCATCGTGTTCTAACCTCATCATCATCATTGTGCTCTAACCTCATCATCATCGTGCTTTAACCTCATCATCATCGTGTTCTAACCTCATCATCATCATCATCGTGCTTTAACCTCATCATCATCGTGTTCTAACCTCATCATCATCATCATTGTGCTCTAACCTTATCATCATCGTGCTTTAACCTCATCATCATTGTGTTCTAACCTCATCATCATCATCGTGCTCTAACCTCATCATCATCATCATCATTGTGCTCTAACCTCATCATCATCATCATCATCATGCGCTAACCTCATCATCATCATCATGCTCTAACCTCATCATCATCATGATCATCATTGTGTCCTAACCTCATCATCATCATTATCATCATCATCGTGCTCTAACCTCATCATCGTCATCATCATCGTGTTTTAACCTCATCATTTTCATCATCGTGCTGTAACTTCATCATCATCATCGTGCTCTAACCTCATCATCATCATCATTGTGCTCTAACCTCATCATCATCATTGTGCTCTAACCTCATCATCATCGTGCTCTAACCTCATCATCATCGTGCTTTAACCTCATCATCGTGTTCTAACCTCATCATCATCATCATTGTGATCTAACCTCATCATCATCATCATCGTGCTCTAATTTCATCATCATTATCATGATCGTGCTCTAACCTCATCATCATCATTGTGCTCTAACCTCATCATACTCATCATCGTGCTTTAACCTCATCATCATCATCGTGTTCTAACCTCATCATCATCATCATCATCATGCTCAACTAACTCAAGTGTGAACCCAGCCTTACAGGTCCATGTTAGTGCCAGGTAGAAAGAACTGTGCAGAGGCCCAACATCCTACTGTAGAGTGAAAGAGCGCACTCCTTTTACACTATCATCTGCTGATTCCACATAGATGTCTACAGCGTGACAAGGCAAAATAATGTGGAGGTGGCAGCTTCATGAGGAGGACATACAGTGACCCAGTGACAGCAGCATGAGGGAGGAGGACATACAGTGACCCAGTGACAGCAGCATGAGGAGGCCATACAGTGACCAAGTGGCAGCAACATGAGGAGGGCATACAGTAACCCAGTGGCAGCGGCATGAGGAGGGCATACAGTGACCCAGTGGCTGTGGCATGAGGAAGACATACAGTGACACAGTGGAAGCTACATGAGGAGGCCATACAGTGACCCAGTGGCAGCGGCATGAGGAGGGCATACAGTGACCCAGTGGCAGCAGCATGAGGAGGACACAGAGTGACGCAGTGGAAGCTGCATGAGGAGGACATACAGTGACCAAGTGGCAGCAATATGAGGAGGACATACAGTGACCCGGTAGCTGCAGCATGAAGAGGGCATAATGACCCGGTGGCTGCGGCAAGAGGAGGGCATACAGTGACCCAGTGGCAGCGGCATGAGGAGGCCATACAATGACCCAGTGACAGCGGCATGAGGAGGGCATACAGTGACCCAGTAGCACCGGCATGAGGAGGGCATACAGTGACCCAGTAGCTGTGGTATGAGGAGGACATACAATGACCCAGTGGCAGCAGCATGAGGAGGCCATACAGTGACCCAGTGGCAGCAACATGAGGAGGCCATACAGTGACCCAGTGACAGCAGCATGAGGAGGCCATACAGTGACCAAGTGGCAGCAACATGAGGAGGGCATACAGTAACCCAGTGGCAGCGGCATGAGGAGGGCATACAGTGACCCAGTGGCTGTGGCATGAGGAAGACATACAGTGACACAGTGGAAGCTACATGAGGAGGCCATACAGTGACCCAGTGGCAGCGGCATGAGGAGGGCATACAGTGACCCAGTGGCAGCAGCATGAGGAGGACACAGAGTGACGCAGTGGAAGCTGCATGAGGAGGACATACAGTGACCAAGTGGCAGCAATATGAGGAGGACATACAGTGACCCGGTAGCTGCAGCATGAAGAGGGCATAGTGACCCGGTGGCTGCGGCAAGAGGAGGGCATACAGTGACCCAGTGGCAGCGGCATGAGGAGGCCATACAATGACCCAGTGGCAGCGGCATGAGGAGGGCATACAGTGACCCAGTAGCGCCGGCATGAGGAGGGCATACAGTGACCCAGTAGCTGTGGTATGAGGAGGACATACAATGACCCAGTGGCAGCGGCATGAGGAGGCCATACAGTGACCCAGTGGCAGCAGCATGAGGAGGGCATACAGTGACCCAGTGGCAGCAGCATGAGGAGGATGCAGAGTGACGCAGTGGAAGTTGCATGAGGAGGGCATACAGTGACCCAGTGGCTGCGGCATGAGGAGGACATACAGTGACCCATTGGCAGCAGTATGAGGAGGCCATTCAGTCACCCAGTGGCAGAGTGCAGAGGTGGCAGCAGCGTGAGTAGGCCACAGAGTGGCAAGGTGATATAATGTGTAGGTAGCAACAGCCTTAGGAGGCCATACAGTGACCCAGTGGCAGACTGATGAGGTGTCAGCAGCGTGAGGAGGCCATACAGTCACCCAGTGGCAGAGTGCGGAGGTGGCAGCAACGTGAGTAGGCCACAGAGTGGAAAGGTGATATGTGTAGGTAGAAACAGCCTTAGGAGGTCATACAGTGAACGAGTGGCAGAGTGAGAATGTGTCAGCAGCGTGAAAAGGCCATACAGTCACCCAGTGGCAGAGTGTGGAGGTGGTAGCAGCGTGAGTTGGCCACAGAGTGGCAAGGTGATATAATGTGTAGGTAGCAACAGCCTTAGGAGGCCATACAGTGAACGAGTGGCAGAGTGAGAATGTGTCAGCAGCGTGAGAAGGCCATACAGTCACCCAGTGGCAGAGTGTGGAGGTGGTAGCAGCGTGAGTTGGCCACAGAGTGGCAAGGTGATATAATGTGTAGGTAGCAACAGACTTAGGAGGCCATACTGTCACCCAGTGGCAGAGTGTGGTGAGGCAGCATGGATCATTTAATCTGCTGCATCAGGCATTGGTGGGTGGAAATCCTGGCTGATCCACGCCTGCTTCATCTTCACAAAGGTCAGTCTCTCCAAATTTTGGGTGGACAGGCAAGTTCTCCTTGGGGTAACTATGGCCCACGCCGCACTAAACACCCGCTCTGATGCCACACTACTGGCCGGGCAGGACAGCTTTTCCAGGGCAAACTCATCCAGTTGCGGCCACAAATCCAGTTTGGCTGCCCAGTAATCCAGTGATCTTCGATGATGGGTGGCAGGGTGCACTCTAAGTATGCCACCACCTCCTGGTTCAGGTTCTGCTCTGTGTCTAGCTGCTGATGAGCATCTTCTTGAATATGCGGGTGAAGAAAGCTGCTCATCAGCGACTCTAGGATCAGGCTGCTGCTGATGGAGCCGATACTGCTCCTGCTACCCCACCCACAGCTGCTATGCTAGTGCAAGTTGAGCGCTCAGGGCCCCCCCCGGTTGGACATGTGAAAGTATGGACGATGGCACAGATAGGCAGCAGCCAACTTGCAACATAGCATGTCTCTATAGTACTTCAATTTGTCCTCCCTCTCAGCGGGTGTAAAAAAAGACCCCCATTTTTCTCTGGTAGTGAGGGTCTAACATGGTGGAGAGCCAGTAGTCATCTCTCTGCTGAATGGTGACAATTCGGCTGTCACCGCGCAAGGAAGTCAGTATGCATTGGGCCATTTGCGCAAGGGGCTCCAAGGGACTCCCTGCATCCATCTCCACTGCATACTGCCACGGTGTGTCTGGGTCATCTGCCTCATCCTCCTCATCTCCCTCTTGCTGTTGCGGTTGCTCCTCCTCTCCACCCATTTGGCTACACATTGTTTGAGCTTCAATGTCCTCCTCCTCCTCCAGTTCATCCTCCACAGGGCTCATGTGGCCGTGAGATGTAGACGCCACATCTCCTGACCAACCAGATTGAAAAGCATCTTTTCCAGGATGTGAATCAGTGGAATGACGTTGTTCATCCCATAGCCCTGGCAACTGACTAACAAAGTGGCCTCCTCAAAGGGAACTAACAAACGGCAGATGTCACGCATGAGCTGCCACTGGCTAACGTTAAAGTTACACAGGGGAGTACCTCTATCCGCTTGGATCATCAATAAATTGTTTATGGCTTTTCTCTGTTCATATAGTCGATCCAACATATGGAGGGTTGAATTCCAATGGGTGTAAACATCGCATATCAGCCTACATTGTGGGAGGCTGTTCTGCCACTGCAGCTCAAGGAGGGTGTGCTTGGCGGTGTACGAGTGGCTGAAGTGCATGCAAAGTTTCCTTGACATTTTTAGGATGTCTTGCAGATGGGTGGAACACTTAAGGAAACACTTGACAACCAGATTGAACACGAGTGCCGTGCAGGGCACATGGCTCAGCCTTCCTTGATGCAGCACAGACACCATGTTCTTCCAGTTGTCGGTCACCATTGTTCTGATTTTAATTTGTCTTGGAGAAAGCCTTCATTCACCCAGGCAAACGAGGTGTAGAACAGTGTGCCACCACTGTGCCCTGCACATGTGGTATGCAGTGGAGGCTGAGGAGACAGTGGAGTATGAGGTGGACATTGTTGCAGGACCAATGGCATGAGAATGTGGAGGCAGAATCTGCATCACCTGTCTAAGTTGCTGGTGTGTCTGGGCAGGCACCACATTAATCCAGTGGGCCGTAAATGACATATATTGTCCTTGACCATAGATACAGCTCCACACGTCGGCGCTGCCGTGCACTTTGGCAGACACCGAAAAGCTCAAGGACTGGCCCACCTTCTCTTCTACATATTTGTGCAGGGCTGGTACTGCCTTCTTGGCAAAGAAATGACGGCTTGGGACTCTCCACCTCGGCTCGGCGCAAGTCATCAGTTCTCTGAAAGGTGCAGAGTCCACCAAGTGGAAAGGGAGTGACTGCAGCACCAGCAACTTGGACAGGAGCACATTCAGCTTCTGCATCGTTGGATGAGTGCACACATACTGTTGTCTCTTAGATATAGATTGTGTGATCGATTGCTGATGCAATAACTGACTAGGGGGAGGAGCAGGAGCATCATAACCAGCATGTAATGGGAAGGACACACAGCTTCTTTCAGGTGAGGTGGTGGAGCCTTGACTGCCTGAAATGGGGTGCATGCCACTGGGTGCTGCAGCAGTTGCTGCGGCAGGCTGGACCACCACATTGGAGCCACGGCTCTCCCAGGCCACTTTATGGTGACACTGCATATGGTGAAGCAGGGCTGTGGCCCTGGCCACGCTTCACCTTCAGCCCACAGATTGAACATATGGCCCTTATTTCTTTCTCCACTAATGAAGACCTTTAAAAAAGTATGATAAAGGCAGAGATTACTGGATAAGAATTATGATTTTTTTGGCAGTATTGTACTGCAAAATGGCCTGTAATTTTATACTTGGAACAAAATGGCGAATATGCCCCTTATGTGTTTCCACACTAATAAACAACTTTAAATAAGTGTTAGAATAATAGCTAACTGCACAGATCAGTGGCTATTATTGAATTTTGACACTACTGTATAGAGAAATGGCCTGTAATTTTATACTCTGAACAAAATGGCGAATATGCCCCTTATTTGTTTCCACACTAATAAACGCCTTGTAAAAGGTATTAGAACAGATGACTGCAGAGATAACTGGATAAGCATTCAGTTTTCTTTGGCACAGTAGTACTGTCAAATGGCCTATAATGTTATGCTTTGAAAGAACAGTGAATAAGCCCTTATAATAAACGTCTTGAAAAAGGCATTAGAACAGATAACTGCAGATATTAGTGGATGATAATTAATTGTTTTTTTGTTGTACTGCACTGCAAAAGGCTTGTTTTGTTCCACTTTGAAGACACAGATATGAGTAATGAGCAGCAGTATAACGGCAGTGAGTGCTGCAGTGTTTTTTACAATTCTTGGTGTTATTGACACTGCAACCACCCAAAATTCTTCTTTCAATTTCTCCCTAGCCTTTCCCCACAGTTCTAAGGCTCAGCCTCTTTCCCTGAACTTCTATCTGTTTTCTAAGTCTTTCCCTAGCTCCTGCCGACATCTGTCCCTACAGATAGAACGATGTGAAATGACTGTACCTAAAATGGCTGAGTGTTTTTATTGGGCTGTGACATCACAGGGCCGGCTGGCTGTTGATTGGCATTGTGGGTGATCCCGCATTCCCAGAGTCTCTTGCCCCTTGTCCTAACATGTGCGGCAGCCATTTTATTAAAAAATGCAATTCGATGCATCGAAGCGTGAGGAAATCTGGAATCGAGGTGAATCGAAGATTTCCTGAAATTTGGATCGGATTCCACTTCTGCAGCTTCGATTCGCTCATCTCTAATTATCATCATTGTGCTCTAACCTCATCATCATTATCCTGATCATGTTCTAACATAATCATCATCCTTATGCTCTAACCTCATCAGCATTATGCTCATCGTGTTATAATTATCAAGAGAAACAGCAGATCATTTTGAGTACTGTGTAACGAAACAGTAGTAAGCAGAACATGGAATATAAAGAGACATTTTGTAACTAATCATTTCCAGCTCTTGAAAAAAGTAAGCATGAAAGGAAAGAATACATTTCTAGGCAGCTACACCTCTATAAGAGTCAATCAAATTCCATCCTTTGTAAGAGGCGCTACAAATTTAACACATGCAAGTTTCAGCATTTCTCACTCCATAGTTCAGCATGAAAAAGCCCTCAGTGATGGAGAATTTATTAAAGAAAGTCTTCTAAGATGTGCACCAGCTCTATTTCCCGATATGCAGAATAAAGATGCAATTAAGTGAATATCTGAGTTACTGCTCAGTAGAAATGTCGTAGTATAATGTTGCACCGCGTTAGCCATTGAAAGTTGTGGAAGAGTGAAGAAATCAGGCGATACCTTTTAGAGGCTAACTGAGTATATTTGATGGTGAGCTTTCAGAAGTACTAGCTATTATTATTATTGTTTATTTATATAGCACCATTAATTCCAGGGTGCTGTACATTATATTAATTCCATGGTGCTGTACATTATTATATTAATTCCATGGTGCTGTACATTATTATATTAATCCCATGGTGCTCTGTACATTATTATATTAATTCCATTGTGCTCTGTACATTATTATAATAATTCCCATGGTGCTCTGTACATTATTATATTAATTCCCTGGTGCTCTGTACATTATTATATTAATCCCATGGTGCTGTACATTACTATATTAATTCCATGGTGCTCTGTACATTATTATATTACTTCCATGGTGCTGTACATTATTATATTAATCCCATGGTGCTCTGTACATTATTATATTAATTCCATTGTGCTCTGTACATTATTATAATAATTCCCATGGTGCTCTGTACATTATTATATTAATTCCCTGGTGCTCTGTACATTATTATATTAATCCCATGGTGCTGTACATTACTATATTAATTTCATGGTGCTCTGTACATTATTATATTACTTCCATGGTGCTGTACATTATTATATTAATCCCATGGTGCTCTGTACAGTATTATATTAATTCCATGGTGCTGTACATTATTATATTAATTCCATGGTGCTCTGTACATTATTATATTAATCCCATGGTGCTCTACATTATTATAATAATTCCATGGTGCTCTGTACATTATTATATTAATCCCATGGTGCTCTACATTATTATAATAATTCCATGGTGCTCTGTACATTATTATAGTAATCCCATGGTGCTCTGTACATTATTATATTAATCCCATGGTGCTGTACATTATTATATTAATTCCATGGAGCTGTACATTATTATATTAATCCCATGGTGTTCTGTACATTATTATATTAATCCCATGGTGCTCTGTACATTATTATATTTATCCCATAGTGCTCTGTACATTATTATATTAATTCCATGGTGCTCTGTACATTATTATATTACTTCCATGGTGCTGTACATTATTATATTAATCCCATGGTGCTGTACATTATTATATTAATTCCATGGTGCTCTGTACAGTATTATATTAATTCCATGGTGTTCTGTACATTATTATATTAATTCCATGGTGCTCTGTACATTATTATATTAATCCCATGGTGCTCTGTACATTATTATATTAATCCCATGGTGCTCTGTACATTATTATATTAATCCCATGGTGCTCTGTACATTATTATATTAATTCCATGGTGCTGTACATTATTATATTAATCCCATGGTGCTTTACATTTGTGGATTTACATACGGTACACCAGATATACAGAACATATAATACTAGCAGTGATCACTGTCACAGTGGGATAGAGGGCCCTGCCCGCAAGGGCTTACAGTCTATGAGGGAAGAGGGATAGAGACAGAAGGTGGGGGTAAAGGCTGTACAGATGGCGGTGTGGTGACAGTAGTGTTATTGGGGGTTGTACAGATGGCGGTGTGGTGACAGTAGTGTTATTGGAGGTTGTACAGGTGGCGGTGTGGTGACAGTAGTGTTATTGGAGGCTGTACAGATGGCGGTGTGGTGACAGTAGTGTTATTGGTGGTTGTACAGGTGGCGGTGTGGTGACAGTAGTGTTATTGGAGGTTGTACAGGTGGCGGTGTGGTGACAGTAGTGTTATTGGAGGTTGTACAGATGGCGGTGTGGTGACAGTAGTGTTATTGGAGGTTGTACAGATGGCGGTGTGGTGACAGTAGTGTTATTGGTGGTTGTACAGATGGCGGTGGGTGACAGTAGTGTTATTGGAGGTTGTACAGATGGCGGTGGGTGACAGTAGTGTTATTGGAGGTTGTAGGCCTTCCTGAATAGGTGAGTCTTCAGGGCCTTCTTGAAGCTTGTGACTGTGGGGGACAGTCTGATGTGTCTTGGTAATGAGTTCCAGAGTATGGGGGATGCACGGGAGAAGTCTTGGAGACGGTTGTGTGAAGAGCGTATAAGAGCAGAGTGGAGTAGGAGGTCTTTGGAAGATCGGAGGATACGTGCGGGCAGGTAGCAGAAGATTAGGTCGGAGATATATGGAGGGGACAGGTTGCGGATGGTTTTGTATGTCAGCGTTAGTAGTTTGAACTCTATTCGCTGGGCGATGGGTAGCCAGTGAAGGGATTGGCAGAGGGGAGCGGCTGATGAAGAATGGGGGAAGAGGTGTATTAAGCGGGCAGCACAGTTTAAGGTGAACTGGAGGGGGGCGAGAGTGTTAGCTGGGAGGCCATGGAGAAGGCTGTTACAGTAGTCTAGGCGGGAGATTATGAGGGCGTGGACTAGCATCTTTGTAGTTTCAGGGGTGAGGAAGGAGCGTATTCGGTGGATGTTCTTGAGTTGGAGGCGGCAGGAGGTGTTGAGGGTTTGAATATGCGGCTTGAAGGATAGGTCAGAGTCTAAGGTTATCCCAAGGCAGCGGGCCTGTGGGACTGGGGTGAGAGTGGTTCCATTAATTTTGATAGATGGGTCAGGTAGGGGGGTCGTGCGTGGAGGGGTGAAGATAATGAACTCCGTTTTCTCCATGTTGAGTTTGAGAAAGTGGGAGGAGAGAAAGGAGGCTATGGCTACTAGCTCCCTTCATCAGACATGGTGTTATACAAGAAACTGAAAAATCACAGATTTTTTTATACCCTAAAGACATGGACCTTCAAAGGATCTTAGAGTTCTTAAAAAAACAAAATGCAATCTAAGTAGAGAAGTTATTTACAACCGGTCAAAAAATAAACAATGTGGAAAGTTGTGGTGCGTGACGGAGGGATCAGTAATTCTCGCTGTTATCTGTTTGCTATCAGGAGGTGATTTGTGACCCTCACAGGTCATACATAGTGTGACATGAAACTGGCATGAATATTAAATCCAAATTGCAGAGTTTGAAATTTTTGCATTAACTTGTATTCCCATTGTTTCCTCTCCCTCTGCGTCATAAAATGTCCCATTAAAACCACAACCTGCAAATTTTCAATAGAGTGGTTTTCTCTGGAGAAATGTGCGGCCACTAGGAGATTGGTTCTGCTGTTATTAATGGTGGATCTGTGTGAGTTCATGCGCTGACTAAGTCTCTGCCCTGTTTCCCCCACATAGAGGCCTGTGGTGGGACATTGCACACACATTATGAGGTACACCACATTGGAAGACCTGCAGGAAAATGTCCCCCTAATTCTGTGTACCTGTTGTGACTGTGGGACAGGTACACTGTCAGCGCTGTGGATGTGCCTGCAGGTCTTGCACCTGTTTTGCAGGCAAGGTGAGGAGCCATTTTCAGTTGGGGCCTTCAGGGCACTCTGGACAATAATATGCCGTAGGTTTGGTGGTTGTCGAAAGGAAAGGAGAGGGGAGACTGGAAATATGTCCTTGAGTCTGTTGTCCCTATGTAGCACAGGTTGGAGCTTCTTGGCAATCCTTCGTAGGATCTCCAGCTGTGGGTTGTAGGTGACAACTAGGGGCACTCGGGCTTCTTTCTGGGTCTCTCTATATGTGAGCAGACTGTCTCTGTTAATGGCTGATGCTTTGTTTAATTGGTTGTCTGTCACTTTGTTTGTATCCTCAGATCCAGGAGGTGCTTGTCCAGGTCTGCTTTGTTGGAGAAAATACGATTGTATCGTATAGCCTGGCTGTAAATAATAGATTGTCTTGTGTGCTTGGGGTGGAAGCTGTCGTTTTTCAGGTAGGTCTGTTCTGTTCCAGAAAGTGGATTTCACTCTCTGAATAGTTAAATTTAAGGTTGATGGTAGGGTGAAAGTCATTGAAGTCATTATGGAATTGAAGTAGGGCCTCCTCATCTTCAGTCCAGATGACAAGGATATCATCGATATAACGAAGGTAAATCATAGGTTTGGTGGCGCATGTTGATAAATATGTTCCTTCCAGTTCTGCCATAAAGAGATTTGCATACTGGGGTGCACATCTGGTCCCCATTGAAGTTCCCATTCGCTGTAGATATAGATCCTCTCCAAAGATAAAATAGTTCTGGCGAAGGATGAATTGTATGAGATGCGTTACTGGTTCTGTTGGAAGGTTTTCTTTTGCCAGATGTACCCGACATGCTGCAACTCCATCCTTGTGGGGAATGTTGGTATACAGGGATTCCACATCCATGGTGGCCAAGATGGTACCCTCAGGTAGTGGGCCCAGGGCATTCAGTTTGTTAAGAAGGTCAGTGGTGTCCTGGATTGAGCTTGGAGTATCCCTGACAAGGGGTTTTAGGAGATTTTCCACCCAACCTGAGATGTTTTCTGTCAGTGTCCCAATGCCAGAAATGATGGGCCTCCCAGGGTTGCCATCTTTGTGTATCTTTGGGAGCATATAGAAGCAGCCAGCCTGGGATCTTGTGGGATAAGTCCTTTTACCTGATTCTGGACCTGGATTGGAAACTCCTTGATCATACTCTTTAGTTCTTTCATATAGGCTTCTGTGGGATCACTTCCAAGTTTGGAGTAATGGATGGGATTTGACAGTTGCCTCTTTGCTTCCTGGATATAGTCTGAGGTGTTCATTATGATTATTGCGCCCCCTTTGTCAGCTGGTTTTATTATTATATCCTGATTTTCTTTCAGTGATGTAATAGCCTTCTGTTCCTGCAGGGTTAGGTTATGGACCTGTTACTTTTGTTTCTCCAGGATTTCTGATCTTACTTTGCTTCTGAAACAGTCAATATATTTATCCAGTGCTGCATTAGCTCCAGGGCGTGGGGTCCAGGTAGATTTTTTGGTAGGATTCCTTATGGGCTGTTCCATCTCCGAGTTGCTGCTGTATGGAAGGTCTTTGTCATAAAAATATTCCCTTAATCTCATTTTTCTGAAAAACTCCTCCATATCATTGCAGAGTTTGATATGGTCAGTGTGTGCCGAGGGGCAGAAGGAGAGACCTTTGGAGAGAACTGACATTTCGTGTTTGGCTCATAAGAGGAAAGATTCACAACACAGCTTTGCTGAGCTGGGCTGGTACTTGCTGTTGTAGTAATGAGGCCTTTTTGTCTCAGTTTGTGGAGCTTTTTCTTTTAGTTGTTAATAAGCATATCCTGAAGTTTCCAGTAGTATGTATATATATATATATATATATATATATATATATATATGGAGTTTGGCCTTCATTTCCTCTGTGTCTTGTGATAACTTGGGGGAATTAGACTCAAATGGTGGCTTTTCCTGGTCCCAACAGCGGTGGTTCATGGTACTGGGCGCCGGTGAGACAGCGTTCAGACGGTGCCAATTTAAAACAAAGTGGCTTTATTACAGCTTAAGGGCAACATAACAAAACAACAAACAAAACCTATGCCACAGTTAGGGCCTAACTCACTCCTTGAGCCCCTAACTGTCCTGACTGTTACTCAGCTCTAGCAACAGTCCTCTGTGGACGCCAGCCCTCTGGGACAGACCCTCTCTGTCTGTCCTAGCTGGTCCACTGCTTCCTGCTTCCTGCAGGACACTCCAGCCCCTCGGGAGTTACGCACCACCCCCAAAGGCGTGGCTGAGAGCCTTTTCTGGTATGGCCTTGGTCGCTCAACAGCGCCCTCTGGCTCACATACTTACATACCCTCCCCCTCAGCTCACTACCCATGGGGTGAGCTACAATGGGGCGAGACATCCTATGATGAAGTCCCGCTTCAACCAAGTAGGCCTGTCCAGTGTCTATCCAGTAGTCACAATCTGGGGGTCTCTTCTTCCAGATTCTGGTTACTTGACACTTCCGGTTTCTCATCACTTTAACTGCTACGCCAAGATCCTGGCCATTCTGTGCAGAGGCAAGTTTTTCTTCATCACCTTCACAATTCGCCATACAGGGGATCACATCATTTTCATCCCATTTCTCGCCATAGTCTTCAACCATCCCATTGCATGACTTTGATCCCTTTAGTGAATAGCCGTAAAAATCTTCATCTTCGCCTATCATGAATTCACAGGAGCTCAAGGACCAACTAACACGTACTTCCTGCACATCAATGTCTTTAGAGTATAACTGTATCACGGGAACTTTTTCCGTAAGCTTCATCTCAAAGCAAACTTTGCCATCACCATCACGGCTTAGAAGTTTAGGAGACATAGGCTGCTTGCTCTCCTCTTTGTTTGAGATACACAATCTCTGTACTGCAATATCTTCTTCTTCTGCACGAGGGCCACACCGTACACTCACACAAAATAGATCACGCTGAACTACATTTTCTGGCATGTCTTTAACAACTGTCACATCATTGGTGACATGTAACCATCTCTTACTTCCTGACTCCCCCTTCACAGACAACATGGAGTCATTATTCACCATTTGTCCACCAGACATTTGGCTAGAGACAGGCACAACAACACCTTTATCCACAATGGCTTCAGACACTTTAGCTGTTGGGACAACATATGCGTAGTCAGTCTTCTCACGGACTCTTGTTCTACACTTTTGGTGACCCTTCACCTTATTTACCATCTCACAGCCCTCTAGGCCTTCTTTGGCCTCCTCACATTTTGCAGGAAGTCCACCTTTAGCAGCATCTTCCTGGGGAACTCTACCCTCTACTTGATGTTTTACCGAGTCACATGGTTTCATCATACTCTGATCAGTGGTATCAATATCAGTGGACAGGTCACTCATGTCTGTCTGACTCAATGATTCTCCTTTCTCTGCCTCTATGCTGGCAGCTTTTTCCAATTCTAACGCCTTCTGTAGCGCACAAATCTCTGATTCCAGCTCCAGAACTTTCTTCACTGCGACATTTTTCTGTGCCGCTTCCATCTCAGTCTTTACTAGTGCACCTTGCAGCTCTGATTCTTTAGAGGTTAACAGGCTCTGCAGCGAATCCTTCTCAGCTTCTAGTGCTGACAGCTTTGAAGATAGTGCAGATGTCGACTGTTCAGTATTGGATAAAGACTGCTGCAATCGATCCAATTCTTCTCTGTTAGATTCCACTTCGGTTTTTAACTGTGCTATCTGAGAAGTGCGCTCTTCCAACTTTATTTCTGACTCGCGCTTCACGTGATCCATCTGAAACTCTAGCTGTTTCTTCATATCAGTCGCCTGAGCCTGTAGTGTTGAAATCTGCTTTGTCAAATCTCTTTTTGCTATCTCCTCTTCCTCTAGTTGCTCAAGGAAACCATTTTTCTCATCTTCCATTTGTTTTAGTTTTGTACTAAGGTCAAACTTCTGCCGGGTTTCTTCTTGCAAAAGTTCCTGAGTGTCCTGAAGCTGAGATTCTAGTGTAGAAAAAGCTTTGGAAAGTTTGATAAACTTGTTGTCTGCTTGAGACAGAAGCCCTGTGACATTATTCAATTCCACCTGTAGTCCGTTTGCCTTGTCTAGCAGTTCTGCTTGAAACCTGTCTCCTTCTGTGACTTTTAGTTGCAGCTCTTGAAGTTGAGTCTCTACTTTTCTATGACTCTCCTGTAAGGCTTGCACTTTCTGAGCATGGACAGACGACATCTCCATCAAATCTTTGTCTTTATTTTGCACCAAAACAGACAACTTCTCATTATCTTCACAAAATCCTGACAGCGCCCTCTCCAGGCTGCATATTCTAGCTTTGAGTTCCCTTTCTCTTTGTTCCAGAACTCCAGCTCTGCTTCGCCATTCATGGATTTCACTATTTAGGCGAACCTGCTTTCGTGCATGCAAGTTTTGCTCTGACTGCAATGTCTGCACCACAGATTCAAAATCTCTCTCTCGGTCAGACACATGCTTCCTCAGCTCTGCAATTTCATTTTCTTTGTCAATGGAGTCTTGGACATGCTGCTCCTTTAAATCCTGCAATTGCTTCTCAAGCACTTGCTTTTGCTCTACACTCTGTATAACTTTATTAGACAGAGCACATTTCATATCAGCAAACTCCTTCTTAGTGACACAGTCCATTCCAGGCAAACCCAGTACCACATCTTCACAATGACTAGGAGATGAACTCTTTATAGTTTCAAGCTCTTTCTTTAACTTAAGGTTCTCTTTTTCTGATAACTCAAGTTGCCATTTCCAATCAGATATTTCACCTTCATAAAGGAACCTGATGGTTTTAATCTCATCTTGAAGCTGCTGCACCATAATATTTTCATCTTTGGCGCTCTCATGCACTCCAATATGAGACATACCGTCAGTAGGAACATATTCAATCATAGAACAGAGGTGCTTTAGAAAAACTGAGTCACTCTCATGCAACACATTATCTTTACTTGCATTCCACATGATCTGTTCCAGGTTTTGTGTCTCTCTGCATTCAGACTTCTGCCCTAATAAACCTGTGCATAACGTCTCTGCTTTATTACAAGCTGAAATTCTCTTTTTCTTGCCCATGGTTTACTAACAAGATTACACAATATTCCACAGCAACCTTTCAACCGGCAGCAACTTTTTGCTATTGTAGCACCCCACAGAGTGGGTCGCTATAGATGTCACCTCACGTGATCTCTACTGTGTACTGTGAAGGTATAGTGAGAACCAGTTAACCTGTTAGCATTAGACAAATCCCCAGTGACTGCCTCTTTAAAAAAGGGTGGAGCTACTGCCTAGAGAGTTTTAGTTTCGTTTTTGGGAGCAAGGAGAAGCTGATCCATGAGGCAGGGCTGCACGGGGATGGTGATACAACAGTCTGCAGAGAGGGTAATGAGACAGCACAGGAGTCCAGCGTTTTGATGAGAACAAGTATCTATCAAACAAGGAGCTGCAGAGTAAGGACCATCGATTCCTAGCTAAGTGTCTACCACACTTAGAACATCGAGAGAATTACTGGATCCAGGTCCAGTAGTGCAGATTTCCTGGAGGCTCAGTAACACATAGAGTTAGGGTGAGTGTGCGTACCCAGCACCCGACAGAACCCCCGTTCCCTGCCGTCTGGAAGAGCCACAGATCTGGTTATATCTGACCTCTGAGCTTCTGGAATCCAGAATCAGGGGAAATCGATTAGAGGTACAGCAGCATTGGAAGGCTGAATTACCCATGTGGTTAAACTGGCATCTCACTATACCAGAGCAAGGTGAATTCTCCTGTAAGATCTGTTATCCCTTGCTGACTACAGAAGTAAACCGTAAGTGTTTGGTTAACCCCTGACTGGACTGTATTTCTTATTAATCGCCTCTTCACTGCTCCTCTGCCTGCACACCAGCTCTTCCTCATATATCAGTTGGCCCTGGGATCTGCCCTAGTTGGGGAGGGTACAATATCTGGCACTCTATCACTACCTATTCCCAGAGGCCCAACCAGCAGTGGCGGGCTTGCCTCCACCGCAAGCTAAAACCCCAACTGGCGTCACGATAAACATTTATTTTATTCCCTTTCAAGGCGCTGTCGACCTCAGTACCGGGCCTATTCGCACCGTGAACTCGCCAAGGCCGGGCTGGGGCGACGCATCTTTTTGGCGTCACGAACAGGATAGAAAGTGCACAAAATTGTTTTTTTTTTTCTCTTATTTTTGAGAGACTGTTGCACTTTTCCCGCTCTCCAAAATAGCCGCCAACGGCCGGGACCTGCGTCACCCAGGTCGCGTAGAGTGCGGGGGGGCAGAGTTTTTTTTTTTTTTTTCTATCGCAAGCCACGCTGAGTTGGACGCCGAAGCGGCTTGTAGTGCGGCAGCGGCAGTCGCTAAAAGCTCTTCCACCAGCTCTGATTCACGGTCCTCGGTGTCAGGAACAGTGAGTGTGACCCTGTTGAGATTAACAGGCAGGGAAAGATATCTCAGGCAAGCAGACCCTCATCTTCGGTCTTGGACGGCTCTGAATTCCCCATAGATCCTAACCAAGGTATCACAGCGCCACCTATGGGTACTAATCCGGACAGCCGGCACAATCTTGTAACAGTGGCACCCATATTACCGTTAACGATGCCATACATTCCAGGTGCATCCTGGCTGCCCCAGTATGCAGGCGAATCCCATACTCTCAGATACTTTAAAGAAAAGCTGAGTGGCCTGTTTGACCTTTACCCCATGACAGAGGAGCAAAAGGTTGCAATATTGACAAGTCAACTTTGCGGCACAGCACAAAGGGAGGTAAAATCCTGGCCATCGTTCGATAAAAGAACCGTAAAGGACATTTTTACCAAACTCAGGATTGCATTTGACACCCGCACCTCATCAGAGATAAAAATGCGGTTTTTCGGCTGTAAGCAAAAACCACAGGACACTGTGAGAGATTTTGCCCTCAATCTGCAGGAAGCTTTGCGGGTCATTAAGCAAGTAGACCCCGATAGTGTTCATGATGAGGATAAGATGCTAAAAGAACAATTTGTAGAGGGCCTATTATCAGAATCCAATAAGGCCCAGCTGCGCATGATGGCACTGCAGAATCCTGATATGAGCTTCTTGAGTTCAAGGATCGATCCATCCGTATCCTGAGGGAACCTGTCTATCCATGCGGACAGACGGAGGGGCAACAAGTTGCTCTCCACAGGCAAACGCCTGTGAGCCCTGCAGGTGTAGCATCCTTTCCAACGGCTGTACAGTGTACGCAGATTCAATCTGATGATGCTGCAGAATTGCGGTTACGAGTGACTGAACTAACTAAACATGTAGCTGCCTTAACCCGAACTGTTGAAAATCTCAGAGTTTCTACTTCCCCAGCAAAGATCCAGCTCGCCTCCAGCCCAGAGGATTTACCTTGGCGGCGATCAAAGAGAGCATCGATTCCTCAACAGCGAATGTCTCGCACTGGCAGGAGAACAACCGACAAGTTCGACCCCTCTGGCCGTCCCATCTGCAGGCGGTGTGATAAGGTTGGTCATGTGGAGAGAGAGTGCCCTTTAAATGGACAACTCCTGGAGTAGCGGACCAACACCCAGGAGTGAGACAACCTGGTCCAACTGGCAGGGAAAGCAGGTATGTGGGTAGACGTCCTATGATCCCAGTTGCAGTGAACGGCATTCCTTTTACAGCATTACTGGACACTGGTTCACAGGTAACCACCATGCCCCATACCTTGTTTCGCAGGTACTGGACAGATGCTGAGATTACCCAACCTCCAAATGGGGACTTGGTACTAATTGCCAGCAATGGTCAGCCTCTGATTCAGACGGGATATAAAGAAGTCACCCTGAGAGTAGGTGGAACGGATCTGAAATCCCAAGGTCTGATAATTGTTGATGTGGACGAAGGGGAAGGTGCTAATGTGTTAATACTGGGGACTAATGTGTTGGAGAATTGTCTAGATGAGGTTATTACCATCTTACAGGACGCGTTGAGATCGGCCCCCTACAAGGAAAGAAATGTCTTGAATCTAGAGATTAGAGCCCTTGTCCAGCGCCAGCAAGTGGAGTTAGCAGGTGGAGAGATTGGCAGCGTGAGGGTGAGTGACCCCAACTGCATCATGCTTCCCCCCAGGAGTGAAATCATAGTGTGGTGCAGAGCAGCTATAGGCATAAAAGGGCGGGACTATCAGGCCCTGCTGGAACCTGTCTATTCTGATTGTAGACCCACAGTTATGACTAGGGGAATAGTTAATGTGAGGAAGGGCAGAGTACCAGTGCGCATTCTGAACTGTGGAGAGGAGGAGGCTTGCTTACCCAGGTACGTCACAGTGGCTAAGCTGTTAACTGTCAATAACAATGACATACAGCCAACAGAACCCTTGGCCCCAACCGACCCGATGGATGCCAACGATTCATTAGGACCGTTGGACGACTGGTGTCAAGCGGTGCACATTGGCACTGACACCACTCCTCAATACCAAAGAAATGGGGTGGTGCGGTTAGCACAGGAATATGAGAGAGTATTTAGTAAGACACCCTTGGATTTTGGGCAGGTCAAGGTGATTCAACATACCATTCCCACCGGAGACCATGCGCCGATTAGGGAAAGGCATAGGCCAATTGCGCCCGCGCATTATCAGTATACTAAAGATATGATCAAGGACATGAAGAGTGCTGGGGTAATTAGGGAAAGCTATAGCCCCTGGGCAGCTCCTTTGGTGTTAGTCCGCAAGAAAGATGGAACAATGCGCATGTGCGTAGATTACAGAAAGATCAATAGCATCACGCACAAAGATGCTTACCCTTTGCCGCGCATAGAGGAGTCATTAGCCGCACTCAGGACGGCTAGATACTTTTCCACTTTGGACTTAACCAGCGGGTATTGGCAGGTTCCTGTTGTGGAGGCAGATAAAGAGAAGACCGCCTTTACTAGTCCCATGGGTCTCTATGAATTCAATCATATGCCCTTTGGTTTGTGCAATGCACCAGGAACCTTCCAAAGACTAATGGAGTGCTGCCTAGGACACAAGAATTTTGAAACAGTCTTGTTATATTTGGACAACGTGATTGTTTATTCCAGAACCTACGAGGAGCACTTGCAACATCTGGCTGAAGTCTTTGAAGCCTTATCCAACTTCGGCCTGAAGGTCAAACCTTCTAAATGCCACCTCCTGAAACCAAAGGTACAGTATTTGGGACATGTGGTCAGTGCAGAGGGAGTTAATCCGGACCCAGACAAGGTGACTGTGATCCAGAACTGGAAGACCCCAACTACTATCAGAGAAGTCCGTCAATTCCTAGGATTAGTTGGTTACTACAGGCGCTTCATCAAGGACTTCACTGCCCTAGCAGCCCCCTTGCAGGATCTCCTCGTTGGACAATCCGACAAGTCCAAAGGCAAGAGTCCCCCAGTAGAGTGGAACTCCCAATTAGAGGACTCTTTTGAGAAGCTAAAGCAAACCCTCACTGGAGAAGAGATCCTGGCCTACCCGGACTATAGCCAGCCCTTCATCCTTTATACAGACGCAAGCAATACCGGGCTTGGAGCTGTCCTTTCCCAAGAACAGCAGGGCAAGGAAAAAGTCATTGCTTATGCGAGTAGGAAGCTTCGCCCTACCGAAAGAAATCCCGCCAACTATAGCTCCTTCAAGTTGGAACTTCTAGCGATTGTATGGGCAGTGACAGAGAGGTTCAAACACTACCTAGCCTCTTCAAGATTCACAATTTACACCGACAACAATCCTCTGACGCATCTAGACACCGCTAGGCTTGGAGCTCTGGAGCAGAGGTGGTTTGCCCGCCTGTCCAATTTTGAATTTGTTATCAGATACCGAGCTGGCAAGAAGAACCTGAATGCAGATGCTTTGTCTCGCATGCCAAACCCTCCAGATCCAGAGGAAGAATCTGATGATTTAGAGGAAGTTGAGATGCCAGCCTTCTATAACAAACGATTTGTCCAAGACTCTGGCTGCATGATTGGAAGAAGTCTAGCAACCCAAGAGATCTCCTTGAACCCATTACCTCATCATGGCTGGTCCGAAACACAAGAGAGTGATCCAGCTCTGCACCTTGTCAAAGAACTTCTTGGGGTAGAAAACTCCTCTTTGCCCACAGATGCACCACCGGATGCCCAACAGCTCTGGAAAGAGAGGAAGAAGCTCTTTGTTTTTGAAGGGAAGTTGGTCCGAAGAGCTATCAATCCAAGAACCCATGAACTGCTCTGGCAGATCGTAGTACCCCAAAAAGACATACCCATGGTGTTGGGAGCTTATCACAACAAAGCAGGGCACTTTGGATGGAAGAAGTTAGAAGTGGTGATCCGGGATCGATTCTTCTGGACGGGTATGAGGAAATCTATCGAGCAGTGGTGCCGAGAATGTGGCCCTTGCAATCTCAGGAGGAAGGACACCGTCACTCAAAAGGCCCCCTTGCAGCCTATCCAGACAAAACAACCCTTGGAAATAGTGGCCCTGGACCACGTGCAACTGGTTCCCAGTAGATCAGGATATACCTATGCTCTTACTATTGTCGATCATTACTCTCGCTTCCTGGTAGTCATTCCAGTTAAAGATCAAACTGCAAAAATAGCTGCGAAGGCATTCCAGGAACACTTCTGTCGCCCTCACGGTTATCCCGATCAAGTTTTGACTGACAGAGGTCCAGCGTTCGAGGCGGAGGTATTCAAAGAGTTTTGCTCTCTCTACGGTTGCAAGAAGATTAGAACAACTCCATACCACCCTCAAGGTAACGGATTGTGCGAGAAGATGAACCACTTAATCATTAATTTGTTGCAAACCCTGCCTTTGGAGGAGAGGAACCAATGGCCTGACAAATTGCCTGACCTAATTGAAATGTACAACCATATCCCCACTAGCTCCACAGGGTATTCTCCAGCATACCTAATACGTGCCAGACCAGGCAAATTCCCCGTTGACTTGGAGATGGGAGTCCTAGATCCTGAAGAGGTACTCCGCTCAGTTAACCGTGATTGGATCACAGAGAGAGACAACTGCAGTATAAAAAAGTGCAACAATGTGTAGAGCAGAGCCTCAACCAAGCTCAGCAAAGACAAGAGAAAAACTTCAATCAACACGCTTCAGCTCTCCCTTTACCAGTTGGTGAGCAAGTGTTAAAAAGGAAGAGAAGGCGCAACAAATTGGATGATCAATGGGAAGCCCAACCCTATACGGTCCAACTATCTAGCAGTGATAATAGCAAAGTATGCAAGATTTCTAAAGATGGCGGAGAGACTTGTGCGACGGTATCCCGAGACAATCTGAAGCTATGTCCGGCTCAATTACGTGAGCAAGCAGGAAGTAAAGTGGAACAGAGTACTCGACGACCAGAACAATCTGAGGCAGAAATTCAGACCATACTCGGTCCATTTCCAAGTTCTTGGCCGCAAATTGAAGGTGCGTTAGCAGTGCCAGTAATGCTGTTCCCGCAAGAATCCCCTCAGGAAACAACAGTTCTCCAGGAACTGCCACTGTTAGTGCCAGAGGAAGTGCCAGTGCAAAGTTCAGTAAGCCAGATCCCTGGTGAAGCTGTGCCCGCTAAACCCCTGGTTAGTCCAGTGAGTAGGAGGAGACTGCCTGGAATCCCATTGTTGCGTAAATCTCAGCGCAATACACAAGGACAACTCCCCATACGTTATAGGGACAATCAATAAATATGGGAATGTCCATTAATACGTACTAACCCAACGTGTTTGCGAGTCTTTGAACTGTATTTGTTTGTGTCGAATTGAGTTTATGTAATGTTAACGTTTAATTTACAGCATATGCTCCCTGATAATAGCACAAAAGGGTGAGTCAAATATACAAACTGAGCATTAATACTTACTCTCTTATGCATGGTAGTACCAAAAGAAGAAGGGATTAATAGAGCTATACCAATGTTTAGCATTTCTAGTTTGACAATGTTGAAAACATAACGACTTTCTTGTGGAACTGAATCTTTCATACTTACCCTTGTCTACCAACCCCTTCAAGTGCATGGAATGCAATTTATGCAGGTGCACCAACGTTTTGGGGGGGGGGGGTGGCGGAAGGTTTCAAACATGGCGGCCTGTCGGAAAGGAGCCATCCAAACAGCCTGTGCAGTGAAGAATTTTGAATGTTTTAGTATACTCCGCAGCTGCACTCGGAGTCAAGGAGGTGGACTAGGCGGTTTGGGGCTGTAATCCGCAGAAGCCATCGGGAGTATGGCTGGGTCGTGGGGAATGCACAACCAGAGACTGGGGGTTGCAGTTATTGTGTTTCTTTTTCGAATGTTTGACAAGAGTTTGATTAATTTAATCTTTAGTAGCTTGCATTTCTCTTTGAAAGGATGTTACCTATATGTACAGTTAACATTATTATGGTTATGCTACTTTCTTAATTCACCGGTAGGGTAGCCCGGGACGTGCTACCTTTAACAAGGGGGGGGATGTAGCGCCCCACAGAGTGGGTCGCTATAGATGTCACATCACGTGATCTCTACTGTGTACTGTGAAGGTATAGTGAGAACCAGTTAACCTGTTAGCATTAGACAAATCCCCAGTGACTGCCTCTTTAAAAAAGGGTGGAGCTACTGCCTAGAGAGTTTTAGTTTCGTTTTTGTTTTTGGCGGGAGCAAGGAGAAGCTGATCCATGAGGCAGGGCTGCACGGGGATGGTGATACAACAGTCTGCAGAGAGGGTAATGAGACAGCACAGGAGTCCAGCGTTTTGATGAGAACAAGTATCTATCAAACAAGGAGCTGCAGAGTAAGGACCATCGATTCCTAGCTAAGTGTCTACCACACTTAGAACATCGAGAGAATTACTGGATCCAGGTCCAGTAGTGCAGATTTCCTGGAGGCTCAGTAACACATAGAGTTAGGGTGAGTGTGCGTACCCAGCACCCGACAGAACTCGCGTTACCTGCCGTCTGGAAGAGCCACAGATCTGGTTATATCTGACCTCTGAGCTTCTGGAATCCAGAATCAGGGGAAATCGATTAGAGGTACAGCAGCATTGGAAGGCTGAATTACCCATGTGGTTAAACTGGCATCTCACTATACCAGAGCAAGGTGAATTCTCCTGTAAGATCTGTTATCCCTTGCTGACTACAGAAGTAAACCGTAAGTGTTTGGTTAACCCCTGACTGGACTGTATTTCTTATTAATCGCCTCTTCACTGCTCCTCTGCCTGCACACCAGCTCTTCCTCATATATCAGTTGGCCCTGGGATCTGCCCTAGTTGGGGAGGGTACAATATCTCGCACTCTATCACTACCTATTCCCAGAGGCCCAACCAGCAGTGCCGGGCTTGCCTCCACCACAAGCTAAAACCCCAACTGGCGTCACGATAAACATTTATTTTATTCCCTTTCAAGGTGCTGTCGACCCCAGTACCGGGCCTATTCGCACCGTGAACTCGCCAAGGCCGGGGGCTGGGGGGGCGCCCTATCCTCCGCAGCCACATGTATACAAAAAGTTAACTTATGGGGGCCAAAAAAAACCACCTTTTTTCTCTCTCCCCCCCAAAAAAAACCCCCCACGCCCCCCCCCCCCCTCCTTAAATGGTTTTTAAAACCCCCCCCTCCCAAATTTTTTTTTTTTCTCCCCCCCAAAAAAAAACTTCCCTTCCTGCCCCCCCGTTTAAAAAAACACCATCCCCTCTTCCTCCCTCCTCTTTTTTTTTTTTTCTCTTTTTTTTATAAAATTTTTTTTTTCTCCCCCCCCCCCCCCCCCTTGTTTCTTTTGTTTTGATAAAACTTTTTTCCCCCTGCGGCGGCGCCCCCCTCTCCTCGCAGCGCTGCCCCGCCCCCCTCCCCCCCCTCCCCGGGGGCGGGGCTTTTGCGCTGCGCGCCCCCCCCCCCTTGGTTTTTGTGGGGGGGGGGGGGGGGGGGTGGGTGGGGTGGCTGGCGCCGGCGGGGGCGGGGGGGGGTGGGGGCGGGGGGGGGGGGGGGGCAGCGTTCAGACGGTGCCAATTTAAAACAAAGTGGCTTTATTACAGCTTAAGGGCAACATAACAAAACAACAAACAAAACCTAGGCCGCCGTTAGGGCCCTAACTCACTTATAGAGCCCCTAACTGTCCTGACTGTTACTCAGCTCTAGCAACCGTCCTCTGTGGACGCCAGCCCTCTGGGACAGACCCTCTCTGTCTGTCCTAGCTGGTCCACTGCTTACTGCTTCCTGCAGGACACTCCAGCCCCTCGGGAGTTATGTGCCACCCCCCAAAGGCGTGGCTGAGAGCCTTTTCTGGTCTGGCCTTGGTCGCTCAACAGTGCCCTCTGGCTCACATACTTACAGTCATTATCCAATGATGATTCCACGGCCTGTATCTGCTCCTGTGTTCTTCTTTTGTTGTTATAGGAAATTTTTATCTTATTGTTCCGCAGCCTTTCAGATGTCCGAATACATAGTTGTTCTGCATATCGGCTGTTGTAGGTGTTTCGGGTTGGGTTACATAAATTGAAACTCTGCAATTTGGACTTAATATTCCTGCCAGCTTCATGTCACGCTATGTATGAACTGTGAGGGTCACAAATCACCTCCTGATAGCAAACAGATAACAGCAAGAATTACTGATCCCACAACTTTCCAGATTATTTATTTTTTGACCGGTTGTAAATAACTTCTCTACTTAGATTGCATTTTGTTTTTTTTTAAGAACTCTAAGATCGTTTGAAGGTTCATGTCTATAGGGTATAAAAAATCTGTGATTTTTCAGTTTCTTGTATAACACCATGTCTGATGAAGGGAGCTAGTACTTCCGAAAGCTTACCATCTAATATACTCAGTTAGCCTCTAAAAGGTATCGCCTGATTTCGTCACTCTTTCAGTAGAAATGTAATCAGACAGAATAATCAGACTGAACACAAACATACAGAATAAAACTAAGAGGATTGTAAATAGTTTTCCATCTCTCATGATGAAACTACTGATGTCATGTCACATGCTTGGCTGGCCATTATTGGTCCATATTCTGCTGGTCTCACTGTGAGAGAATCAGTGCCAATAAGTACATCAGGAAGCGAAATATGTAAGATTGTTATAAAAACATTCCGTGACTTAAGCATTGACATCTCTAAAGTTGTGTCAGTGACGACAGATGGGGCACCCAACATGGTGGGAAAAAAGTGGGATTTGTAACATTGTTTACAGAAGCTATTGGACATCCAGTGGTGCCTTTTCATTGTATTATCCATCAGGCGGTGTTATGTGCCAAGGCAGGATTAAAGTCCATTGTAACAAAAATAGAGAATTTAATATCTTCTCAACCCCTTCACAAGCGAGAATTTTCTGCACTTTTACAGGAAATTGATTCAACCTACAGTGGACTGCTGATAATGTGATATGACTGAGCCGAGGAAAAGTTCTTGAGCAGTTTGTGGAGTGATTTGTAGAAATGAAGGTATTTCTTGAGGATAAAGATCTGGCAAACTTTCCTCAGCTCAATGATCATAAATGGCTCAACACAGGGGGGCGTGGCTAGCCAGAGCGGAGATAGGACGCACATTTTTCAGCTCCTATTAGACACTATTGTAATCCATTCTTAATAGCTTTCATCCCGCATAATTTGGACCTTTAACCACCCAAGGGCTATCCCCTAAGCCCTAGTCAGTAGATCCTGGGTGCTCAAGCTGCATTTATAGCCTGTTACTAGCGATTCAGAGTTGGGGCCTACCTGCACCTCTCCTTCTCCGCATCCCAGTCATCCTGCAGACTGTCCCGACCGCTGCGGACCTCCGCAAGCTCATCTGTCTTCCCTGCTTCTGCATACGCTGTTCCTCCGCGGGCTCGGAGAATAGCAGCGGCGGCGGCCCCGTGAAGTGCCGGCTGCCGCACAGGGCAACGGAGCGGTGGCCCGCCTGGAGCGGCAGTCACGACGTTGAGGCCTTCATTTGGGGACAGCACAACGTTCGCAACCAGCGGAAGTGGCCCGCATCACTAGGAGGCACCGCTTGTCCCGGATCCCTGAGTCGGCTCCCAGGTAGGGGACACACTGCAGACAATGCGGGGAAGGGGAGTGCTGAGATCCTTCACAGACACCAGGGGGACTCCTTGCCTGACCCAACAAACAGCAGCGGAGGGCCTGTATAGTGTCCCTGCCCAGGGTGCAGTCCACATCTCTGCACGCCCACGGCGTACGGGCCTCACTCGACTGGTTACATCTGCTCCAAGTCAGCAAGATCCGTGCCCTGCACAGACCTCTATCTCCCCTCCAATCTACAACTACCTAGGCCCTGAGCGGACCCTCACCAACACTCCTGCTCTGCAATATACCAGCCTTGTGCAGGCCTATACCTCTAATTCAGCTCTGAGATCAGCTATTGGCCTCCACATATAGATCCCTAGCTGCAATATCACCGGGCTGCAGCTCACTTTCTTCCCATAGAATTCTCATTGGTACCTCTCCCCTTAGGGAATGGCGGCTTAACTGTGGGGAACTAGTGCACCTTCTAGCAACTCTTAGCGACTAATAGCCTGTTCTGGAATATCTTCCCTTTCAACGTATAATCTTTGGAGACAAATCCCTGGCAACATGGTGAAGGGTAGGAAATCCGTCAGAAAACCTGATAATAATTTAACTAATTATTTTGAGTGGGACCGTGGCACAGAAGGAGAACCAGATCTAACACCCCGTGACCACGTAGAGCTCACACCCTCAGCGCCTACGACTGCCACGAGAGCTACAGCGACACTCATAGAGGAGGCAGATCTTAACCACCCCGAAGAATCAATAGCTCTTCATCTACCTCCAACCCCTGATGACAACCGATCAGCAATACAACAAATCCACTCTACATCAGCTCATTCTGTCAAAGAGCAGAATTATCTCCTACGACACCCACCGTCTCCGAGTACAAGCCCACCCAAACAAAAACCTCGCATGGAACTCCCTGGAGACCTAGACCTCTCCAAGGACCAACCTTCGTCTGAGGCCCCTTCACTCATCCCAACGAGTGGCCTAGACGACTTCCCAACCACCAGCGGCCCCGCTTCTGAACATACTCTGAAAGACATGCTCTTGGCCCTCCGCAGTTCCCTTCAAGCGGATTTTTCACAATTACTTCAGCCGCTTCAGTCCTCGGTCAGTGCACTAGATGGACGCGTAACGCATATTGAAACTAAGATGGGCGAATTAGCTACGTCACACAACAAAATCGTAGATGCACATAATGACCTTGAGGAAGACGTTGAAAACCTCAAAGCAAAAATGGCCGACATGGAAGACCGTTCCCGTAGGAACAACATCAAATTCAGAGACATCTCAGAACAGGTCCAAACAGCTGATCTGCTTCCATACCTACAGGAATATGTTAGATTTTTACTGCCCAACTCTCCGACCATAGATATCATTATCGACAGAGTACACAGGCTTCCTCGCCCCAGACATCTGGGAGACGAGATTCCAAGAGACGTATTGGCAAGATTCCACTTCTTCCATGTAAAAGAAAAGTTATTAGAAGCTGCTCACAAGCAGAAATCTTGGCCTCCCAAATTCCAAGATGTGCAGCTCTACACGGACCTCTCAGCTACGACCCTCCGCCTCCGCAGAGAATTACTCCCGGTTACTACAACGCTCCGTAAAAACAAAATCCAATATAGATGGGGGTTTCCTGTGAAATTGATCATCATTAAAGACAGGACCACCTTCACCATTCATAACCTGAATCATGGCAAAGCGCTGCTGTTGACCTGGAGGATACCAATATCTCTCCCTCAAGATGCGGCGAACTCCTCTCCTCCCTCAACGGCAGGGCGCAGACCTCCCACAAGCCGCAAATGATATTCCAAGTTGGCTACACCTCTTTTACTCTGGTGCATAACCCCCTTTTGTTCTAGTGGCTTAACCGGCAAGTCTCTAACCGATACCCCCAAACATACAGTAAACCTGTATTCGTCTCTGAACCGTTTGTTCATTTATTTTTGTTTATTGATCTTCTTACTTGTGATACTGCATATACTTCCCCTGAGGATTCAACATACTCTCAACGTTCCTACTCTAAAGTGATACTATGGTGATAAAACTGGCCTCCCTTAATGTCCGAGGCCTGAACAGCCCACAGAAGCGTACGTACATCTGGAAAGAGGCTCTCTCTCTCTCTCTCTGCAGATGTGTTTTGCGCGCAAGAAACCCACCTTCTACAGAAAGACGCTTTCAGGCTAAAACACCCCTCCTTCCCTGTAACCTGCCATGCGCACCAAAGATCAAAGAAACATGGAGTCCTTATCGCCTTCAAAGACTCAGTGGCATTCTCCTTGACGACACAAAGAGCGGACCCCCAAGGCAGATTCCTCATAGTTGTCTGCCTTATAAATAATTCCCCCCCTATACTATAGTCAACCTATACGCTCCACACCGAAAGACCCTGGCATTTCTGCATAGAGTCCGAAGACAAATTCAGGAAATTCAACAAGGAGCATTAATAATTTGTGGAGACTTTAACAGCATAATGGACCCCTCTCTGGATTCGATCAATGCAAACAGAGATAACGCCTCCTGCCTACACCAATTTCCGAGCACTGAAAACCTCCACGACATATGGCGTGCACATCATGCGGGTGAAAGGGACTATACATACTTCTCAACAGTTCACGGCTCTTACTCTCGCATCGACATGTTTATGGTGGACCTTCATACCCTTATGAGTTCCAAAAAATCCACAATAGAATCAATCACATGGTCTGATCACGCAGCCATCACTCTCACTATAGAAGAAAAGACTCCACTCTCCGCTACTAGACTTTGGAGAAACAATACATACCTCATGAGTCATCCTAACTATCGTCCGACAATAGAAAAAGACCTCCAGGATTATTTCCAGACCAACTCCACATCTACAGATGACCCCTACACTCTCTGGAACGCCCATAAAGCGTACATCCGTGGCACCCTTATAAAAATCGCACATGGAAACAAAAAAGAACGACAGAAAGCAATTAAAGAAGCAATGGCTACACTTCGTACTTTGGACTCTGCGAACAAAATCAATCCTAACCCAACTACTTCGGAACAGCTCAACCAGGCTAGACAACAACTACGTCTCCTCCTTCTACAAGACTACAAAAAAGCTCTGAAAAAAATCTAAAGCTCGATTTTACTCCCAAAGCAACAAAGCCAGTAGATTATTAGCTAGACAACTACGAGCAAAAGCAGTTAAATCAAGGATTCCATACATCAGACATCCTACAACTGGAGTGCATTTAACGGACCCGAGAGACATCGCCAATTCCTTTAAAGGTTACTACGCACGACTGTACAGTCTACAGGAGCATACCCCTCTTCCATCAGACCATCACAACTTGGTGTCCGGCTTCTTAAGCAGCATCACGTTACCAGGCCTGACAGAAGAGCATCTCTCGGCCCTAAATTCCCCTATCACTCTCCCAGAAATGTTAAAAACCATACAGTCCTTACCTAAGGGCAAATCTCCAGGGCCAGATGGTTTCTCCAACGAATATTTAATCTACTTTCAACAAACTCTTGCTCCATCTCTCCTGAACTTCTTCAATCACGCTATGTCGGGTGCACTGCTTCCGCGCGAATCCCTGGCTGCGTTAATCGTCACCCTTCCTAAGCCCGGCAAAACAGCGGATGTCCCACAAAATTTCAGACCAATCTCGCTACTAAATTCAGACATCAAGCTCTATGCGAAGATTTTGGCAGCTCGACTGGCTCCCATTCTCCCAGACTTAGTAGACACAGATCAAGTGGGCTTCGTAAAAGGCCACCAAGCCCCAGACAACACCAGATGTGTCCTCCATCTTGTGGATTTACTGGAACGAAAGAAGATTCCATCCCTCTTGGTTGCCTTGGATGCCGAGAAGGCGTTTGACCGGATTAATTGGTCATTCGCCTTTTCCGTCCTGCAGAAATTACGATTCTTTGGCCCGATTCTCACTGCTATCTCCAACCTGTATTCCTCTCCATCAGCCAGAGTGTTTACCAATAGTACATTGTCGGATAGCTTTAACATCAGGAACGGAACAAGGCAAGGATGCCCTCTCTCCCCATTGATTTTCATACTTACCATTGAACCGTTAGCACAGACCCTGAGGCAAAATGAAAGAGTTCAGGGAGTGAACATACTGGGTTCCTCCCATCTCATCTCCCTCTACGCGGATGACATCATATTATCCCTAACTCACCCAGAAACCTCTCTGTCAGCTGCTATCGAAACTCTCAGAGAATACGGGGCTCTTTCCTTTTACAAAATCAATGAATCTAAAACACAAATTCTCCCCTTGAACGTTCCCATGCCACTTCTGGAACATCTCAAGGAGAGGTTTCCTTATGATTGGAGATCGACAGATCTGGATTATCTGGGAATAAAGATTACTCCCTCTATTGCACAAGTGTCCAAAGCCAATTATATGCCTCGACTGACAGGGCTTGAGAAAGAATTCCAAGCCTACTCGAGACTTACCCTGTCATGGCTAGGCAGGATTTCCGCCTTTCAAATGACGCTGCTTCCAAAAATATTATACATATTCAGAACCATCCCTGTAGCACCTCCTCCCATATTCCTCCAGAAAATTAACGCCATGCTCAACAAATTTATCTGGAACTCCAAAAAGCCAAGACTCCCATCTTCTATTCTACACAGAAAACGGGGAGTGGGAGGTCTGGGAGTACCAAACATTTATGACTACTATATGGCCTCTCACCTTTCTACACTAAAGGACTGGTGGCACAACAACGCTCATAAATCCTGGATATGTATTGAGTCCCATATGATACCGCACCACAACCTCAAATCCTGGCTCCTCTATTCCCTCTGGACGGATGTGGTACCTTCTCTCACGTCTCCAAATCTACAACACCTTATAAATAGCTGGCGACATATTCATCATTCTACAGGCAACAAACAAACACTAAACATCACGCGGGCTCCGATTGAATTTTTGGAACTAGCAATCCTGGATCTCAATCTATCCGTCTGGAAATCATCAGGTATTACTTCCGTCTCACAGGTGTGGAGTGAGGAATCGCTGACCCCATTCCAGTCTCTACAATCCACCTTCTCCCTACCCTCCAATAGCCTCTTTACGTACCTAAGAGTCAAACACTTTCTCTCCTCCAACCACAACAAACAGATTATGTACAACAAATCTCTGTTGGACCTTCTCAAGATTCCCAATCCAGCTACCAAAATCCTCAGTTCCATCTATAATACTATAGGCTCCAAGGATCATCTGGTCAAATCTACTCCACTACTTAGTTGGGAAATGCAACTTCATAAACAATACACGGTCATACAATGGCAGAAAGCCATGGCCTTCACAAAGACCTTTCGGTGCACGACCCATTACGAAGCCACTGTCAAAATTCTCCTCCACTGGTATTACACTCCAGAGCGACTCCACCGAATATACCCGCAGACCTCGAACTCCTGTTGGAGGGGATGTGGCGAAAGAGGATCCCTACTCCACTTA
Organism: Leptodactylus fallax; assembly: GCA_947044405.1. Classification (NCBI taxonomy): domain Eukaryota; kingdom Metazoa; phylum Chordata; class Amphibia; order Anura; family Leptodactylidae; genus Leptodactylus; species Leptodactylus fallax. The sequence goes on from CAMRHE010000876.1 coordinate 184,581, forward strand.
CTGTGGACATGTCCTCAAGTGGTGCCGTACTGGCAAGACGTCTTCTGATGGATTTCTTCTTTAGTGGGATTCTTCATAACTCCCTCACCAGCTTTGGCACTACTATTCCTGAAGATCGATTCTTTCCCAGCACTTCACAGAGTGATGATTGGCCATGCCTTATTATCAGCATCATTGGCACTTCTACGCAACTGGAAATCAGTTACCATTCCGTCTAGAGGAGACCTGGTGAAAATGATGGAACAGACTTACCAATACGAGAAGATCCTATCCCATGGAGCTCTTGGAGACAACCAATTCCAAAAGAACTGGCATCCATGGACATTAAATGCCCACAAACACCCTCCGTAATTCCGGTTGTGTCACACGTGGAAGATCATACTTAATGTTAATGTTACTGTCATCTTTTGTTGTTTTATACTTGCATGAATCTCCTTCTTTCATTCTTGAAACTTTCTAACTCTTAGAAATCTAAAAGATATCGCCCTGCTCATTAGTACACTGCTCAATATGTGTTTATTGTGAATAATAGCTACTTTAATCGACCACATGCTAATGCTTTATTGTATGTTGTTACTTGATCCTTTAAAATCTCAATAAAACTGATTGAAATTAAATAAATGGCTCAACACACTGACGTTTTTTACTGATGAATGAGCTGAACTTAAAGTTACAGTTTTGGCAAAAGTATTGACGTCATGTTTGGATACTTAAAAGTTTTTCAAAGTAAACTTAGAATTTTCAAGCGAGATGTAGAAACTAAAACTTATAAGTATTTTCCTCCACTAACAAAGTATTTTGAGAAGGCGAATGCAGCTGTACAAAATGAAATGGTGCCCTTGTATATAAAGTACCAGCATATTGTAAAACTTGTTACTTGACCAATTTAGGAGCCTGGGACAGGCAATGGAAATGATGGAGTATCCGGATGGAGAGGTCTACAGTAGACTGGAATTAAAGGATTTCCAATGGATGCAAATTGATGATTTGGAGATGCAACTTGCAGAATTCCAAGACAGCGTCTGGGCTCAGCTGTTTGTCGACTTGAGGTCAAAGTTTGAGAATCTGGGAAGGAATCGCTTAGCGAATGAAGAGGTGCGCCACTACGAACCTGAAATCTGGAGCACCTGGAAGCTATTACTGGACACTTTTAGCTCCCTAAAGATCTAGCGATGGCTTTACTCACAAGTTTCCCTGTACACACTGTGACACTGACAGATGGAGTTTGCAGCAATTGCTTGGGCGTGAAGTGTAAGAAATACAAACCTAGAATGGAAGATTCAGCAACAACAAGTTTGAAAACCATTTGTATAAAAATCTGTTAATTTTCAGTTCTTGTATCACACCATGTCTGATGAAGGGAGCGAGTACTCCTGAAAGCTTACTTATAAATATACTCAGTTAGCCTCTAAAAGGTATCGCCTGATTTCTTCACTCTTCCACTACTTTCAATGGCTAACACGGTACAACATTATACTACTATCAGCAACAACAAGTCACTGAGGGGTAAGGTGAAGAATTCTTAGATTTTGCTTTTATTAAATAAATATAATAAAAATATAAATTGATGTTATTAGTGTAGGGTACTACTAGTAATACTAAGATATAGTGTATTTAGCCTATCTGCCCCTGCTGCTTGGCCCCAGAAACCCCATGGATTCAATACAAGGTTTGGTTTGTAAATAAGTGTGAGTCAGAACCATGAGGGACTAGCAGGAGTGAGGGCACATCTCCTAAGGAGACACAGACTAAGACAAGTGGCAGATGCAATCTTTATAACTAGAAGGAATAGATAAGCAGATCTTTGAGTATCTATATCCTTAAGATCATCTAGTGAAGCTGGAGTGTATAGGAATAGATTGCCACCTGTCCCTCTTTATCTCCCTCATACAGAGCCGGTAGTTCTGCTCTGTGTTACCTATATACTCACAGGCTCTAGCTAGTGATTGTACTTAGGGATCAGTATATAGTTCAGGGCAGTGATAGGTTAGGCTTTCGAAGGCCAACTAGATAGTTAGAGGCCCGGTTGCACTGGTTGATTAGTCGGCAGGTTAAGGACTCAGTGCTCGGGTAGTCAGGTCTGTATCTACTACTGTTGTGGTCCTGTTTGCTGCCTAGAAGAAATCCTTTCATCATCATCATCATCTCCTGATCGGCTGTCTGTCATCTCCTGGAAGAATCCGAGGCTCTCCAGCCATCCACAGGGGCCCCTGCATCTGGATCATCTCTTCTGTTGCCTGGAGGTATTGTGCATAGGACTCTTGCTATATATATATACCCGAGTATATAACCTAAGACTGTTGCAGAATTGCTGGTTGTTGTAGTACTGCTGTGTTCTCAGTATACTACATGTATGTACTATTATCCTTCTGACTCTTATAAAGCTACTGTTATAACCTTATGTGGTATCTGTATGTATTCTTCAGACTCTGAGATTAGTACAGTGATCCTTGTTAAGGTTACTAACTGTACTTCATGGGTAAGTCCCAGGACGAGACCGCCCTGTAATACAGAGGCTCTATCCTTGGTGGGGGCCCCAATATACTTCATATATGTTCCCATTATACACACAGGTCAGCGCCAAAGTCTGTTGCGGGAGGGATAATACTCATACCCCCCCCCCCCCAAATAGGGCTACATTAGCTCAAATATCACAGAATGACGGAAAGAATGATAGAAGTGACACCGAGCTCAGAAGCTTCATCCTAAAGACACCGAAGAAAATCTAACCCAGGAATATAACTGATCACATGACAGTGACATCATCAAAGGTCCTACAGTCACTAACATTTACTACATCTGTGCTGTGTATATAACTGATCACATGACCGTGACATCAACAATTTACAAAGGTCCTACAGTCACTAACATTTACTACAAGTATGCAGCGTATATAACTGATCACATGACCATGACATCATCAAAGGTCCTAAAGCTATGAACATAACTACTAACATCTATCTCAGGTATGTAACGTGTATTGTGTTATCAGTCAGGTCTGGATGAAGATCACAAGTCCAAAGCACTGACACTACCTGCAGTAGGGCTCCTAGGACTATATATCTATAATACATAGTGTATGACACTGTCAGGGCTCCTAGGACTATATATCTATAATACATAGTGTATGACACTGTCAGGGCTCCTAGGACTATATATCTATAATACATAGTGTATGACACTGTCAGGGCTCCTAGGACTATATATCTATAATACATAGTGTATGACACTGTCAGGGCTCCTAGGACTATATATCTATAATACATAATGTATGACACTGTCAGGGCTCCTAGGACTATATATCTATAATACATAGTGTATGACACTGTCAGGGCTCCTAGGACTATATATATCTCTAATACATAGTGTATGACACTGTCAGGGCTCCTAGGACTATATATCTATAATACATACTGTATGACACTGTCAGGGCTCCTAGGACTATATATCTATAATACATAGTGTATGACACTGTCAGGGCTCCTAGGACTGTATATCTATAATACATAGTGTATGACACTGTCAGGGCTCCTGGGACTATATATCTATAATACATAGTGTATGACACTGTCAGGGCTCCTAGGACTGTATATCTATAATACATAGTGTATGACACTGTCAGGACTCCTAGGTCTATATATCTATAATACATACTGTATGACACTGTCAGGGCTCCTAGGACTATATATCTATAATACATAGTGTATGACACTGTCAGGGCTCCTAGGACTGTATATCTATAATACATAGTGTATGACACTGTCAGGACTCCTAGGACTATATATCTATAATACATAGTGTATGACACTGTCAGGATTCCTAGGACTATATATCTATAATACATTGTGTATGACACTGTCAGGGCTCCTAGGTCTATATATCTATAATACATAGTGTATGACACTGTCAGGGCTCCTAGGACTATATATCTATAATACATAGTGTATGACACTGTCAGGGCTCCTAGGACTATATATATCTATAATACATACTGTATGACACTGTCAAGGCTCCTAGGACTATATATATCTATAATACATACTGTATGACACTGTCAGGGCTCCTAAGACTATATATCTATAATACATAGTGTATGACACTGTCAGGGCACTTAGGACTATATATCTATAAGACATAGCATATGACACTGTCCGGGCTCCTAGGACTATATATCTATAATACATAGTGTATGACACTGTCAGGGCTCCTAGGACTATATATCTATAATACATAGCATATGACACTGTCAGAGCTCCTAGGACTATATATATCTATAATATATAGTGTATGGCACTGTCAGAGCTCCTAGGACTATATATCTATAATACATAGTGTATGACACTGTCAGGGCTCCTAGGACTATATATATCTATAATACATAGTGTATGACACTGTCAGTGCTCTTAGGACTATATATCTATAATACATAGTGTATGACACTGTCAGGGCTCCTAGGACTATATATCTATAATACATAGTGTATGACACTGTCAGGACTCCTAGGACTAGATATCTATAATACATAGTGTATGACACTGTCAGGGCTCCTAGGACTATATATCTATAATACATAGTGTATGACACTGTCAGGGCTCCTAGGACTATATATCTATAATACATAATGTATGACACTGTCAGGGCTCCTAGGACTATATATCTATAATACATAGTGTATGACACTGTCAGGACTCCTAGGACTATATATCTATAATACATAGTGTATGACACTGTCAGGGCTCCTAGGACTCTATCTGTAAAACTTAGGAGTCCTGACAATGTCATCCACTATGTTTTATAGAGTCCTAGGAGTCCGGACAAAGTTTAATCATACATTGTGCTGACAATCGCTTTTACGCATTTAACAGTTAAATCGCTTCACAGATTACCCTTTAATTAGGGAAAGTTGTTTGTCCATGGTTACATAAAGCAATGGTTTCATAGAAATATTCGCCCATTTTGATGGCTTGTAAGTGTTACAGGTTTGTTGCTATATGGAAGACAAGTTTGGGACTGTGAGCCTATTATCCCAATGTGAAATCAAAATGGTTTTAGTTTCTTTGATGCCAACACTGTGGCACCAGCAGTAGGATATAGTGGAATGTGATGGACCAGGCTGCTGGGCATGTCTGGCTGAGTGGTGATAGCGGTAACAACATGAGTGGCAGTGTAACATGGAATAATGTGATATACCAGGCTGCAAGAGATGATGTTCGGTTGTTTCGAAGTAACGGGCAGCATCAGCAGTACATTGAATGGAACATGATACATGGAGACAGTGATCCCACCATTTGGAGTCATCAGCCAGAGTTGTGTAAAAATCCTTATGGATCCATGCCTGATTCATTTTAAGAAAAGTAGCACTGGTGGTGGACAGTTTTTTTTATTTTAGGTGTTACAGTGCCACCGGCCACACATTGGTCCAGCTTCTTCCACTGCTCTAACCTATTGGCCCAAAATTCCATGGGGTCAGAGTTGTCTGCTAGACTATAGATGCACTATAGTTATGACTGGTCCTGCTGGTGCAGCCGCTGGGTGTCAGTTGCCTGTTGTGGCTTAAGTTGGTGTTGCGAGCTGAAACATTTCTGGTTCATGATTTTCCATATATTGTACCGGGCCTGGCTACTGCTGCTTTTACTCGATACTTGTACCTGTAGCACTGGATGAGTGAGGTGGACTGGGAGCAGGCAGAGACCAACTCGGTATGCGTACGACTGGCACTTAGAGTGGTCTCCCTAAATGATGCAACAAGCTGGGTATACATCCTATCCTGATAATTTATTAATTTTTCTTCCCTTTGGTAAGCAGGGAAAAATTCCCCCATTTTGGCTTCATATCAAGGGTCTAAGAGCACTGCCATCCAGCTCTCATCCCTCTGCTTGATGCTAATAATACACTTGTTGCTGTGTAAGCAGTGGAGCATACAGCTTGCCATAGTATGTGCAGACCCAGGGGCTTGCTATGATTGGTCTTCTTAGCCAGCGTGGTCATCATCATCATCTTGAAAGAAATAAGAGTCAGCCTCCTCCCCTGGCTGTGCCTGTAACCTATCATGGCCCCCTCTGCTTACAAAGGAGAGTCTTCCTCCTCCTCCCCTCCCCCTCCTTTTCAGGTCTAGTAGTCCAAGTTCCTCCACCATAATGTCCCTGACCCAAATTCTCATCCTCCTCCTTCATTCCAGGGCGATGACATTGACTAAGAGGTGGAAGCTGTTCCTCCTCTTCTGTCCCTCGTTGCATGAGTCTAAGGGTTTCCTGTAAGATATATAATAAAGGGATCACATTGCTGATGCTACAGTTGTCCCGCTGGTGGCCTCTTAACACTAGAAGTCCCAGAAATTTCGAGCTCCCCCTTGAAGTCCTGAAAGAGGGTCAAATGACCCTTAGTCCAAACAGACAACTCTGATGGCTCCAATTAGCATCCTTTCATTTGTAAATGTGGCCATTGTCTGAGGAATCTGCAGGGGGCAATTGTGTTGATCCACCTCAGGTCTTGTAAAAGAGTGTAAACAAAAGAATGTAAGATGCTCTTGAATGTGTCTGCCCATCCCCCAGCTTCATTGTTGTGCTGGGAGTATGCATAAGGTTGCTAACACCTTAGCAAATTTGCATGCAGCCTTTTGTGCTGTGGGGGATGTGAAGGGACTGCTTCACCTATTTTGTTCACAAGAAACAAAATGCAGAGAAGGCACACCATTCAACAGGCATTGGAACTGATCCTGAGCAACACCAACCCTTCTGACTCAGATGGAGAAGACATAGTCCTTCAACTGGATTCGGACTCTGAGCTGTCTTCAGGTTAGATTTTTTTCAAATTACCGATTTTTATTTCCTGACTATCTTTTTTATTTAGAACCAAAACAAAATGTTAATTTGAAATTATTTATCTTGCAGATGAGGAGACTCCTCCTCTACCAAAAAAGAGAGCTCGGTTGGCGAGTGAGCCGACAGAGACCGCAAAAGATGGCACAGTGTGGCGTGAAGTAGAAGTGGGGAAACGTCTCCATTTCACCCCAATAGAACCATACCCTACAGATGGAGAGCCAAGTGCTAAGGCCAGACGAAGTGTCCGGAGTCACCTTCAGAGCTTCCTCTGTTTTATCACTCTTGACATGCTTTGTAGCATTCAAGAATGGACTACTCAACATGCACGTCACACGGAGCAGGTGGATTGGTTCATGGGTCTCCCGGAACTAATGGCATTTATTTCAGTCATTATCTTGCGGGGGGGTGACCAAGGTTCCATCACTACATGACAGCTGGTCAGCAAACCTAGCAAACCCAAGGATCATTGCAACTATGACCCGAAACCGCTTCCAAGACATCATGCAACACCTACGCTTTGATGACATGTTCACACGCAGTGAGCGAGTGGAGACCGATAAGTTTGCTGCAATCTCCGATGTGTGGAGATCGTTTGTCACCAACTGCATCGCATCCTACAACCCTGGTCGACACATCACTATTGATGAACAGCTTTTCCCGTCAAAGACTCGCTGCTGTTTTCTGCAATACATTGCAACAAAACCAGACAAGTTTGGCATCAAGTTTTGGGCGGCTTGCGACTTGAAATCAAAGTACATCTGTAATGTCCTCCCATATCTTGGCAAGGACCCCAGTCGTCCCAGCGGGGAGAGACTGTCCGAAACTGTAGTGATGAGGCTGATGGATTCATTCATGGACAAGGGCAGAACTGTAACCACGGACAATTTCTTTACATCATTGTCACTTGCACAACGACTGCTTAGCCGGAAAACCACTATCCTCGGCACAGTCAACAAGAGTCGCCGGGAAATTCCTCAATCCGCTAGACAGATGGACCGCACTGAATTCACCACTCAGGTGTTTTCAACCACTGATGCCACACTGACAGTGTATGCACCCAAACGAAAGAAGGCCGTCTACATTCTCAGCAGCATGCACAGTGTGGTTGAGACTAAGGATACCAACAAAAGGAAGCCAAACACGGTCACACAATACAACCACACAAAGTGCGGTGTGGATGTAATGGACCAAATGGTGCGGGAGTACAGCGTGCATGCAGGAACACGGAGATGGCCATTCGCCGTGTTCTACAACATGATTGACATGGCAGCACTGAATGCTCATGTTCTTTATCAGGCATGCACTGGGGTGCAGGAGAGACGGGTGGACTTCCTGGTTGAGCTTGCAAAAGAGTTAGGTGGCTCTCATGTGACTGAAAAGAAGGCATGCAAGGAGAAACTCCCTCGGCAACAACCTTCCACACCCAGCCCTGGCAAAAGGGTGAAGTGTCAGGTCAACCATCGATGCACGAACAATTGTGCAACTGAGAGATGTGTTTACTGCTACAAATACACGTGTGGCAAATGTACCAGGGACATACCCAGGCAGTGCCAGGTATGTTCCGACAGTGCAGACAGACTGCTGAGTGAGTGCTGAAATGCTAGTCACACAAGAAGGACATGCCACTCACACACACACACGCAGCCCCCCACAGCAGCCTATTGTAAATATGTGTGGAATTGTTTTATTCCTTGTATTTTTTTTATTATTTTCATAACAAAAATAAAAAGCATGGAAACAACAGTTGTTCTTTTGTATATTTACATTTTTGTATATTTAGATTCAAGTCAATGGGTGCAGAAAAAAAAAAAAATCGCAAAAAAATCGCAGTTACTGAGTGAGTCACACAAGAAGGACATGCCACTCACACACACACACACACACACACACACACGCAGCCCCCCACAGCAGCCTATTGTAAATCCTGTGGTGTCACAGTAATGGCCTTAATTACAGAACAAAAGCGGTGATTATAGGTTGTTTGCTTAAATCCTTCAGGTCATTCGACCCGTCTCTGGGTTCCAAAGGTAGAAATGTTAAATGACCCCTCTCTGGGACTTCTAGTGTTAAAAGGGCTTGAGGAGCCGGCACGCTTCCCTCATGACCCTCCAATGACAGATCTCAAAGTTATACAGTCATGGCCAAAAGTTTTGAGAATGACACAAATATTGTATTTTCACATGATCTGCTGCCCTCTGGTTTTTCTGTGTGTTTGTCAGATGTTTTTATCACATACAGAAATAGAATTGCATTCATATTATGAGTAACAGAAGCTTATATTGACAGTTAGAATGAGTTAATGCAGCAAGTCAATATTTGCAGTGTTGACCCTTCTTCTTCAGGACCTCTGCAATTCTCCCTGGCATGCTCTCAATCAACTTCTGGACCAAATCCTGACTGATAGCAGTCCATTCTTGCAGAATCAATGCTTTCATTTTGTCTGAATTTGTTGGTTTTTGTTTGTCCACCCGTCTCTTGATGATTGACCACAAGTTCTCAATGGGATTAAGATCTGGGGAGTTTCCAGGCCATGGACCCAAAATCTCTATGTTTTGTTCCCTGAGCCATTTAGTTATCACCTTTGCTTTATGGCAAGGTGCTCCATCATGCTGGAAAAGGCATTGTTGAGCGCCAAACTGCTCTTGGACGGTTGGGAGAAGTTGCTCTTGGAGGACATTCTGGTACCATTCTTTATTCATGGCAAGACTGTGAGAGAGCCGATTCCCTTGGCTGAGAAGCAACCCCACACATGAATGGTTTCAGGATGCTTTACAGTTGGCATGAGACAAGACTGGTGGTAGCGCTTACCTCTTCTTCTCCGAATAAGCTGTTTTCCAGATGTTCCAAACAATCGAAAAGGGGATTCATCAGAGAAAATGACTTTCCCCCAGTCCTCAGCAGTCCACTCCCTGTACCTTTTGCAGAATATCAGTCTGTCCCTGATGTTTTTTCTGGAGAGAAGTGGCTTCTTTGCTGCCCTCCTTGAGACCAGGCCTTGCTCCAATAGTCTCCGTCTCACAGTGCGTGCAGATGCACTCACACCTGCCTGCTGCCATTCCTCAGCAAGCTCTGCACTGCTGGTAGCCCGATCCCGCAGCTGAAACACTTTTAAGAGACGGTCCTGCCGCTTGCTGGTCTTTCTTGGGCGCCCTGGAGCCTTTTTGGCACCAATGGAACCTCTCTCCTTGAAGTTCTTGATGATGCGATAGATTGTTGACTGAGGTGCAATCTTTCTAGCTGCAATACTCTTCCCAGTTAGGCCATTTTTGTGCAGTGCAATGATGACTGCACGTGTTTCTTTAGAGATAACCATGGTTAACAGAAGAGAAACAATGATGGCAAGCACCAGCCTCCTTTTAAAGTGTCCAGTGGTGTCATTCTTACTTAATCATGACAGATTGATCTCCAGCCCTGTCCTCATCAACACCCACACCTGTGTTAATGGAGCAATCACTGAAACGATGTTAGGTGGTCCTTTTAAGGCAGGGCTGCAATGATGTTGAAATGTGTTTTGGGGGATAAAGTTCATTTTCTAGGCAAATATTGACTTTGCAAGTAATTGCTGTTAAGCTGATCACTCTTTATAACATTCTGGAGTATATGCAAATTTCCATTAGAAAAACTGAAGCAGTAGACTTTGTAAAAATTAATATTTGTATCATTCTCAAAACTTTTGGCCATGACTGTATATTGTCTCTTTGATCTGCTGCATGCACTAATCATTCACCACCTTCTGCTGACAGTCCAGCATGTTTAAGGTGGAGTTCCACTGAGCTGGAAGTTGCAGATGAGGCAGTGCAAAAGCAGATTGTTTTGTCACTGCAAATCGAGCAGGATGTTTCTTATGACGGAAGAATGACTAAAATGTGCAGAGATTTTTCTGGCCATGAGGACACCACTTTTAAGTCATTATACAGGTTAATAAAGCAGCTCCCCACTAGATTCAGTACATGCAGCATACATGGAAATGTTTTAATTGACCCAACTGCAGCACCTCAACAATATTGGTGCCAATGTAACTGACAATGCTGCATAGATGTATTTGGCAAGGAGCCATCCAGCAGGATACTTGTAGTATACAATAAGCAGCTCCTCTGTTGTGTGACTCCTCTGATCCAAGCTCATTAATTGTAAAACCGGATGGCAGTACTTCACTTTGCACCAATGAGACGAGGGGGGAGGAGGAGAAGAGGAAATGGAAGCAACGCTTTGCCCTGGTGAAGATGGTGGTGGGAAATGTCCAGAGAGGAGGATCCAGAGAAGGTGGATGGGCCCTGCGTTTCTGGACTGTGCCTGCTACTGCTCAAAATATTGACCCAGTGGGCCGTGAATGCCATGTATTGTCGTAGTCCATAATTGCGGCTCCACATGTCGATGGTGGCGTGCACCTTTCCCCAGACTGACATATCGAGTTAAAGGCTCACATTCTCCGACATATGGAGATATAAAGCAGGGACACCTTTCCTAGAGAAATAATGGTGGCTAGGTATCCTCCATCGAGGTTGAGCGCATGCCATCAGTTGACTAAATGCAGTGGAATCGACTAAATAGTACGAAATTGACTGCACCGCCTGTAGCTTGGCCAGGTGCAAGTTAAGTTGCAGAACCGCTGGATGCCTGGGCACATATTGCTGTTTCCTGGACGCACATTCCCTTATAGATGACTGACGATGTGGAAGAAGAGGAGTAGGGGAAGTTGCTGATGATGTTGATAATGATGACCATATGCTAGGTGTAGATGTGGCCTGCCTACAAGGAAGATTACAGGGAGGAGAACAGCTTTGCTCACTTCCCCTGCCACTGCCAAGTCTATTTTTCTATATAAGAAAGTGATGTCTTTTCATGTACTTGGAGATGTCATTTCTACATTTGTTACTGCATGACCACAGCTAAGTTTCTCCACATGAAAAAAGAAACAGAAGAGAACTCCGAACTTCAAACTTTATTGTGAGTCGACAAAACCAGCCATAGCTGGACGCAGAGCAAACAGAGACTGGCCATTTTGTGCACATCGCGCTTCTACAGGCTGATGATGTGACTGTGCCTGGGCGCTCATAATATAGCGCCACCCCCCACACAGTCGCCTTCACAACCACCAATCTCCTTCACATAGGCTTAACGCATGCGCCTTTGTCCCAGCAACCGGGAAACTCCATTAAAATCAAAATATAAAAAGAAACATAGCATAGAAAAATGGCAGTAATAGTGGCATCGCATCAGAGGCTCCTCCCTTTCAATATATATATTAAGAAAACGTCAAGTGTCCTAAAATATCTCTTTTTATGGGATCTTTATCCAGTTAATACAGGGGTAAATATCCCTTCATTACAGGAGTATACTACTATTTATTTTCTAATACAATATTAGAGGTGGAATACATGAAATAGGAGGAGAGAGGGTTCACAAAATAGAACATATACATATATGACACACCTAGTTCTAGAATTCTCTAGCTAAGGGGAGAACATCCTCATATCTATCTATCGTTCAGTCCCAAAGGACTGTGTTTTTAAAATCCATCTCCCTTCACATTTCAATAAATCTTGGCCTCGGTCACCTCCTCCTGGATTAATGTTCACTGCTTCGATGCCAGTAAAACGCAGGACCCTTGTGTCACCTCCATGAACATCTCCCACATGCTGGATGAGGCGGGGGTAACCCTGTCCTGTGGAGAGAGATTTCACAAGCTCTCTAAAACGAATATGTAAATTCCTTAGGGTTTTGCCAATATGAAAACGTTGGCAAGGATAAAAGCTCACATAAACCAAAAATGTGCTCTTACAGTTTATGAATTGGGTCACTATGCACTGCACGCCGTCTGTATATAAATTCCTACTCCTTAAATTCTGTGTGCAATAATTGCAATGTCCACAGGCAAAATTGCCCTTGTGGTGCCCCCTTAGTATCCGAGAATCTACTATGAACTGATTTGTTCCTCAAGGAACTTCTTTTAAAAGTAATCATTGGTCCCACTGGAAACATTTTAGCAAAATCTGGATCTTCCTGGACTATGCTCCAACTTTTTTGAATAGCAGTAGGTATGATATCTGCATATAAAGATGGCTGTATCTTGGTCCTTGTTATCTCATCTTACTCTGGGTTTTTATAATAAATCCCTTTGTGTGGTTAACAAGGTCCTATCTCCTCTGATATCCCCTCTGTATCAACCTTCTCTCCAGGTCGTTCTCCTGCTGCTGGAAGGTGGCTCAGTCACTATTAACCCCTTAATGACCCAGAGCGTAATAGTACGTCCCAAGTCGCATGACGATGTATGGAGAGCGCTCAGGAGCTAAGTGCTCTCCATACACTGCGGGTGCCGGCTGTATAATACAGCCAGGACCCGCCACTAACAGCAGCGATCAGTGCCTGCACCGATCGCGGCTGTTAACCCTTTAGATGTCGCGGTCAAACAGGACCGCGGCGTCTAAATTGCGCAGCCGCCACTGGCGCCACCATTTTTACCTGATCGTCACCCTCCAGAACGTCATCGGAGGGCGGCGATTGGTTGCCATGACAGCCAGGAGCCTATTGAAGGCTCCCAGGCCTGTCATTACATTAGAGCTATTACGCGATGCCAGAGGCAGCGCCTAATAGCAGTGACGGCATTTTGTAGCATACAGTAGTATCGTAGTGAATAGTATGACCCCCGAGGTTTCAAGGTCCCTAGGGGGGAGTCTGATCATACAAGTAAAAGTATAAAAAAAAAAAAAAGTTTTTAAAAGTATGAAAAAATAAAAAAAACACAAAAGTTCATATCACCCCCCTTTCCCTAGATCAGATATAAAAGTAAATAAACAAAAGTAAGCATAAACACTTTAGGTATCCCCGCGCTCCAAAATGCCCGAACTATTAAAATATTTAAATATTTATCCTATACGTTGAATGGCGTAGCAGGGAAAAAAAATCAAAATGGCCAAATAGCGTTTTTTTCAACACTTTGTCTCCTATAAAAAATGGAATAAAAAGTGATCAAACCATCAGATCTTTCCCCAAATGGTATCAATAAAAACGTCATGTTGTCCCGCATAAAAAGACGCCTTACCCAGCGCCATACATGTAAATATGAAAAAGTTACAGGTGACACAATATTGCGACGCAAAATTTTTATTCTATTTAGCAAAGTTTTTAATTTTTTAAAAGGTATCAAAACATTACAAATACTCTATAAATTTGGTATCGCCGTGTTCGTACTGACCCGCAGAATACAGGTAACTGGTCATTTTTACCACACAGTGAATGTTGTAAAAATTAAACCCATATGAATTTGGCGCAAATGCAGTTTTTCTCCAATTGCACCTCATTCTGAATTTTTTTCCAGCTTCCCAGTACATTGCACAGCATATTGAATAGTGACATTACAAAGTACAATTTGTTTCGCAAACAATAAGCCATCATGTGACTCTGTGAACTGAAAAATGCAAAAACAAAAAATGGCCCGGTCATTAAGGGGTTAATTCATGTAAGACGTAAAAATTGGCCATAAGGAACGGCTGTTTTGACGTGTCTAGGATGGAAGCTGTTATAATGTAAAAGTGCATTAGTAGCGGTAAGCTTCCTATAGCCCTTAGTGATAATAGAAGCTCCCTCCAGCAGTACAGCCATGTCCAGAAAATCTAACTGGGTGTCACCAAAAACAGAAGTGAATTGCATGTTCATTTTGTTACCTTCATTAACGTATTTTACATCATCATGAAAACCTGGGGGACTACCGGCCCAAATGATGACTACATAATCGATATGCCTAAAAAGACGAACTATATACCTAAGAAAGGGGTTAGATGTATTTCAAACTCAGCCAAGAATATATTAGCTAGAGTACATGCAGCAGTAGTACCCAAATCTTGTTGTAGATTAAAATAAAGCGCAGCAGGCCCTGTGCCCTCACCTGTCCTCAACCTGCCTCTGTCCTTTTCTGTTCCCTCAGCCAGAGAAGTACTCTATGCTGTGGGCTCAGATCCACTGTACAGTGAGGAGGAGGTACTAGAGGGCAGTCAGCAGCTACTGCTCAGCCAAGATCTGGAGGAGACATCCGCCGCTTCCTCGGGTAGGAGAGCAAGTAGCGATGAGAGTGGCGTGGGAGCTGGTGTTGAGGAGGACATCAGTGACCTGCAGACAGTAGTGGATGACGATGTAGCCGATCGTAATTGGGAGCCGGGTGATGAAGGGGCTTCATTGTCATCAGGAGAAGAGGGTTGCAGCTTGCACATGAGGCAGTGGCGGAGTCAGCAGGGTGGCAGCAGTGGGAGGTCAGGAGCTAAACGTGCCCGGGGTAGACTACCCACTTCACAGCAGCCTACATGCCCGGAAAGCAGTACTGCAGGGGTTCACGGAGACAGTGGTCGTAGCTGTCAGTTAGCGCGGAGTGTTGGGGGTAAAATCACCTACTCGGCGGTGTGGCAGTTTTTTGTAAAGCCACTGGGGGAGGTGAACATGGCCATATGTTCAATCTGTGGGCAGAAGGTGAAGCGTGGTCAGGGTGCCAATGTTGGTTCCCTGCGTCACTGTATGTCCTCCTCAGGCTGCTGCCACCTCCTCACTCTGCCACTGGGTCTCTGTATGGCCACCTAAAGCTGTTGCTACCTACACATTATATCACCTTGCCACTCTGTGGCCTACTCACGCTGCTGCCACCTCCTCACTCTGCCACTGGGTCACTGTATGGCCTCCTAAGGCTGTTGCTACCTCCACTTCTGCCACTGGGTCACTGTATTTCCTCCCAACGCTGCTGCCACCTTCTCACTCTGCCACTGGGTCTCTGTAAGGCCTACTCATGCTGCTGCCAACTTCACATTATGTCACTTTGCCACTCTGTGTCCTCCTCATGCTGCTGCCAACTCCACATTGTCGCCTTGTCACCAGCAACTTGGCCAGGTGACACCTCGTTTGCCTGGGCAAAGTCAAAGTCACACAGGGGAGGAACTGGGTCACTGTATGTCCTCCTCATGCTGCTTCCACTGGGTCACTCTGACACTGGGTCACTGTATGGCCTCCTAAGGCTGCTGACACCTCCACAATGTCACTGGGTCACTGTGTCCTCCTCATGCCGCTGCCACTGGGTCACTGTATGGCCTCCTCATGCCGCTTCCACTGGGTCACTTTATGGCCTGCTCGTGCCGCTGCCACTGGGTCACTGTATGGCCTCCTCATGCCGCTTCCACTGGGTCACTGTATGCCCTCCTCATGCTGCTGCCACTGCTGTTTCATTGGATGTCCTCCTCATGCCACTGCCACTGGGTCACTGTATGGCCTCTTTATGCTGCTGCCATTGGGTCAATGTAAAAAATTTTTGGGAAATTCGAATCGAACTGCAGAATCGAACTTTTGAGAAATTCGCTCATCTCTAGTGTGCAACCGGGTTTGCATCTTCAGTTCTCTTCCCCTGTCTCCTAATCTGTAATATGGGATTGGAGAGGAGGAGTTAAGTTAATGTTACAGGATTTTGTTATTGTAGTGAGGGGGTCTGTGAGAAGTGTGAACATTAGGACCTCTATAGCTGTGCAACTGGGAGGAGGTTGTTGCTATTAACATGGCAGGTGCTATTTGGCCAGGGAGAGAGTAACACAAAGGTAAATAGCACGTCTTATAACTGCGTGTCCGCGGCTTTCACTGCATCATTTATGGAGATGTCCGCACGTACATTAACCCCAATCATAAAGAGACAAGTGACAGACATAGCAAGTAAAGTGTGAGCGGATCCTGCATATAAAGTGTGGTGCTATTAGTAATCCTGCATGGCGGCACTCGTAGTCAGGCTTATTATAATCAGTACATGTCCTATTTACTGCTTGTCCATTATGTTATAGGAGATTTCTTTCTGCAAAGTATTCTTTGTATGATGGAAAGTGATTCCCCATAGTAGCTAGATGTATAGATACATACTAGTGCATCTCAATAAATTAGAATATCATCAGAATTACCCTTCTTGTGGATTGCGTCAATGAATGCCTTCTGGAAATCTGTCCGCAGTCTTCCCCATGATTGTGTCGCCTACTGAACCAGACTAAGGGACCTTTTTAAACACTTAGGAAGCCTTTGCAGGTGTTTTGGGTTAATTCTTCTAATTTTCTGAGATAATGACTTTTGGGTTTTCCTTGGCTGTAAGCCATAATCATCAACATTAACAGAAATAAACACTTGAAAAAGTTCACTCTGTTTGTAATGACTCAATATAATATATGGGTTTCACTTTTTCAATTGAATTACTAAAAAAAAAAATTAACTTTTTGATGATATTCTAAATTATTGAGTTGCACTAGTAGATGTAAGCCTCAGATCCTTTCTAGACATAGAAACATAGAAGAAAGATGGCAGAGAAGACCACCTACCCCCATCTAGTCTGCCCGCAGATTAATTCTTTTTTGTTTTTCTCTTGGGAAACCCCTTTAAGTGTGTCTATCCTATGATTTTGAGTAACCCATGGAGAGGTGTAAAAAAACCAAACAAACATATTCAACTGTCCCTGACGCTCCATTGTCCATCTTGTGCTAGGGCCACATTGTCAGAAGTCCTGAAGTTCACATGACTTCTGGGATCATTCAGTAAGGAATTGGTGACATATATATATATATATATATATGATGTCACTGGTCCCATTCCAGCAACGGCCAAGGACACTAACTGGTCTCAGCAATCATGTGAGTCTGAGAATGGGTACTGGCTCATGCCAGCTGCCCTATGGGTTGCACCAAATCATGGAAACCTCTTTAAAGAGGACCATTCCCACCTCCGCCAACTCCTGTATTCTCAATAGCTGAATCTCCACTGATTCCAGCTTAGTTGGTGTTTTTATTCCATGCACCCCCCTCCTTCCTTTTCCCAAGCAATAATTTCTGTCAGTTTCAGCATCCAGTATGCCAATCGGGCTCTCTCCTGTCAGAAGGGTGGTCCTGGACTGTCTGAGACCACCAACCTGGCAGTAGAAGTCCCAATTAGCACATTCAATTCACTCCTAAAAACCGTATTCACCACCTTAACACATGTAGAGCGTTCCATCATATCCTATCTTTCCCTTTTTCCTTATACTATAATTGGCAGTCTGGGGAATATATAAGACCTCTTTATAACAAAGTTCCCTCCTTTTTATGCTATGAGTAGTCCTGTATAGTTCCCAGTGCGTGAGACACCTTACTGAATGTAATCCTCCCTGTTTTCCTTCAGGTTTCTAAAGTACAGGACTCCCACTGCTAAAGTCTAAAGATGATGGTCCATGACCCAACAAGGATGGACGAGGACAGAAGCCACATGGCTGCAGGGATATTACACCTCACCCTAGAGATAGTGGATATTATAACTGGAGAGGTGAGAGCTTCACAGGACGTCCCTCTTACCTATATTACTATAACAGGTAATGGCTGGACAGGTGAAGGATTCTTAGTCTATGTACTGATCTGTAGTCTCTCTCTCCATACACAGGAGTACACAGTACTGAAGAAGTCGTCTGGTGAGTGTGTGACACCCCGTGTGTCAGGAGGACGGAGCAGGAGCCAGAGCCCCAATACAGAGCCAGAAGGAGGATGGAGAAGGAGCCGGGACCACATCACAGAGCCAGGAGGAGGAAGGAGCACAAACCAGGGCCACATCACCGAGTCTCCCCACCATTCCTTGATACATGAGCAGAAGATTCTAGAACTCACCAACAAGATCACCGAGCTGCTAACTGGAGAGGTGACACTGCTGGGAATGCTGGGAAATTCTCCAGTAACAGCACTGGAGGGGTCTGGGTGATGACTGTATCATTGTGTTGTCAGGTTCCTATAAGGTGTCAGGATGTCACTGTCTATTTCTCCATGGAGGAGTGGGAGTATTTAGAAGGACACAAGGATCGGTACAAGGAGGTCATGATGGAGAATGACCCACCAAGGATGGACGAGGACAGAAACCGCATGGCTGCAGGGATATTACACCTCACCCTAGAGATAGTGGATATTATAACTGGAGAGGTGAGAGCTTCACAGGACGTCCCTCTTATCTCTATTACTATAACAGGTAATGGCTGGACAGGTGAAGGATTCTTAGTCTATGTACTGATCTGTAGTCTCTCTCCATACACAGGAGTACACAGTACTGAAGAAGTTGTCTGGTGAGTGTGTGACACCCCCGTGTGTCAGGAGGATGGAGCAGGAACCGGGGCCCCATCACAGAGTCAGAAGGTGGACAGAGCAGGAGCCGGGGCCACATCACAGAGCCTCCCCCTCTCTCCCTGATACATGAGCAGAAGATTCTAGAACTCACCAACAAGATCACTGAGCTGCTGACTGGAGAGGTGACACTGCTGGGAATGCTGGGAAATTTTCCAGGAACATCATTGGAGGGGTCTGGGTGATGACTGTATCATTGTGTTGTCAGGTTCCTATAAGGTGTCAGGATGTCACTGTCTATTTCTCCATGGAGGAGTGGGAGTATTTAGAAGGACACAGGGATCAGTACAAGGAGGACATGATGAAGGATCACCAGCCCCCAATATCTCCGGGTAATAAGAGAGCTTCTTGGATTTTTCATCAATATTTTGAAATATTTGGACCTGGATGAGGCTTTAAATGAGTATCTAAACCTGACCTGGGGGAGGCTGTGGATATGATGTATCTAGACTGGACCTGGGGAAGGATGTGGATGTTGTGTATCTAGACTGGACCTGGGGGAGGCCGTGGATGGTGCACATCTAGAGTGGACCTGGGGGAGGCTGTGGATGGTGCGTATCTAGACTGGACCTGGTGGAGGGTGTGGATGGTGCGTATCTAGACTGGACCTGGGGGAGGCTGTGGATGGTGCATATCTAGACTGGACCTGGGGGAGGCTGTGGATGGTGCGTATCTAGACTGGACCTGGGGGAAGGCTGTGGATGGTGCGTATCTAGACTGGACCTGAGAGTGGCCACTCAGGAGATTAGTAGAGAAATAGCTTGTGAATTGAGCATGATATTTTAAAGAATGGAACAATATGTTGGAATGGAATGACTCCATATTGGACTGTCTTTCAGGGGTTCTGGGTTCAGCTCCAATGTGAGAGCATTTTCATTGTCATTGGCTCACTGCTTTATCTGATACTTCTGCGTGTTCTGTACACTGTAGTTTTATACATGTCTTGATTATGTTATAGATTTTATTTAAGGCATAAATTGTAAAATAGCAATTATTTTTAAAAAAAAAATTACTTTTTTTTTTAGGAGAAGACTGGAGAAGAGGCTACCATGGATATGTCCTTTCATCTGGCTATTCTGAAGGAGAATATAATCAATCACAGATCGGCAAAAAGAGAACTGGACATGGGAAAAGTTTTTCATGTTCTGAATGTGGGAAACAGTTTAAAAAGAAATCTAATCTCTCCATCCACCAGAGAATTCACACAGATGAAAGGCCATTTTCATGTTCAGAATGTGAGAAATCTTTTACTAGGAAATCAGCTCTTGAGGAACATCAGAGAATTCACACAGGAGAGAAGCCATTTTCATGTTCAGAATGTGCGAAATGTTTTACTAGGAAATCACATCTTATTGGACATCAGAGAACTCACACAGGAGAGAAGCCATTTTCGTGTTTGGAATGTGGGAAATGCTTTATGCGTAAAGACTGTCTTGACAGGCATCAAAGAATTCACACAGGAGAGAAGCCCTATTTATGCTCAGAATGTGGGAAACGCTTTAGCCATAAGTCAAACCTTTTTGAACATCTTAGAACTCACACAGGGGAGAAGCCATATTCATGTTTGGAATGTGGGAAATGCTTTATGCGAAAAGATTCTCTTTTGGAACATGTTAGAAGTCACACTGGGGAGTTGTCATATTCATCTCTTGAAGGTGGGGACTATTTTAGTCAGAAATCAAACCTTATGGAAGATTTAAGGGTTCACACAGGAGAAAAGCCATTTTCATGTTCTGATTGTGGAAAACATTTTAAAAAGAAATATAATCTCTCCATGCACAAGAGAATTCACACCAATAAAAGACCATTTTCGTGTTTAGAATGTGGGAAATCTTTTACTAGAAAATCACATCTTGTTGGACATGAGAGAACTCACACAGGAAATAAACCATTTTTATGTCTGGAATGTGGAAAGTGGTTTAAACTGAAACATCATCTTGAAAGGCATCAAGGATGTCACACAAGAGAGAAGCCCTTTTCATGTCCTGAATGTGGGAAATGTTTTGCCCAGAAATCAGATCTTGGTAAACATCAGAGAATTCACACAGGAGATACACCGTTTTCATGCCCAGACTGTGGGAAATGCTTTGGTCAAAAATCAGGTCTTATGCAACATGTAAGAAGTCACACAGGGGAGAAGCCATATTCATGCTCAAAATGTGGAAAACGGTTTACAAGGAAGTCACATCTCCTTGAACATGAGAGAATTCACACCGGAGATAAACCATGTTCATGTGCTGAGTGTGGTAACATTTGTAAGCTTAAACATTATTTTAAGAGATATCAGGAAAATGACATCGGGGAAAAGCCATTTTTATGTTTGAAATGCGGGAAATGTTTTAGCCAGAAGTCACGTCTTATTAGACATCAGAGTGTTCACGCAGGGGAGAAGCCATATTCAGGCTCAGAATGTGGACAATGTTTTACCCAGAAATCAATTCTTGTTCACCATCTGGCAACTCACACAGGAGAGAAGCCATATTCATGCTCAGAATGTGGAAAATGTTATAGCCGCAAATCTTGTCTTGTCATACATGAGAGAAATCACACAGGGGGAAATGCATTTTCTTGTTTGGATTGTGGGAAATGCTTTATACTTAAAGATTCTCTTGTGGAACATCTAAGAACTCACACAGAAGAGAAACCATATTCATGTTCTGTATGTGGGGAATGCTTCATGCTTAAAGGTCATCTTGAGAGACATCAGAGAATTCACACAGGAGAGAAGCCATATTCATGCTCAGAATGTGGACAGTGTTTTACCCAGAAATCAATTCTTTTTCACCATCTGGCATCTCACTCAGGGGAGTAGCTATTTTAGTTACAAATCAATGGAGGAAAGAAGTGTGGCAGATGTGGAGCTGTGTTGTAGGGCCTGCTTACTCAGGAAGCCTTAAAGGAAGACTAGAAAAGACAGAAAATGTACCAAGACTACCTTGATGGAAAACAGGCACTTGTTTAGTGCCACCTTTTGGAAGGTAGATCTGTGTGGATTAATGCATGGCTTTCTGAAAAAAAATTTATATTACAATTAAAGGGAGACGTTTGGTCCAAAAAGTCTCCTAAATCAACAATAATGATGGGTAAAGGCCTTTAATACGAGCAGAATCATACCTTTGTGGCCAGAAACTGATGATACAATGAAGCTATAATCACTGGTGGCAGACCCAAATTATTAGATTTGCCTACAGTCAGCTGTGATGCAGGCAGAGGCTAAAAAATGTCTTTCACTTCTGAAAGGGCAACATTGGTCTGAAATTTTAGAGGACATTCAGAACACCTATGGCTATCTATAGGCAAATCTGGCTAATTAGGCCTGTCTCTGATGAACTTGAGGTTTAGAGTTAATGAGGACCTTTCATGTCCTCATGCTTATGCGGTTTTACATACTGCTAGAAAGCCGACAGTGTGCTGAATTCAGCGCACTGTCTGCTTTCTCGTTATGTGCCCTGGTAGAGGAGATATCGGTGCCATTAGTTTTGGCACCAATCTCTCCTCACTGTCAGAAGGGCGTTCCTGACAGTATAGCATCATCACTGGGCTGTGAGGAACGCCTCCCCCACCCCCTGAATTCAGCGCACCGTCTGCTTTCTCGTTATGTGCCCTGGTGGAGGAGATATCGGTGCCATTAGAAGGGCGTTCCTGACAGTATAGCATCATCACTGGGCTGTGAGGAATGCCTCCCCCCCTTCCGAATTCAGCGTACTGTCTGCTTTCCTGTTATGTGCCCTGGTGGAGGAGATATCGGTGCCATTAGAAGGGCGTTTCTGACAGTATAGCATCATCGCTGGGCTGTGAGGAATGCCTCCCTCCCTTCCGAATTCAGCGTACTGTCTGCTTTCCCGTTATGTGCCCTGGTGGAGGAGATATCAGTGCCATTAGTTTTGGCACCATTCTCTCCCCACTGTCAGAAGGGCGTTCCTGACAGTATAGCATCATCGCTGGGCTGTGAGGAACGCCCTCCCCCCCTCCTGAATTCAGCGCACTGTTGGCTTTCTAGCAGTATATGAAACTGCACTTTCATGAGGACACGCACTGTAATAGTATGGCGCTGTCTTCTGTGAGTTAACGCATTCTGCCGTGCTATTGGGGTTACCGATATGTATTTAATGGCAGCTGGGGTCTGATCAGTGACCCCAGGCTGCAGGAGCCACATTCCTGGTTGATCCTGCCCATAACTCATAGGCTGACTTCCTGTATACAACTTCAATACACGTGAAAAAAAAAATGTGAAAGAAAAAATTAAATTAAAAAAATAATAAATAAATTCCATTAAGTGCCCTTTTCCTATATAAAATGAGTTATGTAAACAAAAAAAACTAAAAACAATACATATGTGATATCGCCGCATCTATAAACAACCTGTACAATAAAACTGAAACATTATTTAACCTGCACAGTGAAGTAATGATTTTTTGCCATCTTGACTTACAAAAAATTTATGTAATATACTTAAAAGGGGTATTCCCATCTCAAGGATCCTATCTATATTGCGAGCTTATGTAAATTCAAGAGTTTTCCTAAATACATTGCTTTAGCAATGCTGCTTCATTTGCCTGTTAGATACAGTCATATGAAAAGTTTGGGCACCCCTATTAATCTTAATCATTTTTAGTTCTAAATATTTGGGTGTTTGCAACAGCCATTTCAATTTGATATATCTAATAACTGATGGACACAGTAATATTTCAGGATTGAAATGAGGTTTATTGTACTAACAGAAAATGTGCAATATGCATTAAACCAAAATTTGACCGCTGCAAAGTATGGGCACCTCAACAGAAAAGTGACATTAATATTTAGTAGATCCTCCTTTTGCAAAAATAACAGCCTCTAGTCGCTTCCTGTAGCTTTTAATCAGTTCCTGGATCCTGGATGAAGGTATTTTTGACCATTCCTCTTTACAAAACAATTCCAGTTCAGTTAAGTTTGATGGTCGCCGAGCATGGACAGCCCGCTTCAAATGATCCCACAGATGTTCAATGATATTCAGGTCTGGGGACTGGGATGGCCATTCCAGAACATTGTAATTGTTCCTCTGCATGAATGCCTGAGTAGATTTGGATCATTGTCTTGCTGAAATATCCATCCCCGGCGTAACTTCAAATTCGTCACTGATTCTTGTACATTATTCTCAAGAATCTGCTGATACTGAGTTGAATCCATGCGACCCTCAACTTTAACAAGATTCCCGGTGCCGGCATTGGCCACACAGCCCCAAAGCATGATGGAACCTCCACCAAATTTTACAGTGGGTAGCAAGTGTTTTTCTTGGAATGCTGTGTTTTTTTGACGCCATGCATAACGCCTTTTTGTATGACCAAACAACTCAATCTTTGTTTCATCAGTCCACAGGACCTTCTTCCAAAATGAAGCTGGCTTGTCCAAATGTGCTTTTGCATACCTCAGGCGACTCTGTTTGTGGCGTGCTTTCAGAAACGGCTTCTTTCGCATCACTCTCCCATACAGCTTCTCCTTGTGCAAAGTGTGTTGTATTGTTGACCGATGCACAGTGACACCATCTGCAGCAAGATGATGCTGCAGCTCTTTGGAGGTGGTCTGTGGATTGTCCTTGACTGTTCTCACCATTCTTCTTCTCTGCCTTTCTGATATTTTTCTTGGCCTGCCACTTCTGGGCTTAACAAGAACTGTCCCTGTGGTCTTCCATTTCCTTACTATGTTCCTCACAGTGGAAACTGACAGGTTAAATCTCTGAGACAACTTTTTGTATCCTTCCCCTGAACAACTATGTTGAACAATCTTTGTTTTCAGATCATTTGAGAGTTGTTTTGAGGAGCCCATGATGCCACTCTTCAGAGGAGATTCAAATAGGAGAACAACTTGCAATTGGCCACCTTAAATACCTTTTCTCATGATTGGATACACCTGGCTATGAAGTTCAAAGCTCAGTGAGGTTACAAAACCAATTTTGTGCTTCAGTAAGTCAGTAAAAAGTAGTTAGGAGTATTCAAATCAATAAAATGATAAGGGTACCCAAATTTTTGCAGCGGTCAAATTTTGGTTTAATGCATATTGCACATTTTCTGTTAGTACAATAAACCTCATTTCAATCCTGAAATATTACTGTGTCCATCAGTTATTAGATATATCAAATTGAAATGGCTGTTGCAAACACCCAAATATTTAGAACTAAAAATGATTAAGATTAATAGGGGTGCCCAAACTTTTTCATATGACTGTAAATCTTCCAATTGTTTACATATCATTTCCTCTGCCCCCAGCCTGTCCTGTAATAACAGGTCGGATGACATGACTCACTTCTCTCTGAAGGGGAGGGGGACTGACTTCTCTCGCTGCTCCTTTGGGGGAAGGGGGGCTGACTTTTCTCGTTGCTCTCCGGGGGGGCTGAGTTCTCTTGCTTCTCTCTGGAGGGGAGGGGGGCTGACTTCTCTTGCTGCTCTCCGTTTGGGACAATCAGGTCCGCTAATTACGGTTTGCTGATAAAGTCTCGGACATTGTCAGTTATTTCTCTCTGAAAACAGTAAGATAACATTGAGTTTACTGCAAGTCCTTTGACTTACAAGCTGCATTGAGTACAGGTGTATGAAACGAGTCTCTCATCGAGGCGATGTTTAGAGCATTGCTAATGGGAACTTTACAGCCTGTTTTTTTTTTTTAAAAAAGGAAGTTTGATAACATAATAAAGTATGTTACAAAAAATGTTCACCAACCACCTCCCGGCACAATAGCAAAAAAAAAAGGGCTTTAAAGCATATGTGCAATAGGCAAAAAGAAAACAAAAGGTGGCCATAGCCTTTAAGCACCCTCCATCAGTCATTGAAGAGATCATTAAAAGGTTTGGGGCAATTTATCACAAGGGGTATTTTTGAAGTCAGTTTGCTCTTATATTACACAAATCAAAATGTCACATGGTTTTGAGAAGCCATACCCTTTTCACTTCACTTTAGAAACTCATGTGCATGGTCCTTCATCAGATAGGAGACTGTTGTGAACCTTAGTCTCAGGAACATGCAGAAAATACTGCGGACTAAGAAACAAGTACCTGGCACTGCCAAGGTATAAAGTGTGGGTAGAAGGACCCCACCAAAGTCAGAAAGATCATCTGGAAGCTGCCGCCCTTCTGCAAGACTTCTGACACCTTTAATATGTGCCCAAAAAGCCTAAGATGCAATGGGGGGTGATTTATTCACAGTGGTGGAAAAGTAAAATCAAGCAGTTGCCCATACGATGTATCATCTACGTCATCTGAACAATGTGATGTCATCTATTGAAGGAATCTGAGTAAATGGACACACTAAACTGCTTGGTTGGTATAGACCACCTCTACGCTGGACCATATAAAATGGTACTGGCAGATTAAAAAAAAACAAAAAACTAAATAAAAACTGGAAAGTCCTGGAGACCGTGGCGGATGAAGGCCAATTTTTCACTGGTGTAATACAGGCCATGTTTGCGGCGGCCACCACCCTACCACACTCCTGCTGTATTTTTAACAGCTGTATCGCAGAACCAAGAAAAACCTACTGAATCCCAACCCTGGCCACAACCATCACAGTTTTGAGGTGGCTGTCAGAATAGTCATGTCATGGTTTATTGCTGCAACTACCTCAAAATACCGCCAAAATATGCCCTCATACAAGACTGTCTGTGTTTGCAACACTTGGGAATATATTGGGAGAGATTCATAAAAACTAGGGTTATGCCATCACCATCGGATGGTATGCGTAAATGAGCCACACCCACCACTGGGTCATGTGCCTAGAGTGAAATCTATTCCAGCTAATAGCCCCGCCTCCTGCATGACCCCTTTTTGTGAGAGTGTTGTGGGTGGCGTAAAAATGCCTTTTGGAGCAATTTACACTGCAACTGGTGTTTAAAAAGTTGTAAATTTGAGGTTTGCAGCTTTTTTTTTACTGTAAAAATCTGGCGTAAAATAACATCAAATCTGCCCCATTGCTGGCAACTCCCAAATCACTAGTGCACAAAGTAAAGGCTAGTAAGGTCCCTCCGATATAAAGTACCTCACTATTGTAACTAAGCAGTTACTAAGTAAAGGGATTGGAAAAAAAAACAGGGAAGGGGACAAGCAAAAGTAGAAAAATTTGGGGCACACCATCCGCATGCCTGGCCTGGCTCCCGGCTGAAAAAGCTGGACTATGTTCCAAAACTGAACGTCATAATCCCCATGACTGAGGTAGCAGCAAGCCAGGAATGGATCTATTTGTTCTGCTGCTATATATCCTTATACAGGGGAATCTCAATAAATGAGAATATCTGGGAAACGTTTCTTTCTTTCAGTAATTCCATTAATAAAGTCACCTCCTATATTTTCTAGATTCTTTACACGCAGAGTCTTCTATTCCAAGTGTTTTATTTCTGTAAATGTTGATTATGGATTACAGGGAATGAAAACCCAAATCTAAGAAAATGAGAATCTTGTAAATTCAGTGTCACCTGCCAAGGTTTCCTCAGTCTGGTTCAGTAGGACACACAATCCTGGAAGACGCTGATTATGGATTGTATTACTGAATGACTGAGATGAAGGAACGTTTCACAGATATTCTCGTTTATTGAGATGCTCCTGTAGATATCCTTACCCCCTGCTTCCCTTACCAGCAGCACAATAATGGGGTATTTCTGCCTGTGTGCTGGTAGGACAGAATGGAATTTTTAATAAATTATCTTTAAATTGTTAAATTAAATGACCCTCCTCTTCCTCAATATAAGGAAGAAAGCATCACCCCAACTGTGTTTTTTTCTGTCCTGTGAGGTGGGACAGTTGGGGGAAGGTTCTTTCTTAACCATATTGACAAACTTTTTTTCTTGTCACCGCTTTTGGCACCCCTGAGATCGCTTTATTACCTCACACCCACCACCAGTGGGTGTTCTGGGCTCATAGGATAATACGAAATGAGCTTTCTAAATTTTATATATTTATTAACCCATACAGAACATACATGTA
The DNA here is from genome assembly GCA_947044405.1 of Leptodactylus fallax. Classification (NCBI taxonomy): domain Eukaryota; kingdom Metazoa; phylum Chordata; class Amphibia; order Anura; family Leptodactylidae; genus Leptodactylus; species Leptodactylus fallax. The sequence continues at coordinate 212,483 of CAMRHE010000876.1, forward strand.
GCGGTTATCAAGCAAATACAGGTGGAAAGCAGCATGATACAGTGCACAAAATAAAAATGGGAATAAACAGCAGAAAAGGAAATATTACCAACACAAGCCTGTGATTGGGTCTCTGGGCTCCTGATGGTGAGCCCAGGGTGCGTCCTTAGGTTAGTCCAAAAGCATGCGCCTGGGCATTCTATTCCAGCGGCAGCACCCCCTTGACTCTGGGCAATGCTGTTCAGATGGCTTTCAGCAGGAGAAGACCATGTGGCCCCCACATGGCAGGCTTTTTGTGTTTTCCCTGCCCCCGCCCAGAGTGAGATCACTGGGGAGGGATGTTACACCTATCGGCTTGGAGCCACAGGACTAGAAAATGGTCCTGGTTCCTCATCAGGTGACCGAATTGTCAGAAAAGTGATATGAGGGGACTTGGGGCGAGAACCCCATCGTGTAGACACCAAGCATGACACCCTAATTCCCTTTGGGTAGGGAGTTGAATGTCTGGACCTGTCTCGGGCTCACAACGGCGCCATGATTAGACTGACCGTGTGCGTCTTTCTCTGGGGCATCTACAGAATTTATTGGGGTAACTGTGCGGTGCCCCCTTAAGGAGATACGAGCATAAAACTATGATCTCTCTGATCTATAAGTGGTGCCAGGCTGTCTATCTCTAATGTGGGTGAGCAGGAAACACCCTGGTGAGAGGCTGAGTGTTGCAAGAGTATGTTAATAAATAAAACAGAAGGACTGTGATTACCCAACAAAAGTGGTCCAGCTTCCTATAGCTGAGTTGAGGGAGCTTGAACAAATGGTCCACAAAGGGGGAGGAAAGGGGGAGGCTAGACACATATTTGTACAGAAATACATATACGGGAGTCCCTGATAAATACACCTCCTCATTCGGGTTTGTTTCCAGTTTCAGGGTTCTTTCCTCTGGATTCATCTGTATTCCTCAGTTTGGTTATTGGCCAGTCTGTTAGGAGTCTTTTGTGCCTTCTGGAACCTTTTTGCATCTGCGCTCTCCTAGCATGATCTATTTGAGCTGGTGCTCTGCTGGAATTTGCCTTCTCCATGGCGGTTCCTCCTGTACCAGATGTGACATTATACGACTCAGACTTTGCTCCAAGTGGCTTGCGGTGCCCGGGAATGATGTTGTATTCCCTTTGGCGCCTGGTTATGATCGGTGTTCGCAATGCAGGGGAATGACGTGGAGCTCAGCAAAGTGCATTCCTCCCCCTGCTTGATGTCAGCACTGTTGGCAAAGTTCTTATGGGAGGAAGTAGGAGGTTCCTCCTCAGGAAGGACAACTCAATTCCCCTATATAAGACAGCCTTCTCTGTTGCCTGGCCCCTTTGTTTTTGCAGAGAGCCTGACAATGTGGTCTATTGTTGCTGCTTTGGTTTATCCGCTTTTTGCGTATATAGCTGTGTATTGCAAAGATTTCTTTCTTTACTGTAATAATTTATCTGTTTTTTCATTTGCTGTATGGTAAATTATTTAATCCTTTTTTTTCTCTTCCTCAGTCTATGAATCTGAGTTAATTGTTTATTTTTTTGTTTCCATTAGATGTATTGGGCAGGTGATGAGCAGGGCCTGGTTTTCTCCACACATACCGCTTAGAATTAATGCCATAAAGTTCAATTTTGGTCTCCTCAGAGCAGAGAATCTTATTTCTCATAGTCTGGGAGTCCTTCATGTGTTTTTTGGCTTTCATATGTCTTGCACTGAGGAGAGGCTTCCTTCGGGCCCCTCTGCCATAAAGCCCTGACTGGTGGAGGCTGCAGTGATAGTGACTTTGTGGCACTTTCTCCCATCTCCCTACTGCATCTCTGGAGCTCGGCCACAGTGATCTTTGGCTTCTTCTTTACCTCTCTCACCAAGGCTCTTCTCCCACCATTGCTCAGTTTGGCTGGACGGCCAGGTCTAGGAAGAGTTCTGCTCGTCCCAAACTTCTTCCATGTAAGGATTATGGAGGCCACTGTGCTCTTAGGAACCTTGGCCAGATCTGTGCCTTGCCACAATTCTGTCTCTGAGCTCCTTGGGCAGTTCCTTTGACCTCCTGATTCTCATTTGCTGTGACATGCAGTGTGAGCTGTGAGGTCTTATATAGACAGGTGGGCGCCGCTCCTAATCAAGTCCAATCAGTTTAATTAAACACAGCCGGACTCCAATGAAGGAGTAGAACCATCTCAAGGAGGATCAGAAGGAAATGGACAGCATGTGAGTTATATATGAGGGTCACAGCAAAGGCTCCGAATACTTATGGCCATGGGAGATTTCAGGTTTTCTTTTTTAATAAATTTGCAAAAATATCTACATTTCTGTTTTTTTTTCTGTGAAGATGGGGAGCTGAGTGTACATTAATGAGAAATAAAAGGAACTTTTTTTGCTTTTAGCAAATGTCTGCAATGAAACAAAGAGTGAAACATTTAAAGGTGTCTGAATACTTTCCATACCCACTGTATGTGGGTATAAACTTCTGTTTGAGCGCACAGCAGGGTGCAGAAGAGAAGCAGCGCTATTTGGGTTTTGGACACCATATCAGTTATTGTATCACACCATGTCTAATGAAGGGAGCGAGTACTCCTGAAAGCTTACTTATAAATATACTCAGTTAGCCTCTAAAAGGTATCGCCTGATTTCTTCACTCTTCCACTACTCTCAATGGCTAACACGGTACAACATTATACTACCATAACACTTTGGCAGAGTCCTGAAATGTCAGTAAAGTGGAATCCCCTGACACATGACCCCATTTTAGAAACTACACCCCTGAAGGAATTTATCCAGGGATACAGTGACCATTATTACCCACCAAATGTTGCATTAATTTATTTTCCAGAAGTAAATGCTGTGCAAAGTGAAAAATATCAAATTAGGCCTCAAATGCGCCCGGAGCTTCTTCATGTCTGAGCTCTTATGTATTTCTAGGCAAAAAATTGTGGCCGCATGTCGGGAATTTCCAAAATCAGGAGACAGAGCATAATACCTGGAGAGCTGACTCTTCAAGGTGCCGTGAGATGGGCAGGACTTATTGGGCACTGAAATGGCCTATCTGGAAAAATGTCAATTTTCATTTTGCATCATCTGCTGCGTGTTTCTTTTTGGAAAGCATCTTTGGGGCCAAAATGATCACTATACCCTTTGAGGGGCGCAGTTTCCAAAATGAAGTCAGTTCTTGGTGCTCTCCACTGTATTAGCACCTTAGGGGCACCTGACAATGATTCTGCTCTCCAAAAGCCTAACGGCACTCCCTGCCGGAGTGGGTGCCAATACGGCAGTTTTCCTCCACATGTGGGGCATTTCCATAGGCAGGAGAAATTGTGTAACAAATTATGGGATACATTTTCCCCTTTATTCCTTAAAAATGAAAAATTTGTGGTTAAAGCAACATTTTACTGCAAAAAATATAATTTTAAATTTTCACTGTTGTGATGATTCTGCCTAAATATGGCCATAACTCAGCTATATTTTGGTCTCTGGGTATAGGATTTCCCTTCTTGCTTGCTTGCATACTGTGCGCAGCTACAAGCCTAGGTGCATATTGGCAGTAGCGTCTAGGCTTGAACAATAGGGCTCCATTGTATTCCTATACAGCCCTGGCTGATCAAACAATAGTGCATTGTTCAAGCCTGGGCTGTTGATCAGATATGACTGATAACAGTGTATCAACTCACTTTGTCTCATCTACATACAAAGGGTCTGAACGTGATTGAATTAACTCATCAGACGTACTGTCGCCGGTGACCTCATTCTGGGAGGTGGCATAAAGGGTATAAAAGATGAGGTAAGAGGTCTGTGGGAGGAGATTATGCAGGAGACCATCACAGACTACAGGATATGACAGACTTTGACTGAGATGCTACTATGAGCAGGCAGGTTGGAATGCTGCTGCTGACGATGATGAGCCTACAAGAGACTGAGAGAGACTATTGGACTAATGCTGAGAGACTGTTATGAGAGCATGCAGGCTGGATTATTGTACTGTGATGCCACATGCTAGGAGTTAATGCCACATGCTGAAAAGCCTCCACTGGTGACTCACACATGCCATGTGTGAGTGTTGGGCTATAGAACCACAGCAAGGACATGTGTGGTAAAGTAATCATTTCACCTTTAATCCCTTTTATTTTATTTGTACTGTATCTTGTAACTAGTAACTGTTAATGCTTGCATATATCTGCATATCTGTTCTGATCTGTATGTGTTAGATTTTAATACCGACCCATTTAGGGGTTAATAAATATATAAAATTTAGAAGGCTTGTCTTGTATTTATCTTGTGAACCCGACACTCACTGGCGGTGAGTGTGGTTTTTATATGAAAGAGGACTCAGGGTGTGGCCAAAGCGGTTTGGCGCACGGAGGATCTTTCACAACTGTCCAATGTTAATAAATCTATGAAACAGCTGTGGGTTCAAAATACTCAGTATAACCCTCGATAAATTCCTTGAGGGGTGGAGTTTACAAAATGGGGTAATTTTTTTTTGTTATACTGGTATTTTAAGGGTCTGCAAATGAGACATGGCACCCAAAAATGATTCCAGCAAAATTTGCCCTCAAAGCCAAATAGTGCTCTTTCAATTCCAAGCTCCACCATGTACCCATACGGCAGTTTATGATCACATACTGTATGGGGAATTGCCGTGTTCAGGAGAAATTGTGTAAAAAACTGTGAGGTGATTTTTTTTCATTTAATCTTTTGTGAAAATGAAAAATTTAGGCCTAATGCCCAAATTTTTCATTTTCACATCCCCTTGGTAGTAAATTCAGTGAAAAAGCTGTGGGTTCAAAATGCTGACTGTACCCCTCGATAAATTCCTTGAGGCTCTAGTTGCCAAAATGAGGCCATTTGTTGGGTCCTTCCACTGAGCTGTTACCTCAGGGGCTCTGCCAATGTGACATGGCGCCTGAAACCAATTCCCGCAAAATCTGCCCTCCAAAAAGCTCAATGGTGCTCCTTCCCTGCTGTGTGCCAATACCGAAATTTATATCCACATGTGGGTCATTTCCATAGTTGTGAGAAATTGCTTAACAAATTGTGGGGGGCATTTCTCCTTTTAACCCCTTGTAAAAATGAAATATTTTGGGTTAAAGCTCCATTTTATAGATAAGAATGTCATTTTCTATTTTCATGGCCCAATTTTGCGAAAGACCTGTAAGGTCAAAGTACTCACTATATCTCTTGATAAAATCCTTAAGAGGTTTAGTTTCCAAAATGGGGTCACTTTCTGGGAATTTCCACTGTTTGGCACCTCAAGGGCTCTCTGTAAATGTGTCATGGTGCCTGAAACTGATCACAGCAAAATGGGCCCTCCATAGCTCATTGGCTCATTCCCTTCTGCGTCTTGCTGTGTGCCCATATATCAGCTTACATTCACATGTGGGGAACTATGGTAGTCAGGAGAACTCGCATAACAAATTGTGGGAGCATTTTATCCTTTAACCCCTTGTGAATGTGCAAATACTAGGGCTAAATGAACATTTTAGTAAAAGAAATTGAAACGTGTAATCCCTGTTAAATGCTTATAGGTTTAAGCCAGCCCGGTCATCGGGGGACCTCTGTAGACTACTAGGAGTCGGCTGAAGCTCCTATGCTGCGTGTAATAGATAGCATAGGAGCATCGGGAGACATCTGGTCATCTGGTACAGGCAGAGGCGTAGCTAGCGGGGGGGGGGCAGAGGGGGCGGCTGCCCCGAGCCCACTGACTCTTTGGGGCCCACCCCAGGGCCGCCATTAATACATCCTTTATTTCTAACTTCACAGTATTTTAAACCGCAAGCCACATGAGGCTTGCGGTTTACAAGTCCCCGAGAGCACAGACCCATGTCTTCTTCTCAAACAGGTGGCGCGATGACGTCACAACATCGCGCCGCCCGCGCTCAGACACAGACGTCCTGTGCATGGACAGGGAGGAAGCGGCGGCTCCATTCATCAGCATCGCAGGCAGGTGAGTATGACTTTTATTTTTATTTTTTTAGCGCAGTTGTGGGTATATTAATAGTATAAGGGTTGGTTAGGAGGGGGAATTATAACTATAAAGGGAGGATTCATTAGGGGGCATTATGATGATGGGGGGTCCTTTATATAAGGGTTATTATAGGGTATTATGAATACAAGGGGGGAGGTTATTTATATAAGGGGCCATTAGGGGGCATCATTTATATTAGGAGGCATTATGAACATAAGGGGGTGGTCATTGATATAAGGGGTCATTAGAGGTGCAGTATTTATGTCAGGGGGAATCAGGGGCATAATATGAGGGGCAATTAATTTAATTAAGGTGGCACTTGGGTTTTAATAAGACTAAGGCCCCACATAGTGGGCTGCAGCAAAAAAGCGCTGCAGGAAAATCCATGGCGGTAACATTGTGGTTTTTCCCGCAGCGCTTTTCACAGAAGGACAGCAGAGGTTTCCTCTGTGGACTTTCTATTTTCAATACACCTATATGGAAACCGCCAGCATTTCCATAGGTATAATTGACATGCTGCAACGGTTTTGGAAATCACAGTGCGTCTGCTGCACGTATGTGTGGATGGGATTTGCTAGAATGCCACGTTTTTTTTCTGTGGGTTTTCGCCACATGGGGCCCCATCCCATCCCCAATTTGCAGTAAAATACACGCAGCGGATACGTTGCGATTTCCAAAACAGTCGCAGTTTTGGAAATCGCAGAATGTCAATTACACCTACGGAAACGCCAGCAGTTTCCCTATAGATATAATTGAAGCAGAAAGTCCACAGAGGAAACCTCTGCAAACATTCTATGCAAAGTGCTGCAGGAAGATCCACGATGCGTCGCCACAGCGGTTTTTCCCACAGCTATTTTTTGCTGCGGTACGCCACGTGGGGCCTTAAGGCGTTTTCCAGCTCATTTTTATTGATGATCTATCCTCAGAATAAATCACCAATAAGAGATAAGAGATTCCCCACTGATCAGCTGTATGGGGGGCCCCGGCGCCTGTTTATATCACATGCTGTCTGTATATAGTGACCCCCCCCCCACTGATCAGCTGTATGAGGGGCTATGGCGCCTGTTTATATCACACGCTGTCTGTTTATAGTGACCGTGTGATGTCATTCCAGTCTTGTCACAGACATGTATAGAACGAGGCTGTAGTTACATTACATGGCTGCTATGAAAAGAATGACACTATGTAATCAGAGAAGGGGTCACGGTGCTTACACAGGTACCGCGGTTCATTCAAACAGCTGATCCCCCGGGGTCCCGGGTATTGGAACCCCAATATTTTTTTTTCCTTGTTTTTTTTTTTTCTTTTTAATTAGGAAACACCTGGGGTATTATTAATAAGGGGAACTATTTAAAGGGGTGCACAGGGAAGTTATTAATTTAAAGATGCACTTGGGGGTATTATTCATTATGGGGGGATATACAGTTGTGTTAAAAAGTTTCCATACCCCGGCAGATTTTTTGGGTTTTTGGCCTTTTTTTCAGAGAATATGAATGATAACACAAAACCTTTTTCTCCGCTCATGGTTAGTGGTTGGTTGAAGCCATTTATTGTCAAACTTCTGGGTTTTCTCTTTTTAAACCATAATGACAACCAAAAACATCAAAATGCCCCTGTTCAGTAGTTCCCATCCCCCAGTTGTTAATAGCGTGTATTGCCCCCTCAGCTTGGAGTCTTTTGTGCTAGTTGTAGATGAGGCTCTTTATTTTCTCAGATGGGTCTCCAGTTCCTGTAAGTTCCTGGGCTGTCTTGCATGTCCTGAGCGCTTGAGATCTCCCCAGAGGGGCTCAGTGATATTGAGGTCAGGAGACAGAGATGGCCACTCCAGAACCTTCACTTTCTTCTGCTGTAGCCAATGACAGGTCGACTTGGCCTTGTGTTTTGAATGGTTGTCCAAGTCCGTCCCATGATGAGGGCAGATTTGCCTCCAGTATTTGCTGATAACGCGCTGCATTCATCTTTACTTCAGCTTTGACCAAGTTTCCTGAGCCTTTGAAGCTCACACATCCCCACATCATCAGTGATCCACCTCCGGGCTTTACAGTAGGAATGGGGTTCCTTCCATCATAGGCCTTGTTGACACCTCTCCGAATGTAACATTTATGGTTGTGGCCAAAAAGTGTGATTTTTGTCTCATCCCTCCAAATAACCTTGTTCCAGAAGTTCTGAGGCTTGTCTCTGTGCTGTTTGGTGTATTGAAGGCGAGATTCTTTGTGGCATTTGCACAGTAATGGCTTTCTTCTGGCAACTCCACCAGGCAGCCCATTTTTCTTCAAGTGCCTCCTTATTGTGCATCTTGTAACAGCCGCACCAATAGTTTTCAGAGAGTCCTTTATTTCAGCTGATGTTATGTGTGGGGGTTTCTTTGCATCCCGGACAATTTTCCGGGCAGTTGTGGCTGAAATTTTGGTTGGTCTACCTGACCGTGGTTTGGTTTTTACAGAGCCCCTGAGTTTCCATTTGTTAATCACAGTTTGAACATTGCTGACTGACATTATCAATTCCTTGGATATCCAGTTCAACTACCTTTTCCCATAGATCTGTGGACAATTCTTTTACTTTCCACATGACTCACAATCCAGAAATGTTAATGACTGGAGGAAAGATGCAACAGCCTGTCTGGATCCCAGAACCTCCCTCAGCTTTTATGCACACACACTGAGGTCACAGGTGAGGAGGTTACCTTTAGAAGTCATTCAAACCCCTTTGTGTCAACTTCTGGGCCTGTTATTAGGCCAAAATCACCAGGGGATGGGAACTTTTGAACTGGGTCGTTTTGATGTTTTTGGTTGTCATTATGATTTAAAAAGAGAAAACACAGAAGTCTGACAATAAATGGCTTCAACCAACCACTAACCAGGAGAGGAGAAAAAGGTTTTGTGTTATCATTCATATTCTCTGAAAAAAGGCCGAAAAATCTGCTGGGGTATGTAATCTTTTTAGCACAACTGTATTATATATTTTATTATTGGGGTAGCAGCAGGATGGGGGCTTTGTGCAGGTGAGGACAATGTGGGTCGGTGCCTGGAAAAGTGAGGAGCCAAAGATGTCTGTGTTGCAAATTTTACAGAGACTGGAAGAAGTGGTCATGGCCGTCCAGATAAAAGAGACGGGGAATATGAATGATTAGTCAGAGACGTCACCGGTAAGTCACTAAATGTTACTGCCCTGTATTCACCTAAATCGTCTGCAGAGCCCTGTGTAGAGCTGCTATATACCACTATACGCTCACCATATACTGATAGTATCGGTATATGAACATGTCCAAGTTGGGGGCCCACTTGGACATGTGCTGAACCCCTAGCTACGCCTCTGGGTACAGGACCTGTTTTTGAGAGTTATCTCCTGGTGTAGCCTAAACCAGTAAATCACTTTCCGCTTACCTGGTTATTAATGCAGCTGCCGGGATCCTCACTTTGGTGCCCCTGGGGCCGGGGAACAGAATAGAAGATGCACACATTATGTGTGCAAGAACAGATCCCTGGAGAGTTGCATTAATGTAATTATAGTTACAGTATGTGGGGGGGGGAACTATTACAGTTTTATTAACTGTGTGGGGGGGCACTATAACTGTAATAGTGCCCTATTACAGTTATAGTGCCACCCCCCAGTTAATATCAGTCCCCCCCACACACACAGGTAACGTTATGAACTGGAGGGGCACTATAACTGTAATAGTTCCCTAATAGCCCCCCCCCCACACACACACACACAAATGCATGTAATATTACCTATGGGGGGGCACTGCTAGGGCACTATAATGACATTACTTGGGGAGAGACTATTACCTGTGGGGGGCATTATAACAGTAATAGTACCCCCCCCAGTTAACATTACCTGTGTGTGGGGGGACCGTTATTAACTGTTATAGTAACTGTATTGGGAGGAAATTACCTGTGGCGGGCACTATTACAGTTATAATGCCCCCCAGTTCATAGCATTACCTGTGTGTGGGGGACTGTTATTAACTGGGGAAGGGGGCACAATTACAGTACTAGTAACCCCTGAGTGACGGCCCCCCTAATTGAATGAGGGCCACCTCCGCCCTCCCCATGCTTTTATTAAGGGAGCTCTCCATACCACCAATAAGTTGTGCTTGATATGGAGAGATCTCCCTTAAGTATAAATGGAATCACTAAATTCCACTGACTTCTACAATACCACCATTACTTCAGCCCTTGACTCTGTGGCCCCTCTCACTAACACCAGAGCCCGACCGATCAATAGACAACCCTGGCACACCGACCTGACTAAAAAACTGAGACGTGCCTCACGGGTTGCAGAACGCCTCTGGAAGAAAAGCCACTCCCAGCAGGACTTCCTTAGGTACAAAGAGGTAGTACTCACATTCAAGAAAAGCAGGTCTACTTCACCACACTAATATCTGCTCTATCCCGCAACCCCAAACAGCTATTCACTACCTTCACCTCCCTTCTCCGTCCTCCTGTGCCCCCTCCGACATCACTTATCACAGCTGATGACTTTGCCTCTTATTTCAAAAGCAAAATCGACACCATCAGAGACAGTCTCACCCCACACCCCCGACAACCACTCTATCCAACTGTCCTGTGCTCTTCATCTTTAACCTGTTTCTCCACCGTCACTGATGAAAAGCTCTCTCCCCTAATGTCTAAATCCCACCTTACTTCCTGCGCGCTTGACCCCATCCAGTCACATCTCATCCCCAAACTCTCTCTGACCTGGCCCTTTCTTGGATCTCCTCATACCTCACCAACCGCCCATTCAGTGTCTCCCACTTGCACACCACCTCCCCGCCACGCCCTCTTTCTGTAGGTATCCCCCAAGTCTCCGTCCTAGAACCCCTCCTGTTCTCCATCTACACCCTAGGCCTTGGCCAACTCATAGAATTTCATAGTTTCCATTACCATTGCTATGCTGACGACACCCAAATATATCTCTCTGGACCAGACATTACCTCCCTGTTGTCCAGAGTCCCAGAATGTCTCGCAGCCGTAGCCTCCTTTCTCTCCTCCCGCTTTCTCAAACTCAACATGGAGAAAACGGAGTTCATAATCTTCACCCCTCCACGCATGACCCCCCTACCTGACCCATCTATCAAAATTAATGGAACCACTCTCACCCCAGTCCCACAGGTCCGCTGCCTTGGGATAACCTTAGACTCTGACCTATCCTTCAAGCCTCATATTCAAACCCTCAACACCTCCTGCCGCTTCCAACTCAAGAACATCCACCGAATCCGCTCCTTCCTCACCCCTGAAACTACAAAGATGCTAGTCCACGCCGTCATAATCTCCCGCCTAGACTACTGTAACACCCTTCTCCATGGCCTCCCAGCTAACACTCTCGTCCCCCTCCAGTCCACCTTAAACTGTGCTGCTCGCTTGATACACCTCTTCCCCCGTTCTTCATCATGCATTTAGAGAGCATAGAGTATGTACTGGTAAGTATGTGACCCCTTCCCCCACACACATATATTTACCAGCCATTATTAAAATCAAATTCACTTTCAAGGATTTTTAGTTCTCTTCTTTGCAGAACTGCTATGGATTAGACATGGCTGAAGGGTTTCCTGAATGAACTGTTCATGGAAAAGTCTGAAAGCAGAGATCTGGAGACTTTTCTACAGCTGTTTTACCATGGCCACGGTATAGGAGACCCCCTATATGGAGTCCCCCAAATGAACAGCAGTGCTCAGTCACCTGCACTCACTCCTATACAGTAGGACCTCCAACTATAGCCATGCAGGTGTCACTAACATCCCCTCCTGCTTGTGTCTATATTACCCGCTATACTGCCTGTGCCTATATTACCCTCTATCCTACCTGGGTGTATATTACTCTATTACCCTCTATCTTGCCTGTGTCTATATTACCCTCTATCCTGCCTGGGTGTATATTACTCTATTACCCTCTATCCTGTCTGTGTCTATATTACCCTCTATCCTGCCTGGGTCTATATTACTCTCTATCCTGCCTGTGCCTATATTACCCTCTATCCTGCCTGGATGTATATTACCCTCTATCCTGTCTGGGCCTATATTACCCTCTATCCTGACTGGGTCTATATTACTCTCTATCCTGCCTGGGTGTATATTACGCTATTACCCTCTATCCTGCCTGTGTCTATATTACCCTCTATCCTGCCTGTGCCTATATTACCCTCTATCCTGCCTGGGTGTATATTACGCTATTACCCTCTATCCTGCCTGGGTCTATATTACTCTCTATCCTGCCTGTGCCTATATTACCCTCTATCCTGCCTGGATGTATATTACCCTCTATCCTGTCTGGGCCTATATTACCCTCTATCCTGCCTGGGTCTATATTACCCTCTATCCTGTCTGTGTCTATATTACCCTCTATTCTGCCTGGGTCTATATTACTCTCTATCCTGCCTGGGTGTATATTACTCTCTATCCTGTCTGTGTCTATATTACCCTCTATCCTGCCTGGGTCTATATTACTCTCTATCCTGTCTGGGTCTATATTACCCTCTATCCTGACTGGGTCTATATTACTCTCTATCCTGCCTGGGTGTATATTACTCTCTATCCTGCCTGTGCCTATATTACCCTCTATCCTGCCTGGGTGTATATTACTCTATTACCCTCTATTCTGTCTGGGTCTATATTAACCTCTATCTTGTCTGTGTCTATATTACTCTCTATCCTGCCTGTGCCTATATTACCCTCTATCCTGCCTGGGTCTATATTACCCTCTATCCTGTCTGTGTCTATATTACCCTCTATCCTGTCTGGGCCTATATTACCCTCTATCCTACCTGGGTGTATATTACCCTCTATCCTGCCTGTGTCTATATTACCCTCTATCCTGCCTGGGTGTATATTACTCTATTACCCTCTATCCTGCCTGGGTCTATATTACCCTCTATCCTGCCTGGGTCTATATTACCCTCTATCCTGCCTGTGTCTATATTACCCTCTATCCTGCCTGGGTGTATATTACGCTATTACCCTCTATCCTGCCTGGGTCTATATTACTCTCTATCCTGCCTGTGCCTATATTACCCTCTATCCTGCCTGGATGTATATTACCCTCTATCCTGTCTGGGCCTATATTACCCTCTATCCTGCCTGGGTCTATATTACCCTCTATCCTGTCTGTGTCTATATTACCCTCTATTCTGCCTGGGTCTATATTACTCTCTATCCTGTCTGGGTCTATATTACCCTCTATCCTGACTGGGTCTATATTACTCTCTATCCTGCCTGGGTGTATATTACGCTATTACCCTCTATCCTGCCTGTGTCTATATTACCCTCTATCCTGCCTGTGCCTATATTACCCTCTATCCTGCCTGGGTGTATATTACGCTATTACCCTCTATCCTGCCTGGGTCTATATTACTCTCTATCCTGCCTGTGCCTATATTACCCTCTATCCTGCCTGGATGTATATTACCCTCTATCCTGTCTGGGCCTATATTACCCTCTATCCTACCTGGGTCTATATTACCCTCTATCCTGTCTGTGTCTATATTACCCTCTATTCTGCCTGGGTCTATATTACTCTCTATCCTGCCTGGGTGTATATTACTCTCTATCCTGTCTGTGTCTATATTACCCTCTATCCTGCCGGGGTCTATATTACTCTCTATCCTGTCTGGGTCTATATTACCCTCTATCCTGACTGGGTCTATATTACTCTCTATCCTGCCTGTGCCTATATTACCCTCTATCCTGCCTGGGTGTATATTACTCTATTACCCTCTATTCTGTCTGGGTCTATATTAACCTCTATCTTGTCTGTGTCTATATTACTCTCTATCCTGCCTGTGCCTATATTACCCTCTATCCTGCCTGGGTCTATATTACCCTCTATCCTGTCTGTGTCTATATTACCCTCTATCCTGTCTGGGCCTATATTACCCTCTATCCTACCTGGGTGTATATTACCCTCTATCCTGCCTGTGTCTATATTACCCTCTATCCTGCCTGGGTGTATATTACTCTATTACCCTCTATCCTGCCTGGGTCTATATTACCCTCTATCCTGCCTGGGTCTATATTACCCTCTATCCTGCCTGTGTCTATATTACCCTCTATCCTGCCTGGGTGTATATTACGCTATTACCCTCTATCCTGCCTGGGTCTATATTACTCTCTATCCTGCCTGTGCCTATATTACCCTCTATCCTGCCTGGATGTATATTACCCTCTATCCTGTCTGGGCCTATATTACCCTCTATCCTGCCTGGGTCTATATTACCCTCTATCCTGTCTGTGTCTATATTACCCTCTATTCTGCCTGGGTCTATATTACTCTCTATCCTGTCTGGGTCTATATTACCCTCTATCCTGACTGGGTCTATATTACTCTCTATCCTGCCTGGGTGTATATTACCCTCTATCCTGCCTGTGCCTATATTACCCTCTATCCTGCCTGGGTGTATATTACTCTATTACCCTCTATTCTGCCTGGGTCTATATTAACCTCTATCTTGTCTGTGTCTATATTACTCTCTATCCTGCCTGTGCCTATATTACCCTCTATCCTGCCTGGGTCTATATTACCCTCTATCCTGTCTGTGTCTATATTGCCCTCTATCCTGTCTGGGCCCCCCCCCCTATATTACCCTCTATCCTGCCTGGGTCTATATTACCCTCTATCTTGCCTGTGTCTATATTACCCTCTATCCTGCCTGGGTGTATATTACGCTATTACCCTCTATCCTGCCTGTGTCTATATTAACCTCTATCCTGCCTGGATGTATATTACTCTATTACCCTCTATCCTGCCTGTGTCTATATTACCCTCTATCCTACCTGGGTGTATATTACCCTCTATCCTGTCTGGGCCTATATTACCCTCTATCCTGTCTGTGTCTATATTACCCTCTATCCTGCCTAGGTCTATATTACCCTCTATCCTGCCTGGATGTATATTACCCTCTATCCTGTCTGGTTCTATATTATCCTCTATCCTGCCTGGGTCTATATTACCCTCTATTCTGCCTGGGTGTATATTACCCTCTAACCTGTCTGTGTCTATATTACCCTCTATCCTGCCTGTGCCTATATTACTCTCTATCCTGCCTGGGTGTATATTACTCTATTACCATCTATTCTGCCTGGGTGTATATTACCGTCTATCCTGTCTGTGTCTATATTACCCTCTATCCTACTTGGGTGTATATTACACTTTATCCCTGTATGTGTCTATATTACTCTCTATCCTGCCTGTGTCTATATTTCCCTTTATCCCTGTCTGTGTCTATATTAGGGTCTATATCACCCTCTATCCTGCCTGTGTCTATATTACCCTCTGTGATGATTCCACTTAAATATGGCTATAACTCAAAGATGTATTTTGATCTCTGAGTGTCGTATCTCTCTCTTACTTCCATTTACTCATAATGTGCGCAGCTCTAATCCTAGATGTATGTTGTCAGTAGTGGCAACCATGCAACAATAGGGCTTTGTATCCATCCCAGAATGGCTCCATTGAATTCCTACATAGCCCTGGGTGATCAAATACACATGCATTGTTCAGCCTGGGCTGTTGATCAGACATAGTTGATAACATATAGAAGGCATTGTGTCATTCCACTTGGTCCCATCTCCTTACAAAGAACCTGGACCTGAGTGTGTTAGTCAACCAGACTTGCCTTCGCCGGTGACCTGATTCTGGGTGGTGTAATCAAGGGTATAAAAGATGAGGTAAGAGGTCAGTGAGACAGACTACAAGGAGAATACTATGATGAGACTACAGAGAGACTACTGGGATATACTGTGATGAGCATGCAGGCTGGAATGCTGTGATGCTGCTGCTAGAAGCCTCCACTGGTTATTCACACATACCAGAACATGTGTGAGTGTTGGACTATAGAACCACATCAAGGATATGTGTGGTAAAGTAATCATTTCACCTTTATTCCCTTTTTATTTTATGCGCTGTATATTGTAACTAGTAACTGTTAATGCTTGCATATATCTGCATATCTGTTCTGAACTGTATGTGTTAGATGTTAATACCGACCCATTTAGGGGTTAATAAATATACAAAATTTAGAAAGCTTGTCTTGTATTTATCTTGTGGACCCAGCACTCACTGGCGGTGAGTGTGGTTTTTTATGAAAGAAGTCTCAGGTGTGGGCCAAAGCGGTGTTGGCGCACTGAGGATCTTTCACACTATCTATCCTGCCTGTGCCTATATTACCCTCTATCCTGCCTGGGTCTATATTACCCTCTATCCTGTCTGTGACTATATCACTCTCTATCCTGCCTGGGTCTATATTATCCTCTATCCTGCCTGTGTCTATATTACCCTCTATCCTGTCTGGGCCTATATTACCCTCTATCCTGTCAGTGTCTATATCACCCTCTATCCTACCTGGGTCTATATTACCTTCTATCCTGCCTGTATCTATATTACCCTCTATCCTGTCTGGGCCTATATTACCCTCTATCCTGTCTGTGTCTATATTACCCTCTATCCTGTCTGTGTCTATATTACCCTTTATCCTGCCTGGGTCTATATTACCCTTTATCCTGCCTGGGTCTATATTACACTCTATCCTGCCTGGGTCTATATTACCCTCTATCCTACCTGGGTGTATATTACCCTCTATCCTGCCTGGGTGTATATTACTCTATTACCCTCTATCCTGCCTATGTGTATATTACCCTCTATCCTGTCTGTGTCTATATTACCCTCTATCCTGCCTGTGTCTATATTACCCTCTATCCTGCCTGGATGTATATTACCCTCTATCCTGTCTGTGTCTATATTACCCTCTATCCTGTCTGGGTCTATATTACCCTCTATCCTGCCTGGGTGTATATTACCCTCTATCCTGCCTGTGTCTATATCATCCTCTATTCTGCCTGGGTGTATATCACCCTCTATCCTGCCTGGGTCTATATTACCCTCTATCCTGTGTAAGCATGTGAGCCAGAGGGCGCTGTTGAGTGACCCAGGCCCAGCCCTGAAAGGCCTTCAGCCACACCTTTGGGGGGTGTGGCGTGTAACTCCAGAAGTGTGGAGTATCCTGCAGGGAGCAGGAGATGGTGGATCCAGCTGGACAGATAGACGGTCTGTGCCAGAAGTGCTGGGGTCCACAGAGGACTGTTGCTGAAGCTGAGCAGTAGAGGCTAGTTAGGGGCTCAAGGAGTCAGTTAGTGCCCTAACTGTGGCCTAGGTTTTTGTTGTTTTGTTATGTTGCAGTTAAGCTGAATAAAGCCACTTTTATTTTACACTTGGACCGTCTGAAAGCTATCTTTCCGGCGCCCAGTACCATGAACCACCGCTGTCCAGACCAGGAAAAGCCGCCATTTTGAGTCTAATCCCCCCCAAGTTGTCACACCTGCCTGTGTCTATATTACCCTCTATCCTGCCTGGGTCTATATTGCCCTCTATCCTGCCTGGGTCTATATTATCCTCTATCCTGTCTGTGTCTATATTACCCTCTATCCTGTCTGGGCCTATATTACCCTCTATCCTGTCTGTGTCTATATTACCCTCTATCCTACCTGGGTGTATATTTGTCTCTATCCTGCCTGGGTCCTGGCTGTGTCTATATTACCCTCTATCCTGCCTGGGCCTATATTACTCTCTATCCTGCCTATGTTTATATTACCCTTTATCCCTGTGTGATGATTCCACTTAAATATGGCTATAACGCAAAGATGTATTTTGATCTATGGGTATCGTATATCCTTCTTACTTCCATTTACTCATAATGTGGCAACATTGTAACAATAGGGCTTTGTATCCATCCCAGAATGGCTCCATTGAATTCCTACATAGCCCTGGGTGATCAAATACACATGCATTGTTCAGCCTGGGCTGTTAGATCAGACATGGTTGATAACATATAGAAGGCATTGTGTCATTCCACTTGATCCTATCTCTTTACAAAGAATCTGGACTTGAGTGCATTAGTCAAAAAGACATCCCGTCACCGGTGACCTCATTCTGGGTGGTGTAATCAAGGGTATAAAAGATGAGTTAAGAGGTCAGTGAGGAGGAGACTATGCTGAGACTACAAGAATACTATGATGAGACTACTGAGGAATATACTGTGATGAGCAAGCAGGCTGGAATTCTGTGATGCTGCTGCTAGGAGCCTCCACTGGTTACCTCCACATGCTATGTGTGAGTGTTGGACTACAGAACCACATCAAGGATATGTGTGGTAGAGTAATCATTTCACCTTTATTCCCTTTTTATTTTATGCGCTGTATATTGTAACTAGTAACTGTTATAATGCTTGCATACATCTGCATATCTGTTCTGAACTGCATGTGTTAGATGTTAATACCGACCCATTTAGGGGTTAATAAATATATAAAATTTAGAAAGCTTGTCTTGTATTTATCTTGTGGACCCAGCACTCAGTGGCGGTGAGTGTGGTTTTTAGTAAAGAAGTCTCAGGTGTGGGCCAACGCGGTGTTGGCTCACTGAGGATCTTTCACACCCTGTCTGTGTCTATATTACCCTCTATCCTGCCTGGGTGTATATTATCCTCTATCCTGTCTGTGTCTATATTACTCTCTATCCTACCTGGGTGTATATTACACTTTATCCCTGTCTGTGTCTATATTACTCTCTATCCTGCCTGTGTCTATATTTCCCTTTATCCCTGTCTGGGCCTATATTACCCTCTATCCTGCCTGTGTCTAAATTTCCCTTTATCCCTGTCTGTGTCTATATTACCCTGGAAGGCCTATCATTTCTGGCATTGGGACACTGACAGAAAACATCTCAAGTTGGGTGGAAAATCTCCTAAAACCCCTTGTCAGGGATACTCCAAGCTATATCCAGGACACCACTGACCTTCTTAACAAACTGAATGCCCTGGGCCCACTACCTGAGGGTACCATTTTGGCCACCATGGATGTGGAATCCCTGTATACCAACATTCCCCACAAGGATGGAGTTGCAGCATATCGGGTACACCTGGCAAAACAAAACCTCCCAACAGAACCAGTAACGCAGCTCATACAATTCATCCTTAGCCACAACTATTTTATCTTTGGAGAGGATCTATATCTACAGCGAATGGGAACTTCAATGGGGACCAGATGTGCACCCCAATATGCAAATCTCTTTATGGCAGAACTGGAAGGAGCAGATTTATCAACATGCGCCACCAAACCTATGATTTACCTTCATTATATCGATGATATCCTTGTCATCTGGACTGCAGGTGAGGAGGCCCTACTTCAATTCCATAATGACTTCAATGACTTTCACCCGACCATCAACCTTAAACTTAGCTATTCAGGGAGTGAAATCCCTCTCCAGTTTGCTTATCGACCGGGCATTGGGGTAGATGATGCCATCATCCACCTTCTGCACAGGGCTCTGTCTCACCTGGAAAAACCAGGGAACACGGTGAGAATAATGTTCTTTGATTTCTCCAGTGCTTTTAACACCATACAGCCCAGGTTACTGAGAGACAAGCTGGGCCTTGCTGGAGTGGACCACCACCTCTCCAACTGGATCCTAGACTACCTCACAAATCGACCTCAATACGTGAGAGCCCAAGACTGTGTGTCAGGTACCGTGATCTGTAATACGGGGGCACCTCAGGGTACGGTTCTCGCCCCTTTCCTCTTCACACTGTACACTGCTGATTTTAGGTGCAACTCATCCAGCTGCTACCTACAGAAGTATTCTGACGACTCTGCAATAGTAGGCCTCATCACAGACGATGATGACAAGGAGTACAGAGAACTGAACCGGTTTTTTGTGGACTGGTGCCACCAGAACCACCTGAAGATTAACGTGGGGAAGACCAAGGAGATGGTGGTGGACTTCCGTAAAGGCAGAAGCCCTCCTAAACCAGTGGACATCCTGGGGACGGGCATCGAGATTGTGAACACCTATAAGTACCTGGGTCTGCTCCTTAATAATAAGCTGGACTGGGCAGATCATATGGAGGCCCTGTACAGGAAGGGCCACAGCAGGCTCTACCTGCTTAGGAAGCTGAGAACCTTTGGAATCCGGGGGGCACTTCTTAGGACTTTCTTCAACTCGGTAGTGGCATCAGCCATCTTCTTTGGAGTGGCCTGCTGGGGGAGCAGTATGTCAACCAGGGACAGAAATAAACTTGACAAGCTGATTAGAAGGGCCAGCTCTGTCCTGGGGAGCCCACTGGACCCAGTGCAGGTGGTGGGTGACAGAAGGATACTGTCCGTGGTGAGCTCCATGCGGGAGAATAACTACCATCCCATGCATGAGACTGTGATTGTGCTGGACAGTACTGTTAGTGACCGACTGCTCAACCCTAGGTGTGAGAAGGAGCACTATCGGAAGTCTTTCCTCCCCACCGTGGTTAGGCTGTACAACCAACACCGACCTAAGCGGAGATCATTACATACAGAGAACTGAAATATCTCTCTGCTTGTTAAATCCCCCCCCCGCTACGTCCTATCTGTCTGTCTGCTATTAATGTAATGCCTCTCACCTTGGAACATTCCTGTACATGTTGTATTTGTATTTGTATCTGCTTATCTTATCTTATCTTTGCTGCTGTAACACACTGAATTTCCCCACTGTGGGACTATTAAAGGACTATTATTATTATTATATTATTATTATTATTATATTAAATCCACTTTCTGGACACCACAATATACATCAAAGACCACCGGCTACTCACATCTATATACCACAAACCCACAGACAGAACGGCCTACCTGAGAAACGACAGCCTCCACCCCAAGCACACAAGACAATCTATTATCTACAACCAGGCTATACCATACAATCGTATTTGCTCCGACAAAGCAGTCCTGGACAAGCACCTCCTGGATCTGAGGATGAAATTTCTCAGATTGGGATACAAACCAAAAGTGACGGACAACCAATTAAACAAAGCGGCAGCCATTACCAGAGACAGTCTGCTCACATATAGAGACCCAGAATGAAGCCCGAGTGCCCCTAGTTGTCACCTACAACCCACAGCTGGAGATCCTACGAAGGATTGTCAAGGAGCTCCAACCTGTGCTACATAGGAACAACAGACTCAAGGACATATTTCCAGTCCCCCCTCTCCTTTTGACAACCACCAAACCTGAGGCGTATTATTGTCCGGGGGTGCCCTGAAGGCCCCAACTGAAAATGGCGCCTCACCTTGCCTACATAAAAGGTGCAAGACCTGCAGGCACATCCACAGCGCTGACAGTGTACCTGTCCCACAGTCACAACAGGTGCACAGAATTAGGGGGACATTCTCCTGCAGGTCTTCCAATGTGGTGTACCTCATAATGTGTGTGCAATGTCCCACCACAGGCCTCTATGTGGGGGAAACAGGGCAGAGACTTAGTCAGCGCATGAACTCACAGAGATCCAATATTAATAACAGCAGAACAGATCTCCCAGTGGCCGCACATTTCTCCGGAGAAGACCGCTCTATTGAAGAATTGCGGGTTGTGGTTTTAATGAGACAGTTTAAGACGCAGGAGGAGAGGAAAGAATGGGAATATAAGTTACTGCAAAAATTTAAAACTCTGCAATTTGGACTTAATATTCATGCCAGCTTCATGTCACACTATGTATGAGCTGTGAGGGACACAAATCACCTCCTGATAGCAAACAGATAACAGCAAGAATTACTGATCCCTCCCTCTCTGTCTGTCCTAGCTGGTCCACTGCTTCCTGCTTCCTGCAGGACACTCCAGCCCCTCGGGAGTTATGTGCCACCCCCCAAAGGCGTGGCTGAGAGCCTTTTCTGGTCTGGCCTTGGTCGCTCAACAGCGCCCTCTGGCTCACATACTTACAGTCATTATCCAATGATGATTCCACGGCCTGTATCTGCTCCTGTGTTCTTCTTTTGTTGTTATAGGAAATTTTTATCTTATTGTTCCGCAGCCTTTCAGATGTCCGAATACATAGTTGTTCTGCATATCGGCTGTTGTAGGTGTTTCGGGTTGGGTTACATAAATTGAAACTCTGCAATTTGGACTTAATATTCCTGCCAGCTTCATGTCACGCTATGTATGAACTGTGAGGGTCACAAATCACCTCCTGATAGCAAACAGATAACAGCAAGAATTACTGATCCCACAACTTTCCAGATTATTTATTTTTTGACCTGTTGTAAATAACTTCTCTACTTAGATTGCATTTTGTTTTGGATTTTTTAAGGACTCTAAAATCCTTTGAAGATCATGTGTATAAGGTATAATAATCTGTAAATTTTCAGTTCTTGTATAACACCATGTATGATGAAGGAAGCTAGTCTTCTGAAAGCTTACTTATACATATACTCAGCCTCTAAAAGGTATCGCCTGATTTCTTCACTCTTCCACTACTTTCAATGGCTAACACAGTACAACATTATACTACTATCACCCTCTATCCTGGCTGTGTCTGCCCTGCATGTACTGGTGACATCATCACAGGTCCTTCATCCAGCACCTCTCTCCTGAGCTCCGCCCCTCATGTACTGGTCACATGATGGTGACATCATCACAGGTCCTTCATCCAGCACTTCTCCTGTCCTGAGCGCCGCCCCTCATGTACTACAGCTCTTGCAGTGTAGCAGATACAGAGCAGGTCCTGGTCGGTGGTCACTGCTGTTGTGCTGTTCTCTCTGTTATCACAGGTTATAGAGATATATATCTCTAACATATATATATATATATATATATATATATATATATACTGTATATACAGCAGTGGCTCGCTGGCTGCTCTCAGGCGATTTTCACACCTGGTGATTTATGATAAAGCGTAACCTGTGACTCCCAGTATAAGGTGAGCTGAAATCGCGGTTTATAGGGTCACGGTGTGTTGGGGTGTTAGGGCTTGGCTGTGTTAGGGTTACACCATATTATGGTCTTGGGGTTTTGTTGTTTTGGGGTCACGGGGTGTTAGGGTCACGGTGTGTTGGGGGTTACACCATATTAGGGTCACGAAGTGTTGGGGTGTTAGAGTTTGGCTGTGTTAGGGTTACACCATATTAGGGTCATCGGGTGTTAGGGTCACGGTGTGTTGGGGTCATGGTGTGTTAGGGTTTGACCGTGTTAGGGTTACACCATATTAGGGTCATGGGGTGTTAGGGTCACGGTGTGTTGGGGTCATGGTGTGTTAGGGTTTGACCGTGTTAGGGTTACACCATATTAGGGTCATGGGGTGTTAGGGTCACGGTGTGTTGGGGTGTTAGGGCTTGGCTGTGTTAGGGTTACACCATATTATGGTCTTGGGGTTTTGCTGTTTTGGGGTCACGGTGTGTTGGGGGTTACACCATATTAGAGTCACGGTGTGTTGGGGTGTTAGGGTCACGGTGTGTTGGGGGTTACACCATATTAGGGTCACGGTGTGTTGGGGTGTTAGGGTCACGGTGTGTTGGGGGTTACACCATATTAGGGTCACGGTGTGTTGGGGTCACGGTGTGTTAGGGTTTGACCATGTTAGGGTTACACCATATTAGGGTCACGGTGTGTTGGGGTGTTAGGGCTTGGCTGTGTTAGGGTTACACCATATTACGGTCTTGGGGTGTTGGGGTTTTGCTGTGTTAGGGTCACGGTGTGTTGGGGTGTTAGGGTTTGGCTGTGTTAGGGTTACACCATATTAGGGTCATGGGGTGTTAGGGTCACGGTGTGTTGGGGTTTTTCTGTGTTGGGGTCATGGTGTGTTGGGGTGTTAGGGTTTGGCCGTGTTAGGTTTACACCATATTAGGGTCATTGGTTGTTGGGGTGTTAGGGTCACGGTGTTTTGGGGTTACACCATGTTAGGGTCATGGGGTGTTAGGGTCACATGATATGGTTAGGGTCACCCTGATCTTGTGCATTTGTTATATACAGCGCTGGGGGAATCTGCGACCTCCGCTGCAGCCAGAAAGTGAGCGGCATCCAGAGGGTTAAATCTCTGCAGGTTGTCACCGCCCCTCCCCTATAGGCTGCCATGTTATACGCCTGATGGCCGATCTTCTGTGCCCCAGTACTGAGGAGTTATAAAAAGATGAGCGCCATATAACAATCCTGTCCCTCGCCCCTTTGTAAACACAATAAGTGTCTAAAACAAAATAAATTCAAGGCACGCACTTCGTAAATGTGAAAGATGACTGGAAACCTCAGAAGTTGTGGAGCCGCCTGCACACTTGGCAGCTTTAGGACTTATTCACACATGTCCATTTCTTGTGCTTCCTTGTTTGTCCATTAATAATGGATGTCGTATGGATGCCATCTTTGTTTTTTCGCAGACCCATAGACTTATATTGGTGTGAAGCCCTCAAATCCAGGACAAAAAACAGATAAGCGCATGTTGTTTTTTCTTTAATGGACCCATTGAAAGGAATGGATGTGTATGGTGCCTGTGTGAATAAGCTCTTACAGTGTGTGAGTCTTGTGACTGCGGAGAAGAGACCCTCCTACTCGATAAGGGCTTATTCACATGAAAGCAGATGGCCATTGAAATCACGGACCGGATCCTCGCCCATTTTGATTTTATTGGGCACATGTGTGGGCCATGGAGCAGCAGTCTGTAGGTTCCTGAAAATCACATAAAGAATACGGATGCCATCTAACCCAGAGGCTTTGTAAGGTTTAGTAAAAATAAATGAATTGATGGATTTTAATGGACAGCAAATATAAAGCAGGATTGTGTGCTGCGCGCCTGGATGTGCCAAGCCATAAGTGAAGGCCTAAATATATAATATACACACACAGATGACCCCAACCCACCAACTAGACTGCACAATAAGCAGGGATTTAATTCCATACATCAGCATTTTAGAAAACACCATGGACAACACATCCAAGTATTAAATATTCAGCAAAACTAACATGAATGACAAACATTCCTAGTGCTCTCGTCTCACATACAGTGGGGAAAAAAAGTACTTAGTCAGCGACCAATTGTGCAAGTTCTCCCACTTATAAAGATGAGGCCGGCCTGTAATTGTCATCATAGGTAGACCTCAACTATGGGAGACAAAATGAGAAAACTAATCCAGAAAATCACATTGTCTGATTATTAAAGAATTTATTTGCAAATTATGGTGGAAAATAAGTATTTGGTCAATAACAAAAGTTCATCTCAATCCTTTGTTCTATCTCCTTTGTTGGCAATAACAGAGGTGAAACGTTTCCTGTAAGTCTTCACAAGGTTGGCACACACTGTTGCTGGTATGTCGGCCCATTCCTCCATGCAGATCTCCTCTAGAGCAGGGATGTTTTGGGGCTGTCGCTGGACAACACGGACTTTCAACTCCCTCCAAAGCTTTTCTGTTGCCATGATGCTGATATTGCTGGGTGTAGAAAAGCGGCTCGCCGGTTCAGATGCTGGGTAAGTGGCCGGCTGTGGGGACAGAGTTGTAAGTTACCTCCTTAGCGGTCATTGGCTGTGCTTTGACAACTGCACAGTAGAAGAGATAAAGGCAGGAAGTCAAGAACCTCTTTCCCTTCAAGTTTAGTAAGCTAGGCTCTGTATGTCACAAATAATCCTGTTCCCCGGGAAAACATGTTTGAGTCTTTGTTTTTTTTATCATAATGGTGGGTGAAGTACTGGGTTCATTCAATTTTCTTATGTTTTGGCTCTAAGCACTTCTTTTACTGAAAGACCCTACAAGAATGGACAAGGACTGGAATGTGATCACCAAAAGAATATTAGACTTGACCTGGGAGATCATCTACCTGCTGAGCGGAGAGGTAAACTTTCTCATATAACATATAGAAAGGTTTGCATCGTTTCCTCCCTTTCCCTTCTTCTTCTTCGTCGTCTTCATCTTCTTTGTCGTCGTCTTCTTCTCTCATGTAACATATATAAAGGTTTCCCTCATGTCCTCCCTTTCTCTTCTTCTTTTCTCATGTAACATACACACGTGGACAAAATTGTTGGTCCCTCCCTCGGATAATGAAAGAAAACCCCACAATGGTCACAGAAATAACTTGAATCTGACAAAAGTAATAGTATATAAAAATTCTATGAAAATGAACAAATGAAAGTCAGACATTGCTTTCCAACCAGGCTTCAACATGAAACAGGCCTGGACAGAAATGAGGGTTCCCTTAATATTTAGTTGCACAACCTTTTGAGGCAATCCCTGCAATCAGACGATTCTTGTAACTGTCAATGAGACTTCTGCACCTCTCAGCAGGGATTTTGGCCGCTCCTCATGAGCAAACTGCTCCAGTTGTCTCGGGTGTGAAGGTGCCTTTTCCAGACGGCATGTTTCAGCTCCTTCCAAAGATGCTCAATAGGATTTAGGTCCGGGCTCATAGAAGGCCACTTCAGAATAGTCCAATGTTTTCCTCTTAGCCATTCTTGGGGGTTTTTAGCTGTGTTTTGGGTCATTATCCTGTTACAAGACCCATGACCTGCGACTGAGACCAAGCTTTCTGACACTGGGCAGCACATTTCTCTCTAGAATCACTTGATAATCTTGAGATTTCATTGTACCCTGCACAGATTCAAGACACCCTGTGCCAGATACAGCAAAGCAGCCCCAGAACATAACAGAGCCTCCTCCATGTGTCACAGTAGGGACAGTGTTCTTTTCAAGTGTGAACATAGAGCTGATGTGCCTTGCCAAAAATTTCAATTTTTGTCTCCTCTGTCCATAGGACATTCTCCCAGAAGCTTTGTGGCTTGTCAACATGGAGTTTGGCAAATTCCAGTCTATCAGATTCAAGTTATTTCTGTGACCATTGTGGGTTTTTCTTTCATTAAACGAGGGAGGGGGAACAACAATTTTGTCCACGTGTGTATATAAAGGTTTCCATCGTGTCCTCCCTTTCTCCTCTTCTTCTCTCATGTAACATGTATAAAGGTTTCCTTTATATCCTCCTTTTTTCTTCTTCTACATGTAACGTATTAAATTAAACAGAAAAAAATTCCACACAAACAAATAGTAATAGAAATGTTATAATTTATTAAATATATAATTTAAAATACAAAAATATGCAAGAGACAAAAAAATATATCCACATAGAATCGAAACGTGGTATAAGGAATACATAGTAATAATATGTAAGTATAGTAAGCTCTTACAGACGATTCCCACAGGCTGTCTCATGTACAATTGATAAAGAGCACTACAGCTCCTCGAAAAGCGTTGTGTTTTTGAGTCAAATAAAACAAGTTTGTTGAAGCGTGGTCCCCTACCTCTTCTACCATTTCCGCACAAGATTCCAACTCTGGTATCACTAGAGCATTAGACAACAGCGTCACAAAATCCCATTTTCCACAGAGAAAGGAATACTAGATTCAGTTCCCTAAGTGTCTTTCTCTTACACAGGATTACACAATGAAGAAGAAGAAGAAGACATTGAGTGATCGTGTGACTCCTATCAGCCGTCTCCAGGGGTCAGGAGAATGGAGCAGGAGCCGGGGCCCCATCACAGAGCCAGGAGGAGGACAGAGCAGGAGCCGGGGCCCCATCACAGAGCCAGGAGGAGGACGGAGCAGGAGCCGGGGCCCCATCACAGAGCCAGGAGGAGGATGGAGCAGGAGCCGGGGCCCCATCACAGAGCCAGGAGGAGGATGGAGCAGGAGCCGGGGCCCCATCACAGAGCCAGGAGGAGGATGGAGCAGGAGCCGGGGCCCCATCACAGAGCCAGGAGGAGGATGGAGCAGGAGCCGGGGCCCCATCACAGAGCCTACCCCTCTCTCCCTGATACATGAGCAGAAGATTCTAGAACTCACCAACAAGATGATTGAGCTGCTGACTGGAGAGGTGACACTGCTGGGAATGCTGGGAAATTCTCCAGTAACAGCACTGGAGGGGTCTGGGTGATGACTGTATCATTGTGTTGTCAGGTTCCTATAAGGTGTCAGGATGTCGCTGTCTATTTCTCCATGGAGGAGTGGGAGTATTTAGAAGGACACAAGGATCGGTACAAGGAGGTCATGATGGAGGATCAGCAGTCCCTCACGTCACCGGGTAAGAGGAGACATTTTTATTACAGACCAGTAAGCTTAACATTCATTCTGGGGAAACTGTTAGAAGGGTTAACTCTTAAAGGGGTTTTCTGTGCAAAAAATATTTTTTTTAAAAAAGGTCAGTTAGTGCTATTAATGGGTTAATAAGTGCACCCATATCCCTTTAGCAGTGTTTTGAGTGATTTCTGGGTTACTCTTGGAGCTTCTGGCGTCTTCTACCTCCCCCTCTCACTCCCTCCAAAGGGTTTTGGTCAATGATTGCAGTTCAGACTGGTCCTCTGGTATATGTGGTGTACCCCAGGGGTCAGTGCCGGGTCCTCTGGTATATGTGGTGTACCCCAGGGGTCAGTGCTGGATCCTCTGGTATATGTGGTGTACCCCAAGGGTCAGTGCCGGGTCCTCTGGTATATATGGTGTACCCCACGGGTCAGTGCCGGGTCCTCTGTTATATGTGGTTTACCCCAGGGGTCAGTGCTGGGTCCTCTGGTATATGTGGTGTACCCCAGGGGTCAGTGCCGGGTCCCCTGTTATATGTGGTTTACCCCAGGGGTCAGTGCCGGGTCCTCTGTTATATGTGGTGTACCCCAGGGGTCAGTGCCGGGTCCTCTGGTATATGTGGTGTACCCCAGGGGTCAGTGCTGGATCCTCTGGTATATGTGGTGTACCCCAGGGGTCATTGCCGGGTCCTCTGGTATATGTGGTGTACCCAGGGGTCAGTGCTAGGTCCTCTGGTATATGTGGTGTACCCCAGGAGTCAGTGCTGGGTCCTCTGGTATATATGGTGTACCCAGGGGTCAGTGCTAGGTCCTCTGGTATATGTGGTGTACCCCAGGAGTCAGTGCTGGGTCCTCTGGTATATGTGGTGTATCCCAGGGGTCAGTGCTGGGTCCTCTGGTATATGTGGTGTAACCCAGGGGTCAGTGCTGGATCCTCTGGTATTTGTGGTGTACCCCAGGAGTCAGTGCTGGGTCCTCTGGTATATGTGGTGTACCTCAGGGGTCAGTGCCGGGTCCTCTGTTATAACTGGTGTACCCAGGGGTCAGTGCCGGATCCTCTGGTATATGTGGTGTACCCCAGGGGTCAGGGCCGGGTCCTCTGTTGTTTAACTTATTTATTAATGATATAGTAGATGTGAGTAGTAGTACTGTCTGTATATTTACCAATGATACCAAGCTATGTAGTACAGTGCAGTCTGTGGAAGATGGGAGTAGTAGTACTGTATATATACAGATGAGACAAGCTATGTAGCACAGTCTATGGACGATGGGTGTAGTAGTACAGTCTATAGAGGATGTACATGGGTTACAAGCAGACTTGGACAGGCGGAGTGTTTGGCATCCAAATGAGGTTAAATGTGGAGAAATGTAAAGTTATATATCTGGTAATAATAATCCGCAGGTAACCTATATTCTAGGGGGAGTAACGCTGGGGGGTCAGTGTGACTTATGTCCTAGGGGGAGTAACGCTGGGGGGTCACTGTGACTTATATACTAGGGGGAGTAACGCTGGGGGGTCACTGTGACTTATGTCCTAGGAGGAGTAACGCTGGGGGGTCACTGTGACTTATGTCCTAGGGGGAGAAACGCTGGGGGGTCACTGTGACTTATGTCCTAGGGGGAGTAACGCTGGGGGGGTCACTGTGACTTATGTCCTAGGGGGAGAAACGCTGGGGGCACGGACATTCCTAGGGGGAGAACGCGGGGGTCACGTGACGTCCTAGGGGGAGTAACGCTGGGGGGTCAGTGTGACTTATGTCCTAGGAGGAGTAACGCTGGGGGGGGTCAGTGTGACTTATGTCCTAGGAGGAGTAACGCTGGGGGGGTCAGTGTGACTTATGTCCTAGGGGGAGTAACGCTGGGGGGTCAGTGTGACTTATGTCCTAGGGGGAGTAACGCTGGGGGGTCAGTGTGACTTATGTCCTAGGGGGAGTAACGCTGGGGGGTCAGTGTGACTTATGTCCAGGGGGAGTAACGCTGGGGGGGTCAGTGTGACTTATGTCCAGGGGGAGTAACGCTGGGGGGTCACTGTGACTTATGTCCTAGGGGGAGTAACGCTGGGGGTCACTGTGACTTATGTCCTAGGGGGAGTAACGCTGGGGGGTCAGTGTGACTTATGTCCTAGGAGGAGTAACGCTGGGGGGTCATTGTGACTTATGTCCTAGGGGGAGTAACGCTGGGGGGTCACTATGACTTATGTCCTAGGAGGAGTAACGCTGGGGGGTCACTATGACTTATGTCCTAGGGGGAGTAACGCTGGGGGGTCAGTGTGACTTATGTCCTAGGAGGAGTAACGCTGGGGGTCAGTGTGACTTATGTCCTAGGGGGAGTAACGCTGGGGGGTCAGTGTGACTTATGTCCAGGGGGAGTAACGCTGGGGGGTCAGTGTGACTTATGTCCTAGGGGGAGTAACGCTGGGGGGCACTGTGACTTATGTCCTAGGAGGAGTAACGCTGGGGGTCAGTGTGACTTATGCCTAGGGGGAGTAACGCTGGGGGTCAGTGTGACTTATGTCCTAGGGGGAGTAACGCTGGGGGGGCACGTGACATGCCAGGGGGAGAAACGCTGGGGGGCAGTGGACATGCCAGGGGGAGTAACGCTGGGGGGTCACTGTGACTTATGTCCTAGGGGGAGTAACGCTGGGGGGCACTGTGACTTATGTCCTAGGAGGAGTAACGCTGGGGGGTCACGGACATGTCCAGGGGGAGTAACGCTGGGGGGTCACGGACTTATGCCAGGGGGAGTAACGCTGGGGGGTCACTGTGACTTATGCCTAGGGGGAGTAACGCTGGGGGGGCACTGTGACTTATGTCCTAGGGGGAGTAACGCTGGGGGGTCAGTGTGACTTATGTCCTAGGAGGAGTAACGCTGGGGGTCATTGTGACTTATGTCCTAGGGGGAGTAACGCTGGGGGGTCACTATGACTTATGTCCTAGGAGGAGTAACGCTGGGGGGTCAGTGTGACTTATGTCCTAGGAGGAGTAACGCTGGGGGGTCAGTGTGACTTATGTCCTAGGGGGAGTAACGCTGGGGGGTCAGTGTGACTTATGTCCTAGGAGGAGTAACGCTGGGGGGTCAGTGTGACTTATGTCCTAGGGGGAGTAACGCTGGGGGGTCAGTGTGACTTATATTCTAGGACGAGTAACGCTGGGGGGTCAGTGTGACTTATGTCCTAGGGGGAGTAACGCTGGGGGGGGTCACTGTGACTTAAGTCCTGGGGGAGTAACGCTGGGGGGTCACTGTGACTTATGTCCTGGGGGAGTAACGCTGCTGGGGGTCAGTGTGACTTATGTCCTAGGGGGAGTAACGCAGGGGGGTCACTGTGACTTATGTCCTAGGGGGAGAAACGCTGGGGGGGGGGGTCAGTGTGACTTATGTCCTAGGGGGAGTAACGCTGGGGGGGTCAGTGTGACTTATGTCCTAGGGGGAGTAACGCTGGGGGGCACTGTGACTTATGTCCTAGGGGGAGTAACGCTGGGGGGTCACTGTGACTTATGTCCTAGGAGGAGTAACGCTGGGGGGGGGTCAGTGTGACTTATGTCCTAGGGGGAGTAACGCTGGGGGGTCACTGTGACTTATGTCCTAGGGGGAGTAACGCTGGGGGGTCAGTGTGACTTATGTCCTAGGGGGAGTAACGCTGGGGGGGTCAGTGTGACTTATATTCTAGGGGGAGTAACACTGGGGGGTCAGTGTGACTTATGTCCTAGGGGGAGTAACGCTGGGGGGGTCACTGTGACTTATCTCCTAGGAGGAGTAACGCTGGGGGGGGTCAGTGTGACTTATGTCCTAGGAGGAGTAACGCTGGGGGGGTCACTGTGACTTATGTCCTAGGAGGAGTAACGCTGGGGGGTCAGTGTGACTTATATCCTAGGAGGAGTAACGCTGGGGGGGTCACTGTGACTTATTTCCTAGGAGGAGTAACGCTGGGGGGGTCACTGTGACTTATTTCCTAGGAGGAGTAACGCTGGGGGGGTCAGTGTGAGTTATGTCCTAGGAGGAGTAACGCTGGGGGGGTCACTGTGACTTATGTCCTAGGGGGAGTAACGCTGGGGGGGGGTCACTGTGACTTATGTCCTAGGGGGAGTAACGCTGGGGGGGTCAGTGTGACTTATGTCCTAGGGGGAGTAACGCTGGGGGGTCACTGTGACTTATGTCCTAGGGGGAGTAACGCGGGGGGGGGGTCAGTGTGACTTATGTCCTAGGAGGAGTAACGCTGGGGGGGGGTCAGTGTGACTTATGTCCTAGGGGGAGTAACGCTGGGGGGTCACTGTGACTTATGTCCTAGGGGGAGTAACGCTGGGGGGGTCAGTGTGACTTATGTCCTAGGGGGAGTAACGCTGGGGGGGGTCACTGTGACTTATGTCCTAGGGGGAGTAACGCTGGGGGGGTCACTGTGACTTATGTCCTAGGGGGAGTAACGCTGGGGGGGGTCAGTGTGACTTATGTCCTAGGGGGAGTAACGCTGGGGGGGTCACTGTGACTTATGTCCTAGGGGGAGTAACGCTGGGGGGTCAGTGTGACTTATGTCCTAGGGGGAGTAACGCTGGGGGGTCACTGTGACTTATGTCCTAGGAGGAGTAACGCTGGGGGGGTCACTGTGACTTATGTCCTAGGGGGAGTAACGCTGGGGGGTCACTGTGACTTATGTCCTAGGGGGAGTAACGCGGGGGGGTCAGTGTGACTTATGTCCTAGGAGGAGTAACGCTGGGGGGTCACTGTGACTTATCTCCTAGGAGGAGTAACGCTGGGGGGGTCAGTGTGACTTATGTCCTAGGAGGAGTAACGCTGGGGGGGTCACTGTGACTTATGTCCTAGGAGGAGTAACGCTGGGGGGTCAGTGTGACTTATATTCTAGGGGGAGTAACGCTGGGGGGTCACTGTGACTTATGTCCTAGGAGGAGTAACGCTGGGGGGGTCACTGTGACTTATTTCCTAGGAGGAGTAACGCTGGGGGGGTCACTGTGACTTATTTCCTAGGAGGAGTAACGCTGGGGGGGTCAGTGTGAGTTATGTCCTAGGAGGAGTAACGCTGGGGGGGTCACTGTGACTTATGTCCTAGGGGGAGTAACGCTGGGGGGTCACTGTGACTTATGTCCTAGGGGGAGTAACGCTGGGGGGTCAGTGTGACTTATGTCCTAGGGGGAGTAACGCTGGGGGGTCACTGTGACTTATGTCCTAGGGGGAGTAACGCTGGGGGGGGTCAGTGTGACTTATGTCCTAGGAGGAGTAACGCTGGGGGGGGGGTCAGTGTGACTTATGTCCTAGGGGGAGTAACGCTGGGGGGTCACTGTGACTTATGTCCTAGGGGGAGTAACGCTGGGGGGTCAGTGTGACTTATGTCCTAGGGGGAGTAACGCTGGGGGGTCACTGTGACTTATGTCCTAGGGGGAGTAACGCTGGGGGGGGTCAGTGTGACTTATGTCCTAGGGGGAGTAACGCTGGGGGGTCACTGTGACTTATGTCCTAGGGGGAGTAACGCTGGGGGGGTCAGTGTGACTTATGTCCTAGGAGGAGTAACGATGGGGGGGTCACTGTGACTTATTTCCTAGGAGGAGTAACGCTGGGGGGGGGGGTCACTGTGACTTATGTCCTAGGGGGAGTAACGCTGGGGGGGGTCAGTGTGACTTATGTCCTAGGGGGAGTAACGCTGGGGGGTCACTGTGACTTATGTCCTAGGAGGAGTAACGCTGGGGGGGGTCACTGTGACTTATTTCCTAGGAGGAGTAACGCTGGGGGGGGGGTCACTGTGACTTATGTCCTAGGGGGAGTAACGCTGGAGGGTCAGTGTGACTTATGTCCTAGGGGGAGTAACGCTGGGGGGTCACTGTGACTTATGTCCTGGGGGAGTAACGCGGGGGGGGTCAGTGTGACTTATGTCCTAGGAGGAGTAACGCTGGGGGGTCACTGTGACTTATGTCCTAGGGGGAGTAACGCTGGGGGGGGTCAGTGTGACTTATGTCCTAGGGGGAGTAACGCTGGAGGGTCAGTGTGACTTATGTCCTAGGGGGAGTAACGCTGGGGGGTCACTGTGACTTATGTCCTGGGGGGGTAACGCGGGGGGGGTCAGTGTGACTTATGTCCTAGGAGGAGTAACGCTGGGGGGTCACTGTGACTTATGTCCTAGGGGGAGTAACGCTGGGGGGGGGGGTCACTGTGACTTATGTCCTGGGGGAGTAACGCTGGGGGGGGGTCAGTGTGACTTATGTCCTAGGGGGAGTAACGCTGGGGGGTCACTGTGACTTATGTCCTAGGGGGAGTAACGCTGGGGGGGGTCACTGTGACTTATGTCCTAGGAGGAATAACGCTGGGGGGGTCACTGTGACTTATGTCCTAGGGGGAGTAACGCTGGGGGGGTCACTGTGACTTATGTCCTAGGGGGAGTAACGCGGGGGGGGGCCGGGGGGGTCAGTGTGACTTATGTCCTAGGGGGAGTAACGCTGGGGGGGGTCAGTGTGACTTATGTCCTAGGAGGAGTAACGCTGGGGGGGTCACTGTGACTTATGTCCTAGGGGGAGTAACGCTGGGGGGGGGTCAGTGTGACTTATGTCCTAGGGGAGAACGCTGGGGGGAGGGCGCGGGGAGTAACGCTGGGGGGGGTCAGTGTGACTTATGTCCTAGGGGGAGTAACGCTGGGGGGGGTCAGTGTGACTTATGTCCTAGGGGGAGTAACGCTGGGGGGGGGGTCAGTGTGACTTATGTCCTAGGGGGAGTAACGCTGGGGGGGGGTCAGTGTGACTTATGTCCTAGGGGGAGTAACGCTGGGGGGGGTCAGTGTGACTTATGTCCTAGGGGGAGTAACGCTGGGGGGGTCACTGTGACTTATGTCCTAGGGGGAGTAACGCTGGGGGGGGTCAGTGTGACTTATGTCCTAGGGGCGCGAGGGGAGTAACGCTGGGGGGGTCAGTGTGACTTATGTCCTAGGAGGAGTAACGCTGGGGGGTCACTGTGACTTATGTCCTAGGGGGAGTAACGCTGGGGGGGTCACTGTGACTTATGTCCTAGGGGGAGTAACGCTGGGGGGGTCACTGTGACTTATGTCCTAGGGGGAGTAACGCTGGGGGGGGTCAGTGTGACTTATGTCCTAGGAGGAGTAACGCTGGGGGGGTCAGTGTGACTTATGTCCTAGGGGGAGTAACGCTGGGGGGGGTCAGTGTGACTTATGTCCTAGGGGGAGTAACGCTGGGGGGGGGTCAGTGTGACTTATGTCCTAGGGGGAGTAACGCTGGGGGGGTCAGTGTGACCTATGTCCTAGGAGGAGTAACGCTGGGGGGGTCAGTGTGACTTATGTCCTAGGAAGAGTAACGCTGGGGGGGTCAGTGTGACTTATGTCCTAGGAGGAGTAACGCTGGGGGGGTCACTGTGACTTATGTCCTAGGGGGAGTAACGCTGGGGGGGGTCAGTGTGACTTATGTCCTAGGGGGAGTAACGCTGGGGGGGGGTCAGTGTGACTTATGTCCTAGGGGGAGTAACGCTGGGGGGTCACTGTGACTTATGTCCTAGGGGGAGTAACGCTGGGGGGGGTCAGTGTGACTTATGTCCTAGGAAGAGTAACGCTGGGGGGGTCAGTGTGACTTATGTCCTAGGGGAGTAACGCTGGGGGGGTCACTGTGACTTATGTCCTAGGGGGAGTAACGCTGGGGGGGTCACTGTGACTTATGTCCTAGGGGGAGTAACGCTGGGGGGGGTCACTGTGACTTATGTCCTAGGGGGAGTAACGCTGGGGGGGGTCACTGTGACTTATGTCCTAGGGGGAGTAACGCTGGGGGGGGTCAGTGTGACTTATGTCCTAGGAGGAGTAACGCTGGGGGGGGTCAGTGTGACTTATGTCCTAGGGGGAGTAACGCTGGGGGGGGGTCAGTGTGACTTATGTCCTAGGAGGAGTAACGGGGGGGGGTCAGTGTGACTTATGTCCTAGGAAGAGTAACGCTGGGGGGGTCAGTGTGACTTATGTCCTAGGGGGAGTAACGCTGGGGGGGTCAGTGTGACTTATGTCCTAGGGGGAGTAACGCTGGGGGGGGGGTCAGTGTGACTTATGTCCTAGGGGGAGTAACGCTGGGGGGGTCACTGTGACTTATGTCCTGGGGGAGTAACGCTGGGGGGGTCAGTGTGACTTATGTCCTAGGAGGAGTAACGCTGGGGGGGTCACTGTGACTTATGTCCTAGGGGGAGTAACGCTGGGGGGGTCACTGTGACTTATGTCCTAGGGGGAGTAACGCTGGGGGGTCACTGTGACTTATGTCCTAGGGGGAGTAACGCTGGGGGGGTCACTGTGACTTATGTCCTAGGGGGAGTAACGCTGGGGGGGTCAGTGTGACTTATGTCCTAGGGGGAGTAACGCTGGGGGGGTCAGTGTGACTTATGTCCTAGGAGGAGTAACGCTGGGGGGTCACTGTGACTTATGTCCTAGGGGGAGTAACGCTGGGGGGGGGTCACTGTGACTTATGTCCTAGGGGGAGTAACGCTGGGGGGGTCAGTGTGACTTATGTCCTAGGGGGAGTAACGCTGGGGGGGGTCAGTGTGACTTATGTCCTAGGGGGAGTAACGCTGGGGGGGGGTCAGTGTGACTTATGTCCTAGGAAGAGTAACGCTGGGGGGTCAGTGTGACTTATGTCCTGGGGGAGTAACGCTGGGGGGTCAGTGTGACTTATGTCCTAGGGGGAGTAACGCTGGGGGGGTCACTGTGACTTATGTCCTAGGGGGAGTAACGCTGGGGGGGTCACTGTGACTTATGTCCTAGGGGGAGTAACGCTGGGGGGGTCAGTGTGACTTATGTCCTAGGGGGAGAAACGCTGGGGGGGGTCAGTGTGACTTATGTCCTAGGAGGAGTAACGCTGGGGGGTCACTGTGACTTATGTCCTAGGAGGAGTAACGCTGGGGGGGGTCACTGTGACTTATTTCCTAGGAGGAGTAACGCTGGGGGGGGTCAGTGTGACTTATGTCCTAGGGGGAGTAACGCTGGGGGGGGGGTCAGTGTGACTTATGACCTAGGGGGAGTAACGCTGGGGGGGGGGTCAGTGTGACTTATGTCCTAGGGGGAGTAACGCTGGGGGGGTCACTGTGACTTATGTCCTAGGGGGAGTAACGCTGGGGGGGGGTCAGTGTGACTTATGTCCTAGGGGGAGTAACGCTGGGGGGGTCACTGTGACTTATGTCCTAGGGGGAGTAACGCTGGGGGGGTCACTGTGACTTATGTCCTAGGGGGAGTAACGCTGGGGGGTCAGTGTGACTTATGTCCTAGGGGGAGTAATGCTGGGGGGTCAGTGTGACTTATGTCCTGGGGGAGTAACGCTGGGGGGTCAGTGTGACTTATTTCCTAGGAGGAGTAACGCTGGGGGGTCACTGTGACTTATGTCCTAGGAGGAGTAACGCTGGGGGGTCACTGTGACTTATTTCCTAGGAGGAGTAACGCTGGGGGGGTCACTGTGACTTATGTCCTAGGAGGAGTAACGCTGGGGGGTCACTGTGACTTATGTCCTGGTGGAGTAACGCTAGGGGGGTCAGTGTGACTTATGTCCTGGGGGAGTAACGCTGGGGGGGTCACTGTGACTTATTTCCTAGGAGGAGTAACGCTGGGGGGGGTCACTGTGACTTATGTCCTAGGGGGAGTAACGCTGGGGGGGTCACTGTGACTTATCTCCTAGGGGGAGTAACGCTGGGGGGGTCACTGTGACTTATGTCCTAGGGGGAGTAACGCTGGGGGGGTCACTGTGACTTATGTCCTAGGGGGAGTAACGCTGGGGGGGGTCAGTGTGACTTATGTCCTAGGAGGAGTAACGCTGGGGGGGTCACTGTGACTTATGTCCTGGGAGGAGTAACGCTGGGGGGTCAGTGTGACTTATGTCCTAGGGGGAGTAACGCTGGGGGGGTCAGTGTGACTTATGTCCTAGGGGGAGTAACGCTGGGGGGTCAGTGTGACTTATGTCCTAGGGGAGTAACGCTGGGGGGTCAGTGTGACTTATGTCCTAGGAGGAGTAACGCTGGGGGGTCAGTGTGACTTATGTCCTAGGGGGAGTAACGCTGGGGGGTCACTGTGACTTATGTCCTAGGGGGAGTAACGCTGGGGGGGGTCAGTGTGACTTATATTCTAGGGGGAGTAACACTGGGGGGTCAGTGTGACTTATGTCCTAGGGGGAGAAACGCTGGTGGGGTCAGTGTGACTTATGTCCTAGGGGGAGTAACGCTGGGGGGGTCACTGTGACTTATGTCCTAGGGGGAGTAACGCTGGGGGGGTCACTGTGACTTATGTCCTGGGGGAGTAACGCTGGGGGGTCAGTGTGACTTATGTCCTGGGGGAGTAATGCTGGGGGGTCACTGTGACTTATGTCCTGGGGGAGTAATGCTGGGGGGTCACTGTGACTTATGTCCTAGGAGGAGTAACGCTGGGGGGGGGTCAGTGTGACTTATGTCCTAGGGGGAGTAACGCTGGGGGGGGTCACTGTGACTTATGTCCTAGGGGGAGAAACGCTGGTGGGGTCAGTGTGACTTATATCCTAGGGGGAGTAACGCTGGGGGGGTCACTGTGACTTATGTCCTAGGGGGAGTAACGCTGGGGGGGTCACTGTGACTTATGTCCTGGGGGAGTAACGCTGGGGGGTCACTGTGACTTATGTCCTAGGGGGAGTAACGCTGGGGGGTCAGTGTGACTTATGTCCTAGGGGGAGTAACGCTGGGGGGGGTCAGTGTGACTTATATTCTAGGGGGAGTAACACTGGGGGGTCAGTGTGACTTATGTCCTAGGGGGAGTAACGCTGGGGGGGTCACTGTGACTTATCTCCTAGGAGGAGTAACGCTGGGGGGGGTCAGTGTGACTTATGTCCTAGGAGGAGTAACGCTGGGGGGGTCAGTGTGACTTATGTCCTAGGGGGAGTAACGCTGGGGGGTCACTGTGACTTATGTCCTAGGGGGAGTAACGCTGGGGGGGTCACTGTGACTTATGTCCTAGGAGGAGTAACGCTGGGGGGGTCACTGTGACTTATTTCCTAGGAGGAGTAACGCTGGGGGGGTCAGTGTGACTTATGTCCTAGGAGGAGTAACGCTGGGGGGGTCAGTGTGACTTATGTCCTAGGAGGAGTAACGCTGGGGGGGTCACTGTGACTTATGTCCTAGGGGGAGTAACGTTGGGGGGTCACTGTGACTTATGTCCTAGGGGGAGTAACGCTGGGGGGGGGGTCACTGTGACTTATGTCCTAGGGGGAGTAACGCTGGGGGGTCAGTGTGACTTATGTCCTAGGGGGAGTAACGCTGGGGGGTCACTGTGACTTATGTCCTAGGGGGAGTAACGCTGGGGGGGGGGTCAGTGTGACTTATGTCCTAGGAGGAGTAACGCTGGGGGGTCACTGTGACTTATGTCCTAGGAGGAGTAACGCTGGGGGGTCACTGTGACTTATTTCCTAGGAGGAGTAACGCTGGGGGGGGGTCACTTTGACTTATGTCCTAGGAGGAGTAACGCTGGGGGGTCACTGTGACTTATGTCCTGGTGGAGTAACGCTAGGGGGGTCAGTGTGACTTATGTCCTGGGGGAGTAACGCTGGGGGGGTCACTGTGACTTATTTCCTAGGAGGAGTAACGCTGGGGGGGGGGTCACTGTGACTTATGTCCTAGGGGGAGTAACGCTGGGGGGGGTCAGTGTGACTTATCTCCTAGGGGGAGTAACGCTGGGGGGTCACTGTGACTTATGTCCTGGGGGAGTAACGCTGGGGGGGTCAGTGTGACTTATGTCCTAGGGGGAGTAACGCTGGGGGGGGTCAGTGTGACTTATGTCCTAGGAGGAGTAACGCTGGGGGGGGTCACTGTGACTTATGTCCTGGGAGAGTAACGCTGGGGGGTCAGTGTGACTTATGTCCTAGGGGGAGTAACGCTGGGGGGTTAGTGTGACTTATGTCCTAGGGGGAGTAACGCTGGGGGGTCACTGTGACTTATGTCCTAGGAGGAGTAACGCTGGGGGGTCAGTGTGACTTATGTCCT
Organism: Leptodactylus fallax; assembly: GCA_947044405.1. Classification (NCBI taxonomy): domain Eukaryota; kingdom Metazoa; phylum Chordata; class Amphibia; order Anura; family Leptodactylidae; genus Leptodactylus; species Leptodactylus fallax. Next base: position 252,232 of record CAMRHE010000876.1, read on the forward strand.
AGGGGGAGTAACGCTGGGGGGTCAGTGTGACTTATGTCCTAGGAGGAGTAACGCTGGGGGGTCAGTGTGACTTATGTCCTAGGGGGAGTAACGCTGGGGGGTCACTGTGACTTATGTCCTAGGGGGAGTAACGCTGGGGGGGGTCACTGTGACTTATGTCCTAGGGGGAGAAACGCTGGTGGGGTCAGTGTGACTTATGTCCTAGGGGGAGTAACGCTGGGGGGGTCACTGTGACTTATGTCCTAGGGGGAGTAACGCTGGGGGGGTCACTGTGACTTATGTCCTGGGGGAGTAACGCTGGGGGGTCAGTGTGACTTATGTCCTGGGGGAGTAATGCTGGGGGGTCACTGTGACTTATGTCCTGGGGGAGTAATGCTGGGGGGTCACTGTGACTTATGTCCTAGGAGGAGTAACGCTGGGGGGGGGTCAGTGTGACTTATGTCCTAGGGGGAGTAACGCTGGGGGGGTCACTGTGACTTATGTCCTAGGGGGAGAAACGCTGGTGGGGTCAGTGTGACTTATATCCTAGGGGGAGTAACGCTGGGGGGTCACTGTGACTTATGTCCTAGGGGGAGTAACGCTGGGGGGGTCACTGTGACTTATGTCCTGGGGGAGTAACGCTGGGGGGTCACTGTGACTTATGTCCTAGGGGGAGTAACGCTGGGGGGTCAGTGTGACTTATGTCCTAGGGGGAGTAACGCTGGGGGGGTCAGTGTGACTTATATTCTAGGGGGAGTAACACTGGGGGGTCAGTGTGACTTATGTCCTAGGGGGAGTAACGCTGGGGGGGTCACTGTGACTTATCTCCTAGGAGGAGTAACGCTGGGGGGGGTCAGTGTGACTTATGTCCTAGGAGGAGTAACGCTGGGGGGGGTCACTGTGACTTATGTCCTAGGAGGAGTAACGCTGGGGGGGTCAGTGTGACTTATATTCTAGGGGGAGTAACGCTGGGGGGGTCACTGTGACTTATGTCCTAGGAGGAGTAACGCTGGGGGGGTCACTGTGACTTATTTCCTAGGAGGAGTAACGCTGGGGGGGTCACTGTGACTTATTTCCTAGGAGGAGTAACGCTGGGGGGGTCACTGTGACTTATGTCCTAGGAGGAGTAACGCTGGGGGGGTCACTGTGACTTATGTCCTAGGGGGAGTAACGTTGGGGGGTCACTGTGACTTATGTCCTAGGGGGAGTAACGCTGGGGGGGGGCCCTGTGACTTATGTCCTAGGGGGAGTAACGCTGGGGGGGTCAGTGTGACTTATGTCCTAGGGGGAGTAACGCTGGGGGGGTCACTGTGACTTATGTCCTAGGGGGAGTAACGCTGGGGGGGGGGGGGTCAGTGTGACTTATGTCCTAGGGGGAGTAACGCTGGGTGGGGGGTCAGTGTGACTTATGTCCTAGGGGGAGTAACGCTGGGGGGGTCACTGTGACTTATGTCCTAGGGGGAGTAACGCTGGGGGGGTCACTGTGACTTATGTCCTAGGGGGAGTAACGCTGGGGGGGGGTCAGTGTGACTTATGTCCTAGGGGGAGTAACGCTGGGGGGTCACTGTGACTTATGTCCTAGGGGGAGTAACGCTGGGGGGGTCAGTGTGACTTATGTCCTAGGAGGAGTAACGCTGGGGGGGTCACTGTGACTTATGTCCTAGGGGGAGTAACGCTGGGGGGGTCAGTGTGACTTATGTCCTAGGAGGAGTAACGGGGGGGGTCACTGTGACTTATGTCCTAGGAGGAGTAACGCTGGGGGGGTCACTGTGACTTATTTCCTAGGAGGAGTAACGCTGGGGGGTCACTGTGACTTATGTCCTAGGGGGAGTAACGCTGGGGGGGGGGTCACTGTGACTTATGTCCTAGGGGGAGTAACGCGGGGGGGGGGGGTCACTGTGACTTATGTCCTGGGGGAGTAACGCGGGGGGGGGTCAGTGTGACTTATGTCCTAGGAGGAGTAACGCTGGGGGGGTCACTGTGACTTATGTCCTAGGGGGAGTAACGCTGGGGGGGGGGGTCACTGTGACTTATGTCCTGGGGGAGTAACGCTGGGGGGGGGGGTCAGTGTGACTTATGTCCTAGGAGGAGTAACGCTGGGGGGTCACTGTGACTTATGTCCTAGGGGGAGTAACGCTGGGGGGACGACTTATGTCCTAGGGGGAGGAGGGGGGGGGGGTCACTGTGACTTATGTCCTAGGGGGAGTAACGCTGGGGGGGGTCACTGTGACTTATGTCCTAGGGGGAGTAACGCTGGGGGGGGGTCACTGTGACTTATGTCCTAGGGGGAGTAACGCTGGGGGGGGGGTCACTGTGACTTATGTCCTGGGGGAGTAACGCGGGGGGGGGTCAGTGTGACTTATGTCCTAGGAGGAGTAACGCTGGGGGGTCACTGTGACTTATGTCCTAGGGGGAGTAACGCTGGGGGGGGGTCACTGTGACTTATGTCCTAGGGGGAGTAACGCGGGGGGGGGTCAGTGTGACTTATGTCCTAGGAGGAGTAACGCTGGGGGGGTCACTGTGACTTATGTCCTAGGGGGAGTAACGCTGGGGGGTCACTGTGACTTATGTCCTAGGGGGAGTAACGCTGGGGGGGGGGTCACTGTGACTTATGTCCTAGGGGGAGTAACGCTGGGGGGTCACTGTGACTTATGTCCTAGGGGGAGTAACGCTGGGGGGGGGGGGTCACTGTGACTTATGTCCTGGGGGAGTAACGCGGGGGGGGGGTCAGTGTGACTTATGTCCTAGGAGGAGTAACGCTGGGGGGGTCACTGTGACTTATGTCCTAGGGGGAGTAACGCTGGGGGGGGTCACTGTGACTTATGTCCTAGGGAGGAGTAACGCTGGGGGGGTCACTGTGACTTATGTCCTAGGGGGAGTAACGCTGGGGGGGGGTCAGTGTGACTTATGTCCTAGGAGGAGTAACGCTGGGGGGGTCACTGTGACTTATGTCCTAGGGGGAGTAACGCTGGGGGGGTCAGTGTGACTTATGTCCTAGGGGGAGTAACGCTGGGGGGGTCAGTGTGACTTATGTCCTAGGGGGAGTAACGCTGGGGGGGGTCAGTGTGACTTATGTCCTAGGGGGAGTAACGCTGGGGGGGTCAGTGTGACTTATGTCCTAGGGGGAGTAACGCTGGGGGGGTCAGTGTGACTTATGTCCTAGGGGGAGTAACACTGGGGGGTCACTGTGACTTATGTCCTAGGGGGAGTAACGCTGGGGGGGTCAGTGTGACTTATGTCCTAGGAGGAGTAACGCTGGGGGGGTCAGTGTGACTTATGTCCTAGGGGGAGTAACGCTGGGGGGGTCACTGTGACTTATGTCCTAGGGGGAGTAACGCTGGGGGGGTCACTGTGACTTATGTCCTAGGGGGAGTAACGCTGGGGGGTCACTGTGACTTATGTCCTAGGGGGAGTAACGCTGGGGGGGGTCAGTGTGACTTATGTCCTAGGAGGAGTAACGCTGGGGGGGTCAGTGTGACTTATGTCCTAGGGGGAGTAACGCTGGGGGGGGGGTCAGTGTGACCTATGTCCTAGGAAGAGTAACGCTGGGGGGGTCAGTGTGACTTATGTCCTAGGAGGAGTAACGCTGGGGGGGGTCAGTGTGACTTATGTCCTAGGGGGAGTAACGCTGGGGGGGTCACTGTGACTTATGTCCTAGGGGGAGTAACGCTGGGGGGGTCACTGTGACTTATGTCCTAGGGGGAGTAACGCTGGGGGGGTCAGTGTGACTTATGTCCTAGGGGGAGAAACGCTGGGGGGGTCACTGTGACTTATGTCCTAGGGGGAGTAACGCTGGGGGGGGTCAGTGTGACTTATGTCCTAGGGGGAGTAACGCTGGGGGGGGGGGGTCAGTGTGACCTATGTCCTAGGAAGAGTAACGCTGGGGGGGGTCAGTGTGACTTATGTCCTAGGAGGAGTAACGCTGGGGGGGTCAGTGTGACTTATGTCCTAGGGGGAGTAACGCTGGGGGGGTCACTGTGACTTATGTCCTAGGGGGAGTAACGCTGGGGGGGGTCACTGTGACTTATGTCCTAGGGGGAGTAACGCTGGGGGGTCAGTGTGACTTATGTCCTAGGGGGAGTAACGCTGGGGGGGTCACTGTGACTTATGTCCTAGGGGGAGTAACGCTGGGGGGGTCACTGTGACTTATGTCCTAGGGGGAGTAACGCTGGGGGGTCAGTGTGACTTATGTCCTAGGGGGAGAAACGCTGGGGGGGGGTCAGTGTGACTTATGTCCTAGGAGGAGTAACGCTGGGGGGTCACTGTGACTTATGTCCTAGGAGGAGTAACGCTGGGGGGGGTCACTGTGACTTATGTCCTAGGAGGAGTAACGCTGGGGGGGGTCACTGTGACTTATTTCCTAGGAGGAGTAACGCTGGGGGGGGGGTCAGTGTGACTTATGTCCTAGGAGGAGTAACGCTGGGGGGGTCACCGTCACTTATGTCCTAGGAGGAATAACGCTGGGGGGGTCAGTGTGACTTATGTCCTAGGGGGAGTAACGCTGGGGGGGGTTCAGTGTGACTTATGACCTAGGGGGAGTAACGCTGGGGGGGGGTCAGTGTGACTTATGTCCTAGGGGGAGTAACTCTGGGGGGGTCACTGTGACTTATGTCCTAGGGGGAGTAACGCTGGGGGGGGTCAGTGTGACTTATGTCCTGGGGGGAGTAACGATGGGGGGGTCACTGTGACTTATGTCCTAGGGGGAGTAACGCTGGGGGGGGTCACTGTGACTTATGTCCTAGGGGGAGTAACGCTGGGGGGGTCAGTGTGACTTATGTCCTAGGGGGAGTATTGCTGGGGGGGACACCGTTACTTATGTCCTAGGGGGAGTAACGCTGGGGGGTCACTGTGACTTATGTCCTGGGGGAGTAACGCTGGGGGGGTCAGTGTGACTTATTTCCTAGGAGGAGTAACGCTGGGGGGGTCACTGTGACTTATGTCCTAGGAGGAGTAACGCTGGGGGGGGTCACTTTGACTTATGTCCTAGGAGGAGTAACGCTGGGGGGGTCACTGTGACTTATGTCCTGGTGGAGTAACGCTAGGGGGGTCAGTGTGACTTATGTCCTGGGGGAGTAACGCTGGGGGGGTCACTGTGACTTATTTCCTAGGAGGAGTAACGCTGGGGGGGGGTCACTGTGACTTATGTCCTAGGAGGAGTAACGCTGGGGGGTCACTGTGACTTATTTCCTAGGAGGAGTAACGCTGGGGGGTCACTGTGACTTATGTCCTGGGGGAGTAACGCTGGGGGGGTCAGTGTGACTTATGTCCTAGGGGGAGTAACGCTGGGGGGGGTCAGTGTGACTTATGTCCTAGGAGGAGTAACGCTGGGGGGGGTCACTGTGACTTATGTCCTGGGAGGAGTAACGCTGGGGGGTCAGTGTGACTTATGTCCTAGGGGGAGTAACGCTGGGGGGTCAGTGTGACTTATGTCCTAGGGGGAGTAACGCTGGGGGGGTCACTGTGACTTATGTCCTAGGGGGAGTAACGCTGGGGGGGTCACTGTGACTTATGTCCTAGGGGGAGTAACGCTGGGGGGGTCACTGTGACTTATGTCCTAGGGGGAGTAACGCTGGGGGGGTCACTGTGACTTATGTCCTAGGGGGAGTAACGCTGGGGGGGTCAGTGTGACTTATGTCCTAGGGGGAGTAACGCTGGGGGGGTCTCTGTGACTTATGTCCTAGGGGGAGTAACGCTGGGGGGGGTCACTGTGACTTATGTCCTAGGGGGAGTAACGCTGGGGGGTCACTGTGACTTATGTCCTAGGAGGAGTAACGCTGGGGGGGGGGTCAGTGTGACTTATGTCCTAGGGGGAGTAACGCTGGGGGGGGGTCAGTGTGACTTATGTCCTAGGGGGAGAAACGCTGGGGGGGGTCAGTGTGACTTATGTCCTAGGGGGAGTAACGCTGGGGGGGTCACTGTGACTTATGTCCTAGGGGGAGTAACGCTGGGGGGGTCACTGTGACTTATGTCCTAGGGGGAGTAACGCTGGGGGGGTCACTGTGACTTATGTCCTAGGAGGAGTAACGCGGGGGGGGGTCAGTGTGACTTATGTCCTAGGGGGAGTAACGCTGGGGGGTCAGTGTGACTTATGTCCTAGGGGAGAAAGGGGGGGGGGTCAGTGTGACTTATGTCCTAGGGGGAGTAACGCTGGGGGGGTCACTGTGACTTATGTCCTAGGGGGAGTAACGCAGGGGGGTCAGTGTGACTTATGTCCTAGGGGGGGTAACGCAGGGGGGTCAGTGTGACTTATATTCTAGGGGGGGTAACGCTGGGGGGGTCAGTGTGACTTATGTCCTAGGGGGAGTAACGCTGGGGGGGGTCAGTGTGACTTATGTCCTAGGGGGAGTAACGCTGGGGGGGTCAGTGTGACTTATGTCCTAGGAGGAGTAACGCTGGGGGGGTCAGTGTGACTTATGTCCTAGGAGGAGTAACGCTGGGGGGGTCAGTGTGACTTATGTCCTAGGGGGAGTAACGCTGGAGGGTCACTGTGACTTATGTCCTAGGGGGAGTAATGCTGGGGGGTCACTGTGACTTATGTCCTAGGGGGAGTAACGCTGGGGGGTCACTGTGACTTATGTCCTAGGGGGAGTAACGCTGGGGGGGTCAGTGTGACTTATGTCCTAGGAGGAGTAACGCTGGGGGGTCACTGTGACTTATGTCCTAGGAGGAGTAACGCTGGGGGGTCAGTGTGACTTATGTCCTAGGGGGAGTAACGCTGGGGGGTCAGTGTGACTTATGTCCTAGGGGGAGTAACGCTGGGGGGGGGGGTCAGTGTGATTTATGTCCTAGGAGGAGTAACGCTGGGGGGGTCAGTGTGACTTATGTCCTAGGGGGAGTAACGCTGGGGGGTCAGTGTGACTTATGTCCTAGGGGGAGTAACGCTGGGGGGTCACTCTGACTTATGTCCTAGGGGGAGTAACGCTGGGGGGGGGTCAGTGTGACTTATGTCCTAGGAGGAGTAACGCTGGGGGGGTCAGTGTGACTTATGTCCTAGGGGGAGTAACGCTGGGGGGGGTCAGTGTGACTTATGTCCTAGGGGGAGTAACGCTGGGGGGGGTCAGTGTGACCTATGTCCTAGGAAGAGTAACGCTGGGGGGGTCAGTGTGACTTATGTCCTAGGAGGAGTAACGCTGGGGGGGTCAGTGTGACTTATGTCCTAGTGGGAGTAACGCTGGGGGGTCACTGTGACTTATGTCCTAGGGGGAGTAACGCTGGGGGGGGTCACTGTGACTTATGTCCTAGGGGGAGTAACGCTGGGGGGTCACTGTGACTTATGTCCTAGGGGGAGTAACGCTGGGGGGGTCACTGTGACTTATGTCCTGGGGGAGTAACGCTGGGGGGTCACTGTGACTTATGTCCTGGGGGAGTAACGCTGGGGGGTCAGTGTGACTTATGTCCTAGGGGGAGTAACGCTGGGGGGTCAGTGTGACTTATATTCTAGGAGGAGTAACGCTGGGGGGGGTCACTGTGACTTATGTCCTAGGGGGAGTAACGCTGGGGGGTCAGTGTGACTTATGTCCTAGGGGGAGAAACGCTGGGGGGGGTCAGTGTGACTTATGTCCTAGGAGGAGTAACGCTGGGGGGTCACTGTGACTTATGTCCTAGGAGGAGTAACGCTGGGGGGGGTCACTGTGACTTATTTCCTAGGAGGAGTAACGCTGGGGGGGGGGGTCAGTGTGACTTATGTCCTAGGAGGAGTAACGCTGGGGGGTCACCGTCACTTATGTCCTAGGAGGAATAACGCTGGGGGGTCAGTGTGACTTATGTCCTAGGGGGAGTAACGCTGGGGGGGGGGGTCAGTGTGACTTATGACCTAGGGGGAGTAACGCTGGGGGGGGGGTCAGTGTGACTTATGTCCTAGGGGGAGTAACTCTGGGGGGTCACTGTGACTTATGTCCTAGGGGGAGTAACGCTGGGGGGGGTCAGTGTGACTTATGTCCTGGGGGAGTAACGATGGGGGGGTCACTGTGACTTATGTCCTAGGAGGAGTAACGCTGGGGGGTCAGTGTGACTTATGTCCTAGGGGGAGTAACGCTGGGGGGGTCACTGTGACTTATGTCCTAGGGGGAGTAACGCTGGGGGGTCAGTGTGACTTATGTCCTAGGGGGAGTATTGCTGGGGGGACACCGTTACTTATGTTCTAGGGGGAGTAACGCTGGGGGGTCACTGTGACTTATGTCCTAGAGGGAGTAACGCTGGGGGGTCAGTGTGACTTATGTCCTAGGAGGAGTAACGCTGGGGGGTCACTGTGACTTATTTCCTAGGAGGAGTAACGCTGGGGGGTCACTGTGACTTATGTCCTGGGGGAGTAACGCTAGGGGGGTCAGTGTGACTTATGTCCTGGGGGAGTAACGCTAGGGGGGTCAGTGTGACTTATGTCCTGGGGGGAGTAACGCTAGGGGGGTCAGTGTGACTTATTTCCTAGGAGGAATAACGCTGGGGGGGGTCACTTTGACTTATGTCCTAGGAGGAGTAACGCTGGGGGGGTCAGTGTGACTTATGTCCTAGGAGGAGTAACGCTGGGGGGTCACTGTGACTTATGTCCTAGGAGGAGTAACGCTGGGGGGTCAGTGTGACTTATGTCCTAGGGGGAGTAACGCTGGGGGGTCAGTGTGACTTATGTCCTAGGACGAGTAACGCTGGGGGGGGGGTCAGTGTGATTTATGTCCTAGGAGGAGTAACGCTGGGGGGGTCAGTGTGACTTATGTCCTAGGGGGAGTAACGCTGGGGGCAGGTGACTATGTCCTAGGGGAGTAACGCTGGGGGTCACTGTGACTTATGTCCTAGGGGGAGTAACGCTGGGGGGGGTCAGTGTGACTTATGTCCTAGGAGGAGTAACGCTGGGGGGGTCAGTGTGACTTATGTCCTAGGGGGAGTAACGCTGGGGGGGGTCAGTGTGACTTATGTCCTAGGGGGAGTAACGCTGGGGGGGGGGTCAGTGTGACCTATGTCCTAGGAAGAGTAACGCTGGGGGGGGTCAGTGTGACTTATGTCCTAGGAGGAGTAACGCTGGGGGGGTCAGTGTGACTTATGTCCTAGTGGGAGTAACGCTGGGGGGTCACTGTGACTTATGTCCTAGGGGGAGTAACGCTGGGGGGGGTCACTGTGACTTATGTCCTAGGGGGAGTAACGCTGGGGGGTCACTGTGACTTATGTCCTAGGGGGAGTAACGCTGGGGGGGTCACTGTGACTTATGTCCTGGGGGAGTAACGCTGGGGGGTCACTGTGACTTATGTCCTGGGGGAGTAACGCTGGGGGGTCAGTGTGACTTATGTCCTAGGGGGAGTAACGCTGGGGGGTCAGTGTGACTTATATTCTAGGAGGAGTAACGCTGGGGGGTCACTGTGACTTATGTCCTAGGGGGAGTAACGCTGGGGGGTCAGTGTGACTTATGTCCTAGGGGGAGAAACGCTGGGGGGTCACTGTGACTTATGTCCTAGGAGGAGTAACGCTGGGGGGGGTCACTGTGACTTATTTCCTAGGAGGAGTAACGCTGAGGGGGGGTCAGTGTGACTTATGTCCTAGGAGGAGTAACGCTGGGGGCACCGCACTTATGTCCTAGGAGGAATAACGCTGGGGGGTCAGTGTGACTTATGTCCTAGGGGGAGTAACGGGGGGGGGGGGGGTCAGTGTGACTTATGACCTAGGGGGAGTAACGCTGGGGGGGGGGTCAGTGTGACTTATGTCCTAGGGGGAGTAACTCTGGGGGGTCACTGTGACTTATGTCCTAGGGGGAGTAACGCTGGGGGGGGTCAGTGTGACTTATGTCCTGGGGGAGTAACGATGGGGGGGGTCACTGTGACTTATGTCCTAGGGGGAGTAACGCTGGGGGGTCACTGTGACTTATGTCCTAGGGGGAGTAACGCTGGGGGGTCAGTGTGACTTATGTCCTAGGGGGAGTAACGCTGGGGGGTCACTGTGACTTATTTCCTAGGAGGAGTAACGCTGGGGGGTCAGTGTGACTTATGTCCTAGGGGGAGTAACGCTGGGGGGTCACTGTGACTTATGTCCTAGAGGGAGTAACGCTGGGGGGTCAGTGTGACTTATGTCCTAGGAGGAGTAACGCTGGGGGGTCACTGTGACTTATTTCCTAGGAGGAGTAACGCTGGGGGGTCACTGTGACTTATGTCCTGGGGGAGTAACGCTAGGGGGGTCAGTGTGACTTATGTCCTGGGGGAGTAACGCTAGGGGGGTCAGTGTGACTTATTTCCTAGGAGGAGTAACGCTGGGGGGGGTCAGTGTGACTTATGTCCTAGGAGGAGTAACGCTGGGGGGTCACTGTGACTTATGTCCTAGGAGGAGTAACGCTGGGGGGTCACTGTGACTTATTTCCTAGGAGGAGTAACGCTGGGGGGGTCAGTGTGACTTATGTCCTAGGGGGAGTAACGCTGGGGGGGGGTCACTTTGACTTATGTCCTAGGAGGAGTAACGCTGGGGGGTCACTGTGACTTATGTCCTGGGGGAGTAACGCTGGGGGGGTCACTGTGACTTATGTCCTGGTGGAGTAACGCTAGGGGGGTCAGTGTGACTTATGTCCTGGGGGAGTAACGCTGGGGGGGTCACTGTGACTTATTTCCTAGGAGGAGTAACGCTGGGGGGGGGGTCACTGTGACTTATGTCCTAGGGGGAGTAACGCTGGGGGGGGTCAGTGTGACTTATCTCCTAGGGGGAGTAACGCTGGGGGGGTCACTGTGACTTATTTCCTAGGAGGAGTAACGCTGGGGGGTCAGTGTGACTTATCTCCTAGGGGGAGTAACGCTGGGGGGTCATTGTGACTTATGTCCTAGGAGGAGTAACGCTGGGGGGTCACTGTGACTTATGTCCTAGGGGGAGTAACGCTGGGGGGTCACTGTGACTTATGTCCTGGGGGAGTAACGCTGGGGGGGGTCACTGTGACTTATGTCCTGGGAGAGTAACGCTGGGGGGTCAGTGTGACTTATGTCCTAGGGGGAGTAACGCTGGGGGGTTAGTGTGACTTATGTCCTGGGGGAGTAACGCTGGGGGGTCAGTGTGACTTATGTCCTAGGGGGAGAAACGCTGGGGGGGGGGTCAGTGTGACTTATGTCCTAGGGGGAGTAACGCTGGGGGGGTCACTGTGACTTATGTCCTAGGGGGAGTAACGCTGGGGGGTCACTGTGACTTATGTCCTAGGAGGAGTAACGCTGGGGGGTCAGTGTGACTTATGTCCTAGGAGGAGTAACGCTGGGGGGTCACTGTGACTTATGTCCTAGGGGGAGTAACGCTGGGGGGGTCAGTGTGACTTATGTCCTAGGAGGAGTAACGCTGGGGGGTCACTGTGACTTATGTCCTAGGGGGAGTAACGCTGGGGGGTCACTGTGACTTATGTCCTAGGGGGAGTAACGCTGGGGGGGGTCACTGTGACTTATGTCCTAGGGGGAGTAACGCTGGGGGGTCACTGTGACTTATGTCCTAGGAGGAGTAACGCTGGGGGGTCAGTGTGACTTATGTCCTAGGAGGAGTAACGCTGGGGGGTCACTGTGACTTATGTCCTAGGGGGAGTAACGCTGGGGGGGTCAGTGTGACTTATGTCCTGGGGGAGTAACGCTGGGGGGGGTCAGTGTGACTTATGTCCTAGGGGGAGTAACGCTGGGGGGGTCAGTGTGACTTATGTCCTAGGGGGAGTAACGCTGGGGGGGGTCACTGTGACTTATGTCCTAGGGGGAGTAACGCTGGGGGGGTCACTGTGACTTATGTCCTATGGGGAGTAACGCTGGGGGGTCACTGTGACTTATGTCCTAGGGGGAGTAACGCTGGGGGGGGGGGGTCAGTGTGACTTATGTCCTAGGGGGAGTAACGCTGGGGGGGTCACTGTGACTTATGTCCTAGGGGGAGTTACGCTGGGGGGGTCACTGTGACTTATGTCCTGGGGGAGTAACGCTGGGGGGTCACTGTGACTTATGTCCTAGGAGGAGTAACGCTGGGGGGGGGGTCATTGTGACTTATGTCCTAGGGGGAGTAACGCTGGGGGGTCACTGTGACTTATATTCTAGGAGGAGTAACGCTGGGGGGTCACTGTGACTTATGTCCTAGGAGGAGTAACGCTGGGGGGGGGGGTCAGTGTGACTTATGTCCTAGGGGGAGTAACGCTGGGGGGGTCACTGTGACTTATGTCCTAGGGGGAGTAACGCTGGGGGGTCAGTGTGACTTATGTCCTAGGGGGAGTAACGCAGGGGGGTCAGTGTGACTTATATTCTAGGGGGGGGTAATTCTGGGGGGTCAGTGTGACTTATGTCCTAGGGGGAGTAACGCTGGGGGGTCACTGTGACTTATATTCTAGGGGGAGTAACGCTGGGGGGGGTCACTGTGACTTATGTCCTAGGGGGAGTAATGCTGGGGGGTCACTGTGACTTATGGCCTAGGGGGAGTAACGCTGGGGGGTCACTGTGACTTATGTCCTAGGGGGAGTAACGCTGGGGGGGTCACTGTGACTTATGTCCTAGGAGGAGTAACGCTGGGGGGGGGTCACTGTGACTTATTTCCTAGGAGGAGTAACGCTGGGGGGGGTCAGTGTGAGTTATGTCCTAGGAGGAGTAACGCTGGGGGGGTCACTGTGACTTATGTCCTAGGGGGAGTAACGCTGGGGGGGGGTCAGTGTGACTTATGTCCTAGGAGGAGTAACGCTGGGGGGTCACCGTCACTTATGTCCTAGGGGGAGTAACGCTGGGTGGGGGGTCAGTGTGACTTATGTCCTAGGGGGAGTAACGCTGGGGGGTCACTGTGACTTATGTCCTAGGGGGAGTAACGCTGGGGGGTCAGTGTGACTTATGTCCTAGGAGGAGTAACGCTGGGGGGTCAGTGTGACTTATGTCCTAGGGGGAGTAACGCTGGGGGGGGTCACTGTGACTTATGTCCTAGGGGGAGTAACGCTGGGGGGTCAGTGTGACTTATGTCCTAGGGGGAGTAACGCTGGGGGGGGGTCAGTGTGACTTATGTCCTAGGGGGAGTAACGCTGGGGGGTCAGTGTGACTTATGTCCTAGGGGGAGTAACGCTGGGGGGGGGTCACTGTGACTTATGTCCTAGGGGGAGTAACGCTGGGGGGGGGGGTCAGTGTGACTTATGTCCTAGGGGGAGTAACGCTGGGGGGGGTCAGTGTGACTTATGTCCTAGGAGGAGTAACGCTGGGGGGGTCACTGTGACTTATGTCCTAGGGGGAGTAACGCTGGGGGGTCACTGTGACTTATGTCCTAGGGGGAGTAACGCTGGGGGGTCAGTGTGACTTATATTCTAGGGGGAGTATCGCTGGGGGGTCACTGTGACTTATGTCCTAGGGGGAGTAACGCTGGGGGGTCACTGTGACTTATGTCCTAGAGGGAGTAACGCTGGGGGGTAGCTGTGACTTATGTCCTAGGGGGAGTATTGCTGGGGGGTCACCGTTACTTATGTTCTAGGGGGAGTAACGCTGGGGGGGTCACTGTGACTTATTTCCTAGGAGGAGTAACGCTGGGGGGGGGGGGTCAGTGTGACTTATGTCCTAGGGGGAGTATTGCTGGGGGGACACCGTTACTTACGTTCTAGGGGGAGTAACGCTGGGGGTCACTGTGACTTATGTCCTGGGGGAGTAACGCTGGGGGGGTCACTGTGACTTATGTCCTAGAGGGAGTAACGCTGGGGGGTCAGTGTGACTTATTTCCTAGGGGGAGTAACGCTGGGGGGGTCAGTGTGACTTATGTCCTGGGAGAGTAACGCTGGGGGGTCAGTGTGACTTATGTCCTAGGGGGAGTAACGCTGGGGGGTCACTGTGACTTATGTCCTAGGGGGAGTAACGCTGGGGGGTCACTGTGACTTATGTCCTAGGGGGAGTAACGCTGGGGGGTCACTGTGACTTATGTCCTAGGGGGAGTAACGCTGGGGGGTCACTGTGACTTATGTCCTAGGGGGAGTAACGCTGGGGGGTCACTGTGACTTATGTCCTAGGGGGAGAAACGCTGGGGGGTCAGTGTGACTTATTTCCTAGGGGGAGTAACGCTGGGGGGGGGGGGTCAGTGTGACTTATGTCCTGGGAGAGTAACGCTGGGGGGTCAGTGTGACTTATGTCCTAGGGGGAGTAACGCTGGGGGGTCACTGTGACTTATGTCCTAGGGGGAGTAACGCTGGGGGGTCACTGTGACTTATGTCCTAGGGGGAGTAACGCTGGGGGGTCACTGTGACTTATGTCCTAGGGGGAGTAACGCTGGGGGGGGGGGGGGTCATTGTGACTTATGTCCTAGGGGGAGTAACGCTGGGGGGTCAGTGTGACTTATGTCCTAGGAGGAGTAACGCTGGGGGGGTCAGTGTGACTTATGTCCTAGGGGGAGTAACGCTGGGGGGTCACTGTGACTTATGTCCTAGGAGGAGTAACGCTGGGGGGTCACTGTGACTTATGTCCTAGGGGGAGTAACGCTGGGGGGGGTCAGTGTGACTTATGTCCTAGGGGGAGTAACGATGGGGGGGTCACTGTGACTTATGTTCTAGGGGGAGTAACGCTGGGGGGTCAGTGTGACTTATGTCCTAGGGGGAGTAACGCTGGGGGGTCACTGTGACTTATGTCCTAGGGGAGTAACGCTGGGGGGTCAGTGTGACTTATGTCCTAGGGGGAGTAACGCTGGGGGGTCACTGTGACTTATGTCCTAGGGGGAGTAACGCTGGGGGGTCAGTGTGACTTATGTCCTAGGGGGAGTAATGCTGGGGGGTCAGTGTGACTTATGTCCTAGGGGGAGTAACGCTGGGGGGGTCACTGTGACTTATGTCCTAGGGGGAGAAACGCTGGGGGGTCAGTGTGACTTATGTCCTAGGGGGAGTAACGCTGGGGGGTCAGTGTGACTTATGTCCTAGGGGGAGTAACGCTGGGGGGTCACTGTGACTTATGTCCTAGGGGAGTAACGCTGGGGGGTCAGTGTGACTTATGTCCTAGGGGGAGTAACGCTGGGGGGTCACTGTGACTTATGTCCTAGGGGGAGTAACGCTGGGGGGTCAGTGTGACTTATGTCCTAGGGGGAGTAATGCTGGGGGGTCAGTGTGACTTATGTCCTAGGGGGAGTAACGCTGGGGGGGGTCACTGTGACTTATGTCCTAGGAGGAGTAACGCTGGGGGGGGTCACTGTGACTTATGTCCTAGGGGGAGTAACGCTGGGGGGTCAGTGTGACTTATGTCCTAGGAGGAGTAACGCTGGGGGGTCACTGTGGCTTCTGTCCTAGGGGGAGTAACGCTGGGGGGTCACTGTGACTTCTGTCCTAGGGGGAGTAACGCTGGGGGGTCACTGTGACTTATGTCCTAGGGGGAGTAACGCTGGGGGGTCAGTGTGACTTATGTCCTAGGGGGAGTAACGCTGGGGGGGTCAGTGTGACTTATGTCCTATGAGAAGTAACGCTTTGGGGGGTCAGTGTGACTTATGTCCTAGGGGGAGTAACGCTGGGGGTTCAGTGTGACTTATGTTCTTGGGGAGTAACGCTGTTGGGTCAGTGTGACTTATGTCCTAGGGGGAGTAACGCTGGGGGGTCAGTGTGACTTATGTCCTAGGGGGAGTAATGCTGGGGGGTCAGTGTGACTTATGTCCTAGGGGGAGTAACGCTGGGGGGGGTCACTGTGACTTATGTCCTAGGAGGAGTAACGCTGGGGGGGTCACTGTGACTTATGTCCTAGGGGGAGTAACACTGGGGGGGTCACTGTGACTTATGTCCTAGGGGGAGTAACGCTGGGGGGTCAGTGTGACTTATGTCCTAGGAGGAGTAACGCTGGGGGGTCACTGTGACTTATGTCCTAGGGGGAGTAACGATGGGGGGTCCACTGTGACTTATGTCCTAGGGGGAGTAACGCTGGGGGGTCAGTGTGACTTATGTCCTAGGGGGAGTAACGCTGGGGGGGGGGCACGTGACATGTCCTAGGGGGAGAACGCGGGGGGTCAGGGACAGTCCCGGGGGGTACGCTGGGGGCCGAGACTTAGCCTGGGGGGGACGATGGGGGTCACTGTGACTTATGCCTAGGGGGAGTAACGCTGGGGGGGGGGTCAGTGTGACTTATGTCCTAGGGGGAGTAACGCTGGGGGGGTCAGTGTGACTTATGTCCTAGGGGGAGTAACGCTGGGGGGGTCACTGTGACTTATGTCCTAGGGGAGTAACGCTGGGGGGTCAGTGTGACTTCTGTCCTAGGGGGACTAACGATGGGGGGGTCACTGTGACTTATGTCCTAGGGGGAGTAACGCTGGGGGGTCAGTGTGACTTATGTGCTAGGGGGAGTAACGCTGGAGGGTCACTGTGACTTATGTCCTAGGGGGAGTAACGCTGAGGGGGTCACTGTGACTTATGTCCTAGGGGGAGTAACGCTTTGGGGTCAGTGTGACTTTTGTCCTAGGAGGAGTAACGCTGGGGGGGTCAGTGTGACTTATGTCCTAGGAGGAGTAATGCTGGGGGGTCACTGTGACTTATGTCCTAGGGGGAGTAACGCTGGGGGGGGTCACTGTGACTTATGTCCTGGGGGAGTAACGCTGGGGGGTCACTGTGACTTTTGTCCTAGGAGGAGTAACGCTGGGGGGTCAGTGTGACTTATGTCCTAGGAGGAGTAACGCTGGGGGGTCACTGTGACTTATGTCCTAGGGGGAGTAATGCTGGGGGGTCAGTGTGACTTATGTCCTAGGAGGAGTAACGCTGGGGGGTCACTGTGACTTATGTCCTAGGGGGAGTAACGCTGGGGGGTCACTGTGACTTATGTCCTGGGGGAGTAACGCTGGGGGGTCAGTGTGACTTATGTCCTAGGAGGAGTAACGGCTGGGGGGGGTCAGTGTGACTTATGTCCTAGGGGGAGTAACGCTGAGGGGGTCAGTGTGACTTATGTTCTAGGAGGAGTAACGCTGGGGGGGGGTCAGTGTGACTTATGTCCTAGGAGGAGTAACGCTGGGGGGGTCACTGTGACTTATATTCTAGGGGGAGTAACGCTGGGGGGGTCAGTGTGACTTATGTCCTAGGGGGAGTAACGCTGGGGGGTCAGTGTGACTTATGTCCTAGGGGGAGTAACGCTGGGGGGTCAGTGTGACTTATGTCCTAGGAGGAGTAACGCTGGGGGGGGGTCAGTGTGACTTATGTCCTAGGGGGAGTAACGCTGAGGGGGTCAGTGTGACTTATGTTCTAGGAGGAGTAACGCTGGGGGGGGGGTCAGTGTGACTTATGTCCTAGGAGGAGTAACGCTGGGGGGGTCACTGTGACTTATATTCTAGGGGGAGTAACGCTGGGGGGGGTCACTGTGACTTATGTCCTAGGGGGAGTAACGCTGGGGGGTCACTGTGACTTATGTCCTAGGGGGAGTAACGCTGGGGGGTCACTGTGACTTATATTCTAGGGGGAGTAACGCTGGGGGGGGTCACTGTGACTTATGTCCTAGGGGGAGTAACGCTGGGGGGTCACTGTGACTTATGTCCTAGGGGGAGTAACGCTGGGGGGTCACTGTGACTTATGTCCTAGGGGGAGTAACGCTGGGGGGGTCACTGTGACTTATGTCCTAGGGGGAGTAATGCTGGGGGGTCACTGTGACTTATGTCCTAGGGGGAGTAACGCTGGGGGGTCAGTGTGACTTATATTCTAGGGGGAGTATCGCTGGGGGGTCACTGAGACTTATGTCCTAGGGGGAGTAACGCTGGGGGGTCAGTGTGACTTATATTCTAGGGGGAGTATCGCTGGGGGGTCACTGTGACTTATGTCCTAGGGGGAGTAACGCTGTGGGGGTCACTGTGACTTATGTCCTAGAGGGAGTAACGCTGGGGAGTCAGTGTGACTTATGTCCTAGGAGGAGTAACGCTGGGGGGGTCACTGTGACTTATGTCCTAGGGGGAGTAACGCTGGGGGGTCACTGTGACATGTCCTAGGGGGAGTAACGCTGGGGGGGTCAGTGTGACTTATGTCCTAGGAGGAGTAACGCTGGGGGGGGGGGGTCACTGTGACTTATGTCCTAGGAGGAGTAACACTGGGGGGGGTCACTGTGACTTATGTCCTAAGGGGAGTATCGCTGGGGGGACAGTGTGACTTATGTCCTAGGGGTAGTAACGCTGGGGGGTCACTGTGACTTATGTCCTAGGACGAGTAACGCTGGGGGGGGGGGTCACTGTGACTTATGTCCTAGGGGGAGTAACGCTGGGGGGTCAGTGTGACTTATGTCCTAGGGGGAGTAACGTTTGGGGGGTCAGTGTGACTTACGTCCTAGGGGGAGTAACGCTGGAGGGTCACTGTGACTTATGTCCTAGGGGGAGTAATGCTGGGGGGTCACTGTGACTTATGTCCTAGGGGGAGTAACGCTGGGGGGTCACTGGTGGAGAAGGACCTGGGCGTACTTGTAGATCTTAGATTATAGACCAGCACAATGTCAGTCGGCTGCTTCTAAGGCCAGCAGGATATTGTTATGTATTATAAGGGCTATGGATTGGGGATGTAATATTACCACTATATACATCATTGCTGCGGCCCCATCTGGGATATGCAGTTCAGTTCTGGGCACCAGTACATAGAAAGGATATCCTAGAATTGGAAAAGGTTCAATAGAGGGTCAGAAAGCTGATAAGGGGCCTGGAGGAGCTCAGGTGTGAGGAGAGACTAAAAGGGTCAAATCTGTTTAGTCTGGAGAAGAGGCGAGTAAGGGAGATAAACATGTAAACTCCCCTCAAAAGACAAGGGGGCGGTGCCTGTGTCTGGAGAAAAAAAGGTTTAAATCTCCAGTGGTGACAAGACTTCTTCACTGTAAGGACTGTGAAATTGTGGAATAGCCTACCCCAGAAACTGGATCTATACCAGGGGTAGGCAACCTTCGGCACTCCAGCTGTTGTAAAACTACAGCTCCCAGCATGCATACTTGCTCTGCTGTTCTTGGAACTCTCATGGAAGTGAATGGAGCATTTTGAGAGTTGCAGTTTCACAACAGCCGAAGGTTGCTGACCCCTGATCCCTACTGTAAGGACTGTGACTCTGTAGAATAGCCTACCCCAGGAGCTGGATCTATACTGTAAGGACTGTGAATCTGAGGCATAGCCTACCCCAGGAACTGGATCTATACTGTAAGGACTGCGAATCTGAGGAATAGCCTACCCTAGGAGCTGGCTCTATATTGTAAGGACTGTGAATCTGTGGAATAGCCTACCACAAGAGCTGGATCTGTACTGTAAGGACTGTGACTCTGTGGAAGAGCCTACCCCAGGAGCTGGTTCTATACTGTAAGGACTGTGAATCTATGGAATAGCCTACTCCAGGAGCTGGATCTGTACTGTAAGGACTGTGACTCTGTGGAACAGCCTACCCCAGGAGCTGGTTCTATACTGTAAGAACTGTGAATATATGGAATAGCCTACCCCAGGAGCTGGATCTGTACTGTAAGGACTGTGAATCTGAGGAATAGCCTACCCAGGAGCTGGATCTATACTGTAAGGACTGTGAATCTGAGGAATAGCCTACCCCAAGAGCTGGATCTGTACTGTAAGGACTGTGACTCTGTGGAAAATCCTACCCCAGGAGCTGGATCTATACTGTAAGGACTGTGAATCTATGGAATAGCCTACCCCAGGAGGTGGATCTATACTGTAAGGACTGTGAATCTGAGGAATAGCCTACCACAGGAGCTGGATCTATACTGTAAGGACTGTGAATCTGAGGAATAGCCTACCCCAGGAGGTGGATCTATACTGTAAAGACTGTGAATCTGAGGAATAGCCTACCCCAGGAGCTGGATATATACTGTAAGGACTGTGAATCTGAGGAATAGCCTACCACAGGAGCTGGATCTATACTGTAAGGACTGTGAATCTGAGGCATAGCCTACCCCAAGAGCTGGATCTGTACTGTAAGGACTTTGACTCTGTGGAATAGCCTACCCTAGGAGATGGCTCTATACTGTAAGGGCTGTGAATCTGTGGAATAGCCTACCCCAAGAGCTGGATCTATACTGTAAGGACTGTGAATCTGAGGAATAGCCTACCCCAGGAGGTGGATCTATACTGTAAGGACTGTGAATCTGAGGAATAGCCTACACAGGAGCTGGATCTATACTGTAAGGACTGTGAATCTGAGGAATAGCCTTCCCCAGGAGCTGGATCTGTACTGTAAGGACTGTGAATTTGAGGTATAGCCTACCCTAGGAGCTGGCTCTATACTGTAAGGACTGTGAATCTGAGGAATAGCCTACACAGGAGCTGGATCTATACTATAAGGACTGTGAATCTGTGGAATAGCCTTCCCCAGGAGCTGGATCTGTACTGTAAGGACTGTGAATCTGAGGAATAGCCTACCCTAGGAGCTGGCTCTATACTGTAAGGACTGTGAATCTGAGGAATAGCCTACCCTAGGAGCTGGCTCTATACTGTAAGGACTGTGAATCTGAGGAATAGCCTACACAGGTGCTGGCTCTATACTGTAAGGACTGTGAATCTGTGGCATAGCCTACCCCAAGAGCTGGATCTGTACTGTAAGGACTGTGAATCTGAGGAATAGCTTACCCCAGGAGCTGGATCTGTACTGTAAGGACTTTGAATCTGAGGAATAGCCTACCCCAGGAGCTGGATCTATACTGTAAAGACTGTGAATCTGAGGAATAGCCTACACAGGAGCTGGATCTATACTGTAAGGACTGTAAATCTGAGGAATAGCTTACCTCAGGAGCTGGATCTGTACTGTAAGGACTGTGAATCTGAGGAATAGCCTACCCAGGAGCTGGATCTACACTGTAAGGACTGTGAATCTGAGGAATAGCCTACCCCAGGAGCTGGATCTATACTGTAAGGACTGTGAATCTATGGAATAGCCTACCCCAGGAGCTGGATCTATACTGTAAGGACTGTAAATCTGTGGAATAGCCTACCCCAGGAGCTTGATCTATACTGTAAGGACTGACTCTCTGGAATAACCTGCCCCACTTTTCACCATTATTTGTCTATTGCCACCAACATCATCTGGTGTCATATCTGTGTCTAATGCTTGTGCGTCCTGTTCTCTGCTGACATATGCTTCATATATTTCTTCTTATTATAGTCCAATAGTTACATTGTTAACCCCTACTTAGGACCTGGAGGTATCCGAGTACTGATAGTACCTGGGAGAGGCAAATGCTATAGGTGAAGTTCAGTATCCAGCCAACAGTTACAGAATGTGATCGATGCCATGTTGGTAATCCTCGGGGGAAAGGGTATCGTGATTTTTATTTTTTTTTTTTAAACTGCAGTTTTTATTGAAATTTTTATAAGTTACATAACAACAATATGGGAGATGTAATCAAAATAAACAGAAAAAAAGAAGTATACATGACAAATCGTCCAATGCCAACACAAAGAACACAGGCAGGAGGGAGAGGGTAATGACAAGGGAAAGAGGGGAAGGGGAGAAGAAGGAAGAGGGAAGTGGCGGAAGGAGTCAGAGACCATGTAAAATACAATATGCGTCCCAGGATGACCACGCAGCAGTAAAGGCTTCCATTGTATGATTAAGAGAAGCTCTCAAATACTCCATACTATGGACGTCTTTCAATCGAGCAATAACTCTGGACCAGTGGGAGGAGAAGTCTTCCTCCAATGGAGAGCGATGAGGGTTTTAGCGGCGGTACATAAGTATAGAAACAATTTAGAGGTCTTCTTACCTAAATGCCTGGGGGGAAGATTAAGCAAATAGGTAAAGGGATCTAGGGGGAACACCTTGAATAAAAAGGGCATCAGTAAGTGATCTGACCTCTGTCCAGAAGGGGCGTATCCCTGGACAGTCCCAAAAAATGTGGCAGAGCGTATCCACCCCCGCCTGGCAGCGCCAACATAGGGAAGGAATGCCAGGGTTAAGAGAATGGAGCAAGGCGGGAGTGTGATACCAATGCATAAGTATATACTGGGTCTCGTGGAAAGTAATACGTGTAGAGGATTTATCTGCCATTGCCCGGGTGAGATCTGCCTATTCAGAGCCCCAGACCACTTAATCCCATACTTATGAGATCGAGGGGCCTGACCCTCCAGAGAGGAAAGAAGCCTGTAGATGCCCGATATCAGACCCGCCGTCGAAGTACCCGCTAGGCAAACCTTTTCAAAGGCAGTAGGGACCGAGATCTTCAGGGAACCAAACTTGGAGGTCACAAAGTGGACAATTTGCTGGTAGTGGAACCACTCAGTTAGGGAAATGTAGCACAGAGGTAAAATAGACAAAGGGCCTGAGCTCCAGGGTCAACGGATCCACCATGTCAGCAATGTGAAAGAGGCCCAGTTTACTCCAGGGCTGTACCATAGCTGCCGTGAGTCCTCCCAGGATGAGCAGATTGTACAAGAAGGAAACCATAGAGGAACATGGAGAGGCCAGAGGAAAAAGTTTGGAACAGGTGATCCAAATAGATCGCGTGAAGCAGATGGGTCCCAGGAGAGGGGTGGATGGAAGGGGAGATTAATGGGACCACAAGAATGCATTAGGGTGGATCGGTGCTAGCCAGAGCTTCTCAATCTCGACCCATTTCGTGTAGGCCTGTGAAGCAGCCCAGAACGGGATACAACGCAAATGGGATGCCCAGTAGTAATGCAATACATGTGGGACCACAGAGCGGGGAATACGTTGGCGTTTACCATTCCAGATAAACTGAAAGTTCGATTTTTGAAGGGCGCGCAGCTCTGAGCGAAGGACAGTGATTGGGAGCATTTCGAAGAAGTAAAGAAGCTTTCGGAGCAAAGTCATTTTGACAGCAGTAACGCGGCCTATGAGAGAAATATGGAGAGGGTGCCACTTATCTAAAAGAGAACGTAATTCACTAAACAGGTGAGGATAGTTAACTGAGTATAGGGTGGAGTAAGAAGGAGACAGTTGAATTCCCAAATAACAGAGGGAGCGCTCCCTCCATTGCAAATCAAAGTTAGACCAGAGTAGCAGTAAAGTAGAGTTAGAGATGTTAATAGGTAATGCTTTGGTCTTGTTAGGATTAACTTTATAGCCAGAAAAATTACCATATGTTTTCAGCACTTGGAGAAGGTTGGGGAGGGATGTGTGAGGATTAGTAAGGGTTAAAAGAACGTCGACAGCAAACAAGCTAATCTTAAAGTCCCTATCCCTAACCGCTACCCCAGTGATGTCAGGGTTAGATCGAATCTGGGAGGCTAGGGGTTCAATACACAATGCAAATATGAGCGGGGATAAAGGACAGCCCTGATGTGTCCCATTACGGATGGGGAACAGTGATGAGAGAGAGTTAGGGAGTTTTACCGCAGCCGAGGGCCGAGAGTACAGTGTCCCGATCTCCATGAGAAAGGCTCCAGAGAACCCAAATTTTTCAAGAGTGGCGATCATAAATGACCAGTCAAGGCGGTCAAAGGCCTTCTCGACATCAAGGCTCAAAAGGAGGGTGGGTGTGGCAGAGCGGTTGGCGACATCTATTAAGTCCACAGTCCTTCTGGTGTTAACTCCCCCTTGACAACAAGGGACAAAACCCACCTGGTCCTTATGGATAAGAGATGGAAGCCAGACGCTAAGCCTGTTGGCCAAAACCTTAGTGAAAAGTTTTAAATCAGTATCCTGATGGTCTTTGCGAGGTTTAGGGACCAGGGTGATATGAGAATGAAGCATGGACTGAGGGATAGGGGCGCCCTCAAGGAAGGAGTTAAAGAGGCGGCACATGTGTGGAATCAGGTCAGATCGAAATGTTTAATAATGCAGGTATGTAAACCCGTCTGGACCCGGAGACTTGCTATTCGGGAGACCCCTAAGGGTAGCAGTAAGCTCCTCCTCCGTGACAGGGGCATTTAGGTTAGCAGTTGCTTAGGAAGAGGACAGGTGTCCAGATAAGAACGTAAGGCTATGCCCTCGAACACAGGGTCAGCACCCGAGTGGGGAGGGAGGTTGTATAGTTTAGTATAATAGTCTTTAAATAGGGACATCATAGAGTCAGGATGATGATGATGGAGGATACCATGAGAGTCGCGGATTGCATGCGGTATGAAAGAGGCCTGTTGGTGGCGCAGGGTCTTAGCAAGCAGGGTGTGGGCTTTATTGCCTCTTTAATAATAGCGCTGGCGACTGTATAGGGGGAGATGGTGGGTAGCCTGAGTGGCGAGGTCCGCTCTGGCCGCTACTACCGTGTTTCTCCAAAACTAAGCCCTAGCTAGATTTTTTCAGGTTTTTTGGAGTAGGCTTGAAATATAAGCCCTACTCCAAAAATAAGCCCTAGCTAATTTAACCCCTTCCCAACATCTGCTGTGCGATTACAGCTGATGCCGAGTCCTTAAAGATGGTGGCAGAGCGGCTAACATAGTTACCGTACCAGTCTCCAGAGACCTGGAGTTAATGCCTGCGGTCAGTGTCTACTCTGATCGTGGGCATTGTTGAGCGTGATCCCCCCCCCCCCTCCTTCCCACCAAAGTAGCACAACCCCTGTAGTTAATGCCCGCGATCACAGTGGACACTGATCGCGGGCATTAAGTGTGACCTCCCCGCCCCCCACTCTGATTGCGGGCATTGCTGAGTGTGTCAGTCTGTGACCCCTCCCTCAAATCCAGCCCCCAAAGCAGAGCAACTATCCCCGGGGCCGGTCCCCACCAGCCCCGTACCTTTCACGTTACAGTTAAAAAATAGAAAAAAAACAAAATAAAAGTTCAAGGCCCCTCCTCCCCCACTTTCCACGAAGAGTGGAGATCAAGGGGGCTTGGGCCAAGCGATCCGACACAGATCGGATTCGGGACACTAAGGCCACCTCCCTGGCCTTTCTATCCTTCTTTAGTCGGGTGACTAAGGCTATGCAGTGACCCCTCATGACAGAGTGTACATTATGGCTGAAATAATCCTGGCGTTGAATATGGAGGGTAGCACAGAAGGCTGGGGAGTGGAGAAGGGACTCATTCAGCCGCCAGTGGCAACATTTAGTAGCGATGGAGGTAGGGGACAGTGTGAGCAGGACAGGGGCGTGATCGGACCAGGAAATGGGGCCAATTTCAGCATCAACAAAGAGTGTAAGGGCCAGGGTGTTACCAAAAAAATAATCAATTGTGGAGTGCGTCTTACAGCGGTGGGAATAGAATGTGTAGGACCGGGCTGTGGACGCGCTAGAGATCATAAAGGGGGAGGGATCTAATCAGGCGGCGGAATTCCCTGGCTAGCCGAAGCTGGGGGGCCCCCGGGGCACCGCCAGATAAGAGCAGCTTGTCCACGTGTTTGGAGAAAACCATATTAAAATCCCCGCCTGTGAAAGATCCTCAGTGTGCCAACACCGCTTTGGCTCACACCTGAGTCCTCTTTCATATAAAACCACACTCACCGCCAGTGAGTGCCGGGTTCACAAGATAAATACAAGACAAGCTTTCTAAATTTTATATATTTATTAACCCCTAAATGGGTCGGTATTAACATCTAACACATGCAGTTCAGAACAGATATGCAGATGTATGCAAGCATTAACAGTTACTAGTTACAATATACAGTACAATAAAAATAAAAAGGGAATAACATTGAAATAATTACTTTACCACACATCTCCTTGATGTGGCTCTATAGTCCAACACTCACACATGCTCTGTCATGTGTGAATAACCAGTGGAGGCTTGTTAGCATGTGGCATTAATACAATAATCCAGCCTGCATGCTCTTCACAGTGGTCTGTCTGTAAAACTCTGTAGTTTGTGATGGTCTCAGCCCAATCTCCATAGCATAATCTCTTCCCACAGACCTCTTACCTCATCTTTTGTACCCTTTATGCCACCTCCCAGAATGAGGTCATCGGCGGCAGCAAGTCTGATTGAATAATGCACTCAAGTCCAGACTTTTTGTAAGGAGCTGAGACCAAGTGAAATGATACAATGTTATCAGCCATATCTGATCAACCAGTGCAGACTGATCAATGCATGTTTCTTGGATCACTCAGGGCTGTGTATGAATACAATGGAGCCCTGCTGGGATGGATACAAAGCCCTATTGTTCCAGCCTGGCCACTACTGCCAATATACACCTGGGATTATAGCTGCGCACCTTATGAGTAAAGAGATACGCTACCCAGAGACCGAAATACAGCTTTGAGTTATAACCATATTTAAGCAGAATCATCACACCTCCCCCTTTAGATGGGGCTTGCAGGAAGTAGGGGCCTACGCCCCTCTTCTGAAAGCACCTCCGCCTCCAGCTTTTCAGGCTCTGGCCTCAAAGCTCCCTCACCTTCCCCCGGGGTCCTAGCAGACTCGGGCCTTGTCACACTCCGAGGGTGGTTGGGCGGTGTGATGATTCTGCTTAAGTGTGGCTATAACTCAGCTGTATTTTGATCTCTGGGTATAGGATCTCCCTTCTTGCTTGCACTCATTGATACTGGGCGCAGCTATAAGCCTAGGTGCATATTGGCAGTAGTGGCCAGGCTGGAACAATAGGGCTCCATTGTATTCCTATACAGCCCTGAGTGATCAAACAATAGTGCATTGTTCAAGCCTGGGCTGTTGATCAGATATGGCTGATAACAGTGTATCCATTCACTTTGTCTCAGCTCTATACAAAAGATCTGGATTTGATTGAATTAACTCATCAGACGTACTGTCGCCGGTGACCTTTCTGGGAGGTGGCATAAAGGGTATAAAAGATGAAGTAAGAGGTCTGTGGGAGGAGATTACACTATGAAGACTGTGCTGGGATTATGCTACAGAGTGGTTACAGAAATGTGAAAGATCCTCAGTGCGCCAAACCGCTTTGGCCACACCCTGAGTCCTCTTTCATATAAAAACCACACTCACCGCCAGTGAGTGCCGGGTTCACCAGATAAATACAAGACAAGCCTTCTAAATTTTATATATTTATTAACCCCTAAATGGGTCGGTATTAAAATCTAACATATACAGATCAGAACAGATATGCAGATATATGCAAGCATTAACAGTTACTAGTTACAAGATACAGTACAAATAAAATAAAAGGGATTAAAGGTGAAATAGTTACTTTACCACACATGTCCTTGATGTGGTTCTGTAGTCCAACACTCACACATGCAGGTGTGAGTAACCAGTGGAGGTTGTTTAGCATGTGGCATTAATAGAATAATCCCGCCTGCATGCTCTCATAACAGTCTCTCAGCATTAGTCCAGTAGTCTCTCTCAGTAGAATCTCATCACCGCAGCCTCTCCTCATGGTCTGTCTGTAACAACTCTCTAGTCTGTGATGGTCTCAGCCCAAAACTCCATAGCATAATCTCTATAGCATAATCTCCATAGTGTAATCTCCTCCCACAGACCTCTTACCTCATCTTTTATACCCTTTATGCCACCTCCCAGAATGAGGTCACCGGCGACAGTACGTCTGATGAGTTAATTCAATCAAATCCAGATCTTTTGTATAGAGCTGAGACAAAGTGAATGGATACACTGTTATCAGCCATATCTGATCAACAGCCCAGGCTTGAACAATGCACTATTGTTTGATCACTCAGGGCTGTATAGGAATACAATGGAGCCCTATTGTTCCAGCCTGGCCACTACTGCCAATATGCACCTAGGCTTATAGCTGCGCCCAGTATCAATGAGTGCAAGCAAGAAGGGAGATCCTATACCCAGAGATCAAAATACAGCTTAGTTATAGCCACACTTAAGCAGAATCATCACACCTCCCCCTTTAGATGGGGCTTGCAGGAAGTAGGGGCCTACGCCCCTCTTCTGAAAGCACCTCCGCCTCCAGCTTCTCAGGCCCTGGCCCCAAGGCTCCCTCACCTCCCCCCGGGATCCCAGCAGACTCGGGCCTTGTCAGACTCTAAGGGTGGTTGAGCGGCACGCGCCTTCAATATGTCCAGACTAGGGTCAGCTTGGACAGCATCTCTGAACTCTTGGCTGGAGTGAGACAAAAGAGAGGTGCATGTTACATAGCTGCCGGCCCCTTCTGTCTCTCTAGTCTGGCTAGGGACACTTCTAAGGCCTAGGCTCTGAGCCATGTACACTTGGCTACCTCCTGCCTGTTCTGGGTCCGCTTTCTGAGTGCTGGCACCCTGTAGCTTTACACTCATGACCTCAGGCCCTTGGGATACCATTCCAGAGATCCCATCCCGGCAATCTCTGCTCTCCTGGCTACCCTTGGCCTGCTCTCTCAGGGTCTTCCCCACACTAGCCGCTAGTTGGGAGAGTTCTAGGGAGTTCTGCACCTCCCCCTTTGCTTCCAAACCTAGGGGCACCTCTGGTTCTGGTACAGGTATGTTTGGACCCTGTCCTCCCTGTACTTGGGTAGTTGATGGTGATACCTTGGGCAAATGATAGGGATCATGCTTCCCCAAACCATCCCCCCACAATACATTGACAGGTAATATACTGGACATACCCTCTTCTTGGATCACACCTCCAGTACCCCATGCCATCTGCACTTGGGCCATGGGCACTCCTGGAATAGAACTGGACAGAAGAGACGTGTATGTCTCATACCGGCCGGTCTCCTCCGGCTTCAAGGGAGTGAGGCTAGTCATGGCGGTCTCAGCACCGACTCCAGGTGGTGTAGGCAACGGTTCAAGGGTCGGAACGCCCTCCACCCTTGTAGCACTCTGGCTGCGGGCTAACACCGCACTACCAGCAGTCCGTCCCTCACCTGGATCGGCCATGAGATCCACATAGCCTACCTGACCATCTGGCACATGGTCAGCAGTTGGGTGCTCATCGGATACACTGGGCGAAATAGCAGAAGTCGCTTCCAGTGACTCAGAAGAGCTACCCTGTACACTTTCACAACAAGCATTGGCAATTACATTGACAGTACCTTCATTAGCAATTGTTAATTCACACCGGGCCTCAATGAGATCTGTGGTAGACAGATTAACAAGCTGGGAGGGCGACGCCCCCACAGATGTGGGTGTGTCTACAGACTTAGTCTCATTGGCTCCTAGCACGGGGGTGAACAAAGCATCAATAACATTTGTGCTCAGCAGGGTTGCAGGAAGTTCAGTTGCATCTTCCCTGCTCTGAGCTGAAGGCAACTCATTAGCATGTACACTTACTGCCATGGGAAATATCTCAGAGGGGGGGTTACGGGCCCTCTCTGCAGATATGACAGACACATTGTCAACATTAGTCATAGACAGTTTATCACAGTAAATTGGGTTGCTCCCCACCCCATATTGGGACATCATAGGTCCTAAATCAGTTCCCAACAGTACATTAGCAGGCAAATCAGTCAATAGTCCCACAGTCCGCATTCCTTTTCCTGCACCCCCATCCAGACACACAGATGGGCCATCTGCTGTGGCTTGAGAAGCAGGGAAGTTCTCAGGGTAGTTGGGGCACTCCTTCTTGAAATGTCCTGTGGGGTTACATGCATGGCCCCGCTGCACCTCCCCTTGGGGTTTGGGGAAGGTCACTAGGGTGCCCAGAGTTCTTGGGACAGGGGAGGGACCACCCGGGGCATAATTTGTCTCACCCGACCTGACGACAGACGGCTGTGGTGAACTCCGGCCTGGCCTCTCGTTCCAACTTGAGATTCTGTGCAGGGTTGTTGGAGTTTGCGCTTGCTGGGAGAGCTTCATCCTTTTGAGCTCAAGCTGAAACTCCCTCTCGGCCTGTTGCTCAGCAGCCTGTCGTTCAGCAGCCTTCCTCTCTCTCTCTCTGCCTGTCGCTCAGCAGCCTCTCTCTCGGCCTGTTGCTCAGCATCCTGTATTTCAGCATCCTTCCTCTCTCTCTCTGCCTGTCGCTCAGCAGCCTTCCTCTCTCTCTCTGCCTGTCGCTCAGCAAACTTCCTCTCTCTTTCTGCCTGTCGCTCAGCAGCCTGCCGTTCTTGTTCTTGATCTACAGCTTCCAGAAAACGGCCCAACACCTGCAGGTATGTGTTAGGGTCCCTGGTGCTTAAGTGCTGCAGAGCCATTTGCCAGACTGAAGCCATTCCCCCAGCAAGGCTGAGGCTACTGGTCCCTCCTGGTGAAGTAATCCTTGGGACCGGGCTGCTTGCCGCACTTCCTGGCCTAGCCCCAAAATCAGGACTCTGCTCGATTCTCTGCATGGCTGTGGCTGCCTCCATTTCAGCCATACGCTCAGGATCTCCAAAAGCCTGGTTCTGCAGTTCTGGAGATCTGCTTCTGAGCCCACTAGCCATCCACTGGTATTTGCCAAATAAAAGATAGGATAGAATACAAAGAGTAAGGGAGGGGAACAGCACTGTATCAAACTTTCACTGTATCTTAATGCTTGCTTTAATACCGAGCTTGTCTTATAGGATTACCATAATCCCCAGCATGTGAGTGATATAGGTCACCAACACACGCCGTTTATCCTAAGATCCCACCACGCTGCCACCAATGTGAAAGATCCTCAGTGCGCCAAACCGCTTTGGCCACACCCTGAGTCCTCTTTCATATAAAAACCACACTCACCGCCAGTGAGTGCCGGGTTCACCAGATAAATACAAGACAAGCCTTCTAAATTTTATATATTTTTTAACCCCTAAATGGGTCGGTATTAAAATCTAACATATACAGATCAGAACAGATATGCAGATATATACAAGCATTAACAGTTACTAGTTACAAGATACGGTACAAATAAAATAAAAGGGATTAAAGGTGAAATAGTTACTTTACCACACATGTCCTTGATGTGGTTCTGTAGTCCAACACTCACACATGCAGGTGTGAGTAACCAGTGGAGGCTGTTTAGCATGTGGCATTAATAGAATAATCCCACCTGCATGCTCTCATAACAGTCTCTCAGCATTAGTCCAGTAGTCTCTCTCAGTAGAATCTCATCACCGCAGCCTCTCCTCATGGTCTGTCTGTAACAACTCTCTAGTCTGTGATGGTCTCAGCCCAAAACTCCATAGCATAATCTCTATAGCATAATCTCCATAGTGTAATCTCCTCCCGCAGACCTCTTACCTCATCTTTTATACCCTTTATGCCACCTCCCAGAATGAGGTCACCGGCGACAGTATGTCTGATGAGTTAATTCAATCAAATCCAGATCTTTTGTATAGAGCTGAGACAAAGTGAATGGATACACTGTTATCAGCCATATCTGATCAACAGCCCAGGCTTGAACAATGCACTATTGTTTGATCACTCAGGGCTCTATAGGAATACAATGGAGCCCTATTGTTCCAGCCTGGCCACTACTGCCAATATGCACCTAGGGTTATAGCTGCGCACAGTATGAATGAGTGCAAGCAAGAAGGGAGATCCTATACCCAGAGATCAAAATACAGCTGAGTTATAGCCACACTTAAGCAGAATCATCACAGGCGGCACGCGCCTTCAATATGTCCAGACTAGGGTCAGCTTGGACAGCCTCTCTGAACTCTTGGCTGGAGTGAGACAAAAGAGAGGTGCATGTTACATAGCTGCCGGACCCTTTTGGCTCTCTAGTCTGACTAGGGACACTTCTAAGGCTCAGGCCCTGATCCACGTACACTTGGCTACCTCCTGCCTGTTCTGGGTCCGCTTTCTGAGTGCTCGCACCCTGTGGAGCCACACTCATAACCCCAAGTCTTTGGGATACCAGTTCAGAGACCCCATCCCGGCAGTCTCTCAGGGTCTCTCTCACACTAGCCGCTAGTTGGGAGAGTTCTAGGGGATTCTGCACCTCCTCCTTTGCTTCCAAACCTACATCCTGTTCCTCCTGTACTTGGGTGGGTGATGGTGATACCTTGGGCAAATGACTGAGATCATGCTTCCCTAAACCATCCTCCCACAATACATTGACAGGTAATACATTTGACATACCCCCTTCTTGGATCATACCTCCAGTACCCCATGCCATCTGCATTTGGGCCATGGGCGCTCCTGGAATAGAACTGGACAGAAGAGACGTGTATGTCTCATACCGGCCGGACTCCTCCGGCTTCAAGGGAGTGAGGCTAGTCATGGCGGTCTCAGCACCGACTCCAGGTGGTGTAGGCAATAGTTCAAGGGTCGGATTGCCCTCCACCCTTGTAGCACTCTGGCTGCGGGATAACACCGCACTACCAGCAGTCCGTCCCTCACCTGGATCGGCCATGAGATCCCCATAGCCTACCTGACCACCTGGCACATGGTCAGCAGTTGAGTGCTTATCGGATACACTGGGCGAAATAGTAGAAGTCGCTTCCAGTGACTCAGAAGAGCTACCCTGTACACTTTCACAACAAGCATTGGCAATTACATTGACAGTACATTCATTAGCAATTGTTAATTCACACCGGGCCTCAATGAGATTTGTGGTAGACATATTAAAAAGCTGGGAGAGAGACGCCCCCGCAGATGTGGGTGTGTCTACAGACAAGGTCTCACTAGCTTCTAGCACGGGGGTGAACAAAGCATCAATAACATTTTTGCTGAGCTGGGTTGCAGGAAGTTCATTGGCATCTTCCCTGCTCTCAGCTGAAGGCAACTCATTAGCATTTACACTGACTGCCATGGGAAGTATCTCGGAGGGGGGGTTATGGGCCCTCTCTGCAGATATGACAGACACATTATCAGCATTAATCATAGACAGTTTATCACAGTAAATTGGGGTGCTCCCCACCCCATATTGGGACATCATAGGTCCTAAATCAGTTCCCAACAGTACCTTAGCAGGCAAATCAGTCAATAGTCCCACAGTCCGCATTCCTTTTCCTGCACCCCAGTCCAGATACACAGATGGGCCACCTGCTGTGGCTTGGGAAGCAGGGAAGTTCTCAGAGTGGTTGGGGCACTCCTCCTTGAAATGTCCTGTCTGGTTACAGGCATGGCCCCGCCGCACCTCCCCTTGGGGTTTGGGGAAGGTCACTAGGGTGCCCAGAGTTCTTGGGACAGGGGAGGGACCACCCGGGGCATAGTTTGTCTCACCCGACCTCACGACAGACGGCTGTGGTGAACTCCGGCCTGGCTTCTCCTTCCAACTTGAGGGTCTCTGCAGGGTTGTTGGAGTTTGCGCATGGGCGGTTTGTACCCGCTGGGAGAGCTCCATCCTTTTGAGCTCAAGCTGATACTGCCGCTCAGCCTGCCGTTCTGCTGCCTCACGAACTGCCTGCCGTTCTGCTGCCTCACGAACTGCCTGCCGTTCTGCTGCCTCACGATCAGCCTGCCGTTCTGCTGCCTTCCTCTCTCTCTCTGCCTGTTGCTCAGCAGCCTTCCTCTCTCTCTCTGCCTGTTGCTCAGCAGCCTGCCGTTCTAGAGCTTCCCGAAAACGGCGCAACCCCTGTAGGTATGTGTTAGGGTCACTGGTGCCTACTTTCTACAGGGACATTTGCTAGTATGAAGCCATTCCTCCGACAAGGCTGGGGCTACTGGTCCCTCCTGGTGAAGTAATCCTTGGGACCGGGCTGCTTGCCGCACTTCCTGGCCTAGCCCCAAAATCAGGACTCTGCTCGATTCTCTTAATGGCTGCCTCCATTTCAGCCATACGCTCAGGATCTCCAAAAGCCTGGTTCTGCAGTTCTGGGCTCTGCTTCTGAGCCCACTAGCCATCCACTGGTATTTTCCAAATAAAAGATAGGATAGAATACAAAGAGTAAGGAAGGGGAACAGCACTGTATCAAAATTTCACTGTATCTTAATGCTTGCTTTAATACCGAGCTTGTCTCATAGGATTTCCATAATCCCCAGCATGTGAGTGATAAAGGTCACCAACACACGCTGTTTATCCTAAGATCCCACTACGCTGCCACCAATGTGAAAGATCCTCAGTGCGCCAACACCGCTTTGGCTCACACCTGAGTCCTCTTTCATATAAAACCACACTCACCGCGAGTGAGTGCCGGGTTCACAAGATAAATACAAGACAAGCTTTCTAAATTTTATATATTTATTAACCCCTAAATGGGTCGGTATTAACATCTAACACATGCAGTTCAGAACAGATATGCAGATGTATGCAAGCATTAACAGTTACTAGTTACAATATACATTACAATAAAAATAAAAAGGGAATAACATTGAAATAATTAATTTACCACGCATCTCCTTGATGTGGCTCTATAGTCCAACACTCACACATGCTCTGTCATGTGTGAATAACCAGTGGAGGCTTGTTAGCATGTGGCATTAATACAATAATCCAGCCTGCATGCTCTTCACAGTGGTCTGTCTGTAAAACTCTGTAGTCTGTGATGGTCTCAGCCCAATCTCCATAGCATAATCTCCTCCCACAGACCTCTTACCTCATCTTTTATACCCTTTATTCCACCTCCCAGAATGAGGTCATCGGCGGCAGCAAGCACTCAAGTCCAGACTTTTTGTAAGGAGCTGAGACCAAGTGAAATGATACAATGTTATCAGCCATATCTGATCAACCAGTGCAGACTGATCAATGCATGTTTCTTGGATCACTCAGGGCTGTGTATGAATACAATGGAGCCCTGCTGGGATGGATACAAAGCCCTATTGTTTCAGCCTGGCCACTACTGCCAATATACACCTGGGATTATAGCTGCGCACCTTATGAGTAAAGAGATACGCTACCCAGAGACCGAAATACAGCTTTGAGTTATAACCATATTTAAGCAGAATCATCACACCGCCCAACAGCAGGGCCGAGCTAGAGAAGGCCTGTAGGTGTCGTAGCACCTTCCTAAGGAAGGGGATTCAGGACATATTAGGGGCATAAAAGTTACAAAGGATAATACTTTGGCCATGGAGGAGACCCTCTAAAATTACATAATTACAGAGATAGGGCAGGAGCGAGAAAGCGGGAGTTGTAAGCAGAGGAGAAGTAATGGCGGGTAAAGATAAAATTACCCGTATAATCAAAGTGGGTCTCCTTGAGGAAAGCCACGTCCGCCTGGAGGGATCTGAGTTCACGTAGAACCAAACGACTTTTAGAGTTGGAGTCCAAGCCCTTAACATTCAGTGTGACACACTTAGTCATAGGGGAGCAGGAAAAGAGGTACCAGCAAATGTGTAGGGGGAAATGTAAAGGCAGATCTCAACCAGCCCAGAAGGAAGGAAGTCGGCATTAAGTCTCCCATGAAGAAGATCTAGGTGGTCAGCCGTGAGGGTCGAGGGACTCCAAACCTGTAAAGGAAAGGGGGGAGGGAAGAGAACAAACAAAAAAACTATTAAACAGTGCAACAAAAATGGACAGCATGTGAGTTAAATATGAGTGTCACAGCAAAGGGTCTGAATACTTATGACCATGTGATATTTCAGTTTTTCTTTTTTAATAATTTTTTTTTTCTGTCAAGATGGGGAGCTGAGTGTACATTAATGAGAAATAAAATGAACTTTTTGCTTTTAGCAAATGGCTGCAATGAAACAAAGAGTGAAAAATGTAAAGGGGTCTGAATACTTTCCATACCCACTGCAGGTAGGAGGGAGGGCAGCCTCCTACCCTGCCTGCAAAGAGATGGAAGAAACCGTTAAAGAAAAAACCTGCTAGAAAGGGGCCAAAAATGAGTAAGAAAAAAACACAATAATCAAGCATCAATAATAGACAAAAGGGACTGTGTAAACAATGGTCAGCCATCTAGAAATACAGGAACATGCTCCACTTTGGGACCTAGAGAAATGGAATGAAAAAGGAAAAGTCAGTGTGTTGGGGGTGGGGGATCCACCCGCTGACGTCAGGAAGCAGCGCCAGGAGAGGGCAATTGTCGTCTTTGCGTCTGTTGAAACCACACCAGAGGTGGTGGTGGAGGAGGAACAGCCAATTCGTAATCAGACCTATCCTGAGGGGGAGCAATGGCCAGGCAGAATGACTGACTGTCTGAATGGGAGCATAGAGTATCCGAACGGCCGTTAAGCCTTGCAGTAAGGGTAATGAGGAAGCCCCACCAGTAAAGTATCTGATGCTCTCGTAGCAGCTGGAGGAGGGGACACAGGTGTCTTTGTCCCATCAAAATCAATGTCCTTTAAGGTTCTGGCCTTGGACAAGATTGCCTCCTTTAGGGTAAAATCATGCACACAGCAGATAACGTCTCGTGGATTAGGCCCAGAGCCTTTAGGGCGCAAAGCTTTCTGTGCGCGGTCCAGCTTTATCTTGCAAGTAGAAGGTTCTTGTAATACAGAATTGAAGATCGCCTCTAGAGTAGCATGTAAGTCCTCCTCAAGGGTAGCCTCAGGTAGCCCCTTGATTCTAATGTTATTCCGCCTGCCCCTGTTATCCAAGTCTTCAACATGGCGGTGCAGGTCGATAGGTAGATGACTCTGAGAACAGAGTCCTGAAGCTGAGTCTGGTCATGATCATCCTCCAGAGTGTCAATCCGAGTTGCAATATGGTGAAGGTCTTGCCGTAATGCAGAGATTTCAGCGTGGATTTCTGTGCGGATTTCTGTATGGCATGCCTCAGTGACTTCAGCATCTAGAGAGCGGGAGAGGAACTGGTGCCATTGTGGCGGGAGGGAGGATGGAGCTAGTTCACTCCTTTCCAATTGTAGATGCTGAGAGGCAGGAGGAGATGAATGGGAAGACATGGCAGCATAGGGGGCAAGGTATCATGATTTTTTTTTTTTAAACTAATTTTTATTAAATTAACAGAGTAAACAACTTTAGAAATAAAAATGAGAAACAATAAACCATATAGACAAAATCAAAAGAAAATACCAATCAACAACCTGAAAGAGCAAGAGGGGGGAGACGACAAAGGAGAAGGGGAGAGAGGGGGA
Organism: Leptodactylus fallax; assembly: GCA_947044405.1. Lineage (NCBI taxonomy): Eukaryota > Metazoa > Chordata > Amphibia > Anura > Leptodactylidae > Leptodactylus > Leptodactylus fallax. The sequence continues at coordinate 288,674 of CAMRHE010000876.1, forward strand.
GTGGAGGGGAAGGGCGGAGAGTCAAAGACTTTGTAGAATACAATATGCATTCCAGGATGACCACACAGCATTGAAGGCCTCCACTGTATGATTAAGGGAGGCAGTCAGAAACTCCATGCTGCGATCATCCTTCATACGAGCGATAAGCTCAGGACCAGTAGGAGGGGAGGTTTTCCTCCAATGGGGAGCAATTAACGTTTTAGCAGCAGTACAACGTAGAAGTCATTTTGCCGAAATGTTTGGGAGGGAGGTTAAGCAAATAGACAAGGGGGTCTAAAGGCACACCCTGTACAAAAAGGGCATCAGTAAGGTGTTTGACCTTTATCCAGAAGGGACCAATCCGTGGGCACTCCCAGAAAATGTGGCACAGCGTACCCACCCCCCGCCGGCAAGGCCAGCAATGAGAGGGAATGCTAGGGTTGAGAGAATGGAGCAAGGCAGGGGTGTGGTACCAGTGCATGAGTAACTTATGCTGAGTCTCCCGGAAACACACACATGTCGAGGACTTGGCCGCACGGGACCAAATAATCTGCATTTTCCGGGCGAGATCTGCCTATTCAGGGCCCCAGACCACTTAACTATATATTTGTGAGAGAGGGAGGTCCTGCCCTCTGGAGAGGATAAGAGCCGGTAAATACCCGATATCAAACCCCTCGTGGAAGTGCCAGCTCGGCAAATTCTCTCAAAGGCAGTAGGAAGAGAAACCTTCAGAGAACCAAACTGTGAGAATACAAAATGAGCAACCTGCTGATATTGTAACCTCTCAGAGATGGGCAAGTGTAAGACCGAGGTAAAATAGTCAAAGGGCCTAAGCTCCAAGGTCGCTGGGTCCACCAGATCAGCAATATGGAAAAGGTCCAGTCTACTCCAGGGCTGCACCATAGCCCCTGTAAGTCCCTCCGGGAGGAGCGGGTTGTACAAGAAAGAGATCATGGAGAAACGCGGGGAGGCTAGAGGGAAAAGTTTGGAGCAAGTCATCTATATGGAATGGGTGAAGCGAATGGGCCCAAGGAGAGGGGCAGCGGGAAGGGGGGAAGAGCGGGACCACAGAAACACATTAGGGTGGATCGGGGCTAGCCAGAGCTTCTCGATCTCAACTCACTTAGTAAAGGCTTGTGGCGCGGCCCAAAATGGGATGCAACGTAAGTGGGTTGCCCAATAATAATGCAGGATGTGTGGGACCGCCAGTTCCCCCTCGTTTTTGCCGGACAGCATCACCGAGCGAGGGATACGGTGGCGCAATTAAGCCTGCGTCTTCCATGGGCTTTCCGGGCTACTGGGACTCCTCCAAGCCCCCTCATTGGACCTTTGTCCCTCTTTCAATCAAGTAGAAGCGGGAATCTTCTGGGAAGTCCTTCAACTTTCTTCAGGAAGCATGCTCTTCCTGCTTGTTTTTTTACTTGAGCTTCACCTGTTTTTTTTTCTGCTCCTTTTTCAGCCTCTCAGTCCCCTGCGGTCTTCATCGCTTTCTTTGTGGGACACAGCACCTGGGATCCTCTCTGTGCAGCCTCCTGCAGCAGCTCAGTGATCGCTCTTCTCCGGTTGTCTGGTACGATATACTCCCTTAAGGCCCCCTTCACCATGTCCTCCCACAATCAGTCATCCCATCCCTTTGCCACTCCCAGTGCTGCCACGTTTTCTACCTGTCTGGCAGCCACACTTCAGGTTCTCTAAGCCTTCTTTTTTTCCATGCCCCCTCTGCATGAGGGTCTTCCCCCACTCGGGTTCCTCGGGTGGAGGGATTGCTACTCTCCTTCCAGGAGATCTGGCTTGCCAGTATTGAAGACGCCTGGATCCGAAAGGTGGTGTCAACCAGCTGTGTTTTGAGAGTATACTCCATCGAGTTTTTCTAGGGCATCTTTGTTCCCGTCCCCACGTAAGAGCGTTTCCAGGGTTACTATTCCATCCTGTTCACTATTCCCAAGAAGGAAAGCTCTCTTGGACCCATCCTGGAACTGAAGGGAGTCAACAGGTTTAATGTCTGCAGGTTCCGCACGAGTCCCTGTGGTCGGTGGTGACATCACTGGAGTCTGGCATATTTCTGTCATCTATTGACATCTACGACACTTACCTCCACATTCCCATTGCGCTGTTCCATCAGTTCATCGTTTTGTGGTGGATTCGAGTCATTTTCAGTTTGTTGCTCTCCCATTTGGACTGACTTCCGCCCCTCCAAGTATTTAACAAGTTGATACGTCCCTCATGGTCATCCTTCGCTCCAGAGGAGTTGCCGTGATTCTATACTTGGAGGACCTCTTGGTGATTTTTTTCTCCAAGATGGACAACCTGACCAGCTTGCGAATCACCTTGGACCTCCCTCATCAGCTCTTCCTTCCATATCAATGAGGACATTGTCTTGCCATCTTTCTGCCTGGATCCCAAGCACCCACGTGAGCGTTCTCCTCACTGCCTGGATGTGGTTTGGGTGATCTGGGTCTATTTGTCTCTCAGTGACTCTTTCCGTCATTCGAATGCCTTGCTCGATCTCCATGAGGCCTAGCTGCTTCAAAGGCTAGGCTTCTATCTCTCGTGGTTTCAGGCGGCTATCTGGGAGTTACAACTACTTCCACGAGGGCTGTTGGGGCCTGATCAGCATCAGGCTTATGCCGCCCAGGTCTGCCATGCTGCCCCTGGGTGTCTGTCAACATTTTCAACCTCCTCTACCAGATTCCTTCTGTGGCCTCTGCCGATGCCAGCTTGGGTCGCAAGGTACTGCAAGTGGCTGTGTGCTAGGGTGCTTGCATAGTCGTGTACTTCCCACCTCTGGGACTGCTTTAGGACATCCCATGGTGCTGTGTTCCCCAACGAAATAAGTGAGAAAATTAGATTTTTGTACTCAACGTAAAAGTCCTTTTCTCTTTGTATTCATTGGGAGACACAGATCCCACCCTTGTTTTCTTGTTGTTCCTGCCCTGGGCTATTGTTATTTGTTTTCGGGTTCAGGACATGTTGGTTCATGCTCTTCTCTTCTTTTTTTTTTTTTTTTTGTGTCTCTCCCACTGCTGCAGACACGACCTCTTTTACTACTAGTGTCAACTCCCTAGTGGCCAGGTCTTTACCCATGGCACTGTCCCCCCCCAATGAATACAATGAGAAAAGGATTTTATGGTGAGTACAAATACAGTGTCGGAGTCTCTCCCCCCCCCCCCCCCCCTGCTGAGAATGGATTTCCCTGAACACAGAGTGAGGCGGACTGAATTAGGTTTGGGTGTATCAGAAAGTTAGTAAGGAGCAGAACATTGTCATTTAGGGTCACCCCATAACTAACCCTAGAAGTGTCTGATGTATAGACAGATCTACAGCAGCTCATGTATTCCGTCACTGTGTGTTTGTGTCTCCACAGATGGATCCAGTAGGAGAAATCCTCCCGAGAGATGTTCCCTTATTCCTCTGTATTCCCAGGACTGCCCAGAGGAGAATGTCCCAGACAATCATCAGGTAGATGGCGCTAAAGTCTCCCCAACATATGACCATAAAGTGACCGAACCAAAGTTGATTTACATTTGTTCTTGTTTGTTTAGGGTGAAGATCTGATTGTTATTAAGGTGGATGTTATAGATGAGGCAGAAGAGGAGATCGGTTGGAAGGGACATGTCCATCAGAATCAGGTATTCTTTAAATAAAAACAAATGATATTCAAGAAAAAGTTTATGCTGCCCCAGCACCTTGGGGTCCTGACTTGCTTCGGGCTGCAGCCTTGCTTGGGATGTAGTATTGTGCATGGTTCCAAGCTGTTTTGTGGGCTGAGGAGGCCATTTAAATTATTGCTGGGTTAGGTCCGATGTATGTGCAAGTTTACTTAGCAAGAGCCTTGTGATGAACCGACCCTCAGTTTTATATCTTTCTTGGAAGTGTGTTTTACTTGCTTAGGTCAGTCCTTCCCCCACTTGGAATGCGGTGCTTTAGTGGAGTCCACATTACTGGACGATAGGCTTCACTGGTTTTATGTGTGTTCATTGGAGATGGCTTGCTATAGCCAGGCACTTTTATTATCCCTGGCCAGATGGGATGGGGGATAGAAAGCCTTAACTTCATCCTTCTCTCCGAGGGTTCTGCAAAGGTGGGAGAAGGGGGGCTGCCTGGGTGCAAGGGGTGGGTGGAGTACTAGCCATATGCTGTGGGCAGACCTGGATTCTGGGGTCATTCAGCAAAGAGGCAGTAAGGAGCTCTGATCTGGGAGAAGATGAGAGGGCCTGCCCTACTGAGGAATGCTTTGAGGGCCTAGTTCTGGACAGCATGTAGAAGGATTGTTTTATGCAACTTGCTTAAGCTTGTGCCCTAGGCCCAAAACTCTGCTGTGGCCTAGAGAAACGGACTACAAGTCGATTGTGCTGAGCATGGAAGAGAGACAGCTAGGACAAAGCTGTGTGCTCAGGTATCTTTTCTAAACTTTTATTTCCCTTTTACTTTGTTTTGTATGGTATCATCGCTCTTTTGCTTGTATGTTTATGCTTGATCATATTAATATTGTATATTTCTGTATATGCTATTAATCCATACCGACCCACTTGGGTTATTAAACATATAAAATTTATATCGCTCATTTCATTTTATCCTATGACCCGGTCTACTCACGGTGTGTGAGTGGGAGGTTAAGAAAGAAGTTTGATCGCAGGCGTGCCAGGCGGCTGGGCGAGGCGATATTCTTCACAGTGGTGGCAGTGGTGGGATCTTAGGATAACAGTGTGTGGGTGTGGTATCACGCAGACACTGGGGATTGCGGCAATCCTATGGAACGAGCGCGGTATGAGATCAAGCTTAAAATACGGTGAAAGTTTGGTACAGTACTGTTCCCTCCCTTCTTCTTTTTTCTGTCCTATCTTTTATTTTGCAACGACTTCCAGTGGATGTCTCGGACTCTGAGAAGTGGAGTCAGGGGACGGCAGCAACTGACTGATACAAACGCTGCGCAGATGGCTGATATGGAAGGTGCTGCAGCCGGGCAGGACGAGGAGCAAAGTCCTGAGGGGCTGGCACAAGAAAACATCACCATGCCAGACGGTTCAGCAAGTGCCCGAACCCCAGAGGTAACTGTGCCTGGAGGGACCAGTAACCCCAGTTCTGTGGGGGTAACGGACTTATACTTGCAAATGGCCTTACAGCAGATAGACGCCAGTGACTATAGCGCCCGTCTGCAGGTGATTCACCAGTACCAAGCTGCTGCAGAGCGCCGGGCGGAGAGAGAAGCTGCAGAGCGCCAGGCGGAAAGAGAGGCCGCTGCTGCAGAGCGTCAGGCGGAGATGGAGCATCAGCTTGAGCTAAAAAAGCTGGAACTTTGCCAGCAGGCGCAACCTTCCCCTGCACCAACTCCAGGAGCCTGAGCACTAAAGATCCGATCAGAGGACTTTCCAATCTTGGAAGATAACGGGGACTTGGACTCGTTTTTGCGGGGATTTGAGCGGGTGTGTAAGCAGCATCATATTCCCCAGGCAGAATGGGCCCGTTACCTGTCTCCCCGACTGAAGGGAAAAGGCCTGGATGTTTCCACGAGCTTACCAGTGGACGCGGACTATGAGACCATCAAAGCGGCGCTGATCCGGAGATACCGGCTCACGCCGGAGGTGTACCGCAAAAAGTTGCGGAATATTCAGCGGGGTCCCACAGAGAGCTATGCGGATGTTCTGCACCACTTACAGGTTACATTCTGGCAGTGGATCAAAGGACTTACTGTCACCACGTTTGAGGGAATTGGGGATCTTATGATAAAGGCACAATTTCTCCAGGTGTGCCCTCTGGAGGTCCGCCAGTTCGTGTGTGACTGGAAACCCAAAACAGCAGACAAGGCTGCAGAGATTGCTGACGACTATGTGTCCACCAGGGAGCAAGGGATCAAGAGAGGAGCCACACTGCAGAGACCCCCAAGCGGGAAGGAGGGGCAAAGTTGGAGTTCACCACAGCCTGCGGTCTCCAAGTGGGGTAAGACAAACTCTGTCCCGGGTGCCCCCTCTACTTCCCCTGTCCCAAGAACTCTGGGCGCCCCGGGGACCCCCTCCAAGTCCCAAGGAGAGGCCCGGCGGTGTCATGCTTGTAACCAGCCAGGACATTTCAAGGCGGAGTGCCCCAACCGCTCTAAGAACCCCCCTGTTTCCCCAGCCACGGCAGCTGGCTCATCTGTATACTTGGTGGGGAGGGAGGGGTTGCAATCCGATGCCAACAGTCAACAGGTCATTGTGGGGGGTAAAGTGGTCATGGGATTTCGGGACACTGGGGTGCAGATTACTCTGGTGCAACCTGACTTGGTCCCTGCGGACAGTATTATCCCTGGAAAAACTCTGACCCTGAAGGGTATTGGACAAGAACGCGTAACTGTGCCCATGGCTTGCGTCCATTTGGACTGGGGTGCGGGAAAAGGGATGCGTGATGTGGGGCTAGTGTCTGATCTGCCTGCCAATGTGCTATTGGGAAGAGATTTGGGGCCCTTGGTGTCCCAATATGGGGTGGGGGGAGCCCCACCTCGCTGTGACAAAATGTCTGTACTGAAGGATGATTTTAATGAGGTGTTGAAGCCTGTCACACAGGCAGAGGGAGGGGTCAGCTGCCTGTTTCCCCCTGCTATGTGTCCAGCTAAAGTAATCAGTGAGCATGTGAATGAGACATTGTGGAATGCTGACCTGTCTGTAGCCCCGCCCACATCTGCGGGTGATGAGAGCCCCCTCAGTGTGACCCTGGCTCAGCCATTCCCCCATGCAGTTCACTGTGAATCAATGAATGAATGCAATGTCAATGTAATTGCTAATTCTTGCCTTGCAGGTTTACAGGGTAGCTCTTCTGAGATGCTGGGGGCAACCCCAACTGAGGACAATGTGCCAGGTGGTCAGGTGGGTCACGGGGATCTCAGGGCCGATCCGGATGAGGAACGGACTGCTGGAGTTGCGGTGGTGACCCGCAGCCAGAGTGCTAGAGGGGTGGAAGGCGCTCCGACCCCTGAGCCGTTCCCTCTGTCACCCGGAGAAGGCACTGAGACCGCCATGACTAACCTCCCCACACTGGAGCCGGAGGAGCCTGGCGGGTATGTGACATGCACATCTCTTCTGTCTGGTTCCAGTCAGGAGTTCAGGGACACTGTCCAAGCTGACCGCAGTCTGGATGCATTGAAGGAGCGTGCTGGTCAACCTCCCTTGGAGTCGGACAAGGACCGCGTGTACTGGGAGCAAGGGAGGTTGTACCGGGAAACGATCCCCACAAAGGGAAAAGAAAGTCGGCTCAGGGAGAAACATTTGGTGGTACCCCAACCCTACCGGGTGGAGTTGTTGCGGATTGCTCATGATATTCCACTGGCAGGCCACCTGGGGATCTCTAAGACCAAGGCTCGCCTCAGCCACTTATTCTACTGGCCTAAGATGGGGACAGATGTAGCTAAATACTGCCGTTCATGTGACACTTGTCAGAGGATGGGCAAGGCGGGGCAAGGCTCCAAAGCACCAATGATACCTATGCCCATCATAACCGAACCTTTCCAGCGGGTGGCTGTGGATCTCATTGGACCCCTGTCCATTCCCAGTCGCACCGGGAAACGTTTCATATTAACGGTAGTAGACTACGCTACTAGGTACCCGGAAGCTGTCGCGCTGTCTTCCACCCGGGCTGATGTAGTGGCCAAGGCTCTGGTAGGCATCTTCTCCCGTGTTGGATTTCCCAGAGAGATGCTCACAGACCAAGGTACCCAGTTCACGTCTGCCTTGATGCAAGGCCTGTGTAAGGTAACAGAGGTGCAACATCTGGTGTCCAGCCCGTATCACCCACAGACCAATGGCCTGTGTGAACGGTTCAATGGCACCCTGGAGCAGATGCCCGGGATGTTAGTCGAGTCCCACGGGCACGACTGGGAGCCTTATCTCCCGCACCTGCTGTTCGCTTACCGGGAGGTGCCGCAAGCCTCAACGGGGTTCTTCCCCTTTGAGCTCTTGTACGGGAGATGTGTACGGGGGCCCCTAACTTTTGTGAAGGAGTCCTGGGAAGGAGAAACAGCCATCCAAGGTGTGCCAGTCGTGCCCATGGCCCAAGTGCAGACGGCATGGGGTGCTGGAGGTGGGACCCAAGAAGGGGGTGTGTCAAATGTATTACCTGTCAATGTATTGTGGAGGGATGGTTTGGGGAAGCATAATCTCAGTCATTTGCCCAAGGTATCACCATCACCCACCCAAGTACAGGAGGAACAGGGTGTAGGCCCAAAGGGGCAAGGCGTCTGGGAGGGAGGACAGGGTCCAAACATACCTGTGCCAGAACCAGAGGTGCCCCTAGGTTTGGAAGCAAAGGGGGAGGTGCAGAATCCCCTAGAACTCTCCCCAACTAGCGGCTAGTGTGGGCGAGACCCTGAGAGACTGCCGGGAAGGGGTCTCTAAACTAGTATCACAAGGGCCTGGGGTTGCGAGTGTGGATCTGCGGGATGCCAGCACTCACAACGAGGTCCCAGTGCAGGCCGGGGGTAGCCAGGTGGGCGGAGACTGCCGGGATGGGGTCTCAGCACCGGTACCACAAGGGCTTGGGGTTGTGAGTGTGGGTCTGAGGGACGCCAGCACTCGGGGGAGGGACCCAGAGCAAGCAGGAGGTATCCAGGTCTACTTAATTCAGAGCCTGAACCTTAGAGGAGTCTCCATTCACACAGGAGAGGAAGAGGGTATCAGTACGCCAGGAATATGGTCAGGGACCAGCGCAGGTCCCGGCGGGGTGAGGCCACCAAGGTGTCCGCGGAAGGCGATCTTAGGACCGTCCTTCCTCCCGACACGCTCTAAAAGGGGGAGGTGTGATGAACCGACCCTCAGTTTTATATCTTTCTTGGAAGTGTGTTTTACTTGCTTAGGTCAGTCCTTCCCCCACTTGGAATGCGGTGCTTTAGTTGAGTCCACATTGCTGGACGATACGCTTCACTGGTTTTATGTGTGTTCATTGGAGATGGCTTGCTATAGCCAGGCACTTTTATTATCCCTGGCCAGATGGGATGGGGGATAGAAAGCCTTAACTTCATCCTTCTCTCCGAGGGTTCTGCAAAGGTGGGAGAAGGGGGGCTGCCTGGGTGCAAGGGGTGGGTGGAGCACTAGCCATATGCTGTGGGCAGACCTGGATTCTGGGGTCATTCAGCAAAGAGGCAGTAAGGAGCTCTGATCTGGGAGAAGATGAGAGGGCCTGCCCTACTGAGGAATGCTTTGAGGGCCTAGTTCTGGACAGCATATAGAAGGATTGTTTTATGCAACTTGCTTAAGCTTGTGCCCTAGGCCCAAAACTCTGCTGTGGCCTAGAGAAACGGACTACAAGTCGATTGTGCTGAGCATGGAAGAGAGACAGCTAGGACAAAGCTGTGTGCTCAGGTATCTTTTCTAAACTTTTATTTCCCTTTTACTTTGTTTTGTATGGTATCATCGCTCTTTTGCTTGTATGTTTATGCTTGATCATATTAATATTGTATATTTCTGTATATGCTATTAATCCATACCGACCCACTTGGGTTATTAAACATATAAAATTTATATCGCTCATTTCATTTTATCCTATGACCCGGTCTACTCATGGTGTGTGAGTGTGAGGTTAAGAAAGAAGTTTGATCGCAGGCGTGCCAGGCGGCTGGGCGAGGCGATATTCTTCACAAGCCTATCTTGGAGCCTGTTGATATTGCAACTTATATATTGTGTGCCTTGTAACCAACATGCTGTGCGCGCCCTCCATTGCTATTCGTAACCACCAAAGCTTGTACCTAGTTGTCTGTATATAGGGTGATCGGCCGCTCACAGCTCTTACAGGCTTCTTATAGCATACCAATGTTATTTGAAATAGCTGTGAATTAGTTTTGTTTTATGGAAGAATCCATATAGGTAGGGGCGGTGTGGAGACATAAGGAGTCACCTGGATCTGCTCCATGCTGGGTAATCCTTTACCAAGCCAAAAGTGCCAACAGGGAGTAGGTTCAAGGCACTGAACAGGAACCAGTTAACATGACAAGATTTTATATATTTCTGAAAACCACACCTTCCCCACATCTAATAATCACAGAAAAAATGTGGGAAATTGGATGCATGTCTCTAAGGGTAAAGAGCATTGTGAACAGACTTTGTTTGGTTGTCACAGTATTGAGGGTATCCTAGATACTTCTCCCATCATCATTTTCATATGCATATTCTCTATATTCCGAGGACTGCCCGGAGGAGAATGTCCCAGACAGTCAGCAGGTAGATGGCGCTGCTGAGCCCTGGGGCACATCTATATAGGGGGTGGAGCTCACCGCTCCTGCACTCATACATGGCCTCATGTACCAGACAGTCAGCAGGTAGATGGCGCTGCTGAGTCCTGGGGCACATCTATATAGGGGGTGGAGCTCGCCGCTCCTGCGCTCATACATGGCCTCAGAGATTTTGCTGCTTTCTTATGTTGCTCTGTTAGATTTCCCACCTGTATTTCTGCTGGATTGTACTGAATTGTGACTTGTGACAAATCAGGGAGAAAATGTGACTAATATTAAAGTGGAGGCTGAAGAAGAGAGGATGAGGGGCCATCACCTGTGTAAGAGGGAAGTGGAGGAGGAAATTCCAGGAGGTGTTACCACAGGTACGGAGTAATGAATGGATAAGATGAATTTAGAGTTTTCTTAAGGTTGGGTTCCTACTTACAGCTGATAAGCAGAGAATTTTTGACATATATATATTTTTTTTTTATTAGCATTTTTAAAAAAATTTTTAGCTTTACTTCATACAATTTAATATGTATATATGTTCTGTTCCTGCAGTGTATTTCCTGTCACAGCAATTACAAGGCTCTGCAGCCCAGGCAGGGGCCATGCGGGTTATAGCCATTCGCCCCTCCCTCACACTGCACCGTATATATTGTTCAGCGGTAGGCAGATGTTTCATCAGGCTATGACTAAATGAACAACATGGTTGGGTGTTAATTCCTGCACTGCATAGATTAATCTCAGAATTGTCATGTTGTGGGTTACTGTATGTGCACTGTGCGTCCATCGGCAGGATGCTGCTTACATTACACAGCCAGGATTGGAAATAACTCTGTTCCCTCTGTAATTCAAGCAGTCACCTGCTTGAACCTTCGGGGGGGGCAACGGTAGCTGTGTGCCTTTGCTCATAACCTCCCGTTCTCTTCTTTGGGTGAAGCGCCTTGTTCCAGCGCTGTTGGCGGCCCTCATTCCAGGCATGGACCAGGTGGCAGACTACCTAAGCCGAAGAATGCTCGTCTAGGGTTCGTAGTTGCTTCTCCAGAAGATCTTTTTATAGTTGTGCCCCCAGTTGGGCAGTCCTGACAATGTAGACCTCCTCGCCTCCCGTCTGAGCCACAATCTCTCATGCTACATGGCCATTTCCCCCCAGGACATAGCCGCAGTCACCTTTTTGATTTCCCGATAGGACCTTCTGTACCAGTTCCCTTCTCTTCCTCTTATCTCTTGGGTTCCCAGAAACTCAAGATGAAGGAGGTTCCAGCTATCCTGGTAAACCCAGATTGGCCCCGCTGGGCCTGGTATACGGATCTCATGTTCCTGCTGGTGGCGCTCTTTGACCTCTTCCTTTGCTAGTCAACCCTCTTTCTCTAAGACCGTTTTTCCACCTTGCCACCAATTGCGTTTAATGGCATGACTGTTTAAGGCGAGGTTCTGAGGTGACATGGTTTTTCGGAGCCTGTTATCCAGCCCATGCTCAGGACCCGAAACTCCCGGTCTGCGCTGATATATCATCGCTCGTGGAAGGCCTCTGTACGGTGGTGTCAGGGTATTGACTTCCATCCACTCTCCCTCTCTCTTCCCTGGATCCCGGCTTTTCCTGAGGCTGGTCTGGACCAAGGTTTTTTTTTGGACAGTGTTCTTTTCAAGATATGCTTCATTTTTCCGTCTGTGAACATAGAGCTGATGTGCCTTGCCAAAAATTTCGATTTTTGTCTCATCTGTCCACAATGTCAACAATGGTGTCCTCCTTGGTCGTCTACCATGAAGTCCACTTTGGCTCAAGCAACGACGGATGGTGCGATCTGACACTGATGTTCCTTGAGCTTGAAGTTCACCTTTAATCTCTTTAGAAGTTTTTCTGGGCTCTTTTGTTACCATTCATATTATCCTTCTCTTTGATTTGTCATCAATTTTCCTCCTGCGGCCATGTCCAGGGAGGTTGGCTACAGTCCCATGGATCTTACATTTCTGAATAATATGTGTAACTGTAGTCACAGGAACATCAAGCTGCTTGGAGATGGTCTTATAACCTTTACCTTTAACATGCTTGTCTATCATTTTCTCTCTAAGCTCCTGAGACATCTCTTTCCTTCGCTTCCTCTGGTCCATGTTGGTACTCACCATGTCACCAAACAGCACAGCGAGTATCTGTAGCCCTATATACAGGCCACGGACTGATTACAGGATTGTAGACACCTGGGATGATAATTAGTGGACACACCTGGATGTAACTTGTCCCTTTGGTCACATTATTTTCAGGGGAACCATCATTTCTGTCCAGGCCTGTTTCATGTTGAAGCCTGGTTGGAAAGCAATGTCTGACTTTCATTTGTTCATTTTCATACAATTTTTATATATTATTACTTCTGTCAGATTCAAGTTATTTCTGTGACCATTGTGGTTTTTTTCTTTCATTAAACGAGGGAGGGGGACCAACAATTTTGTCCAAGTGTGTATATCAGTTGCATCAGCATCAGTTTTTTGTCCCTTTAGTCATTACAACTGATGCCAAAACTGATGCGAAAATGCTTCATCTGTCATGAGGCTTTTTTATAAATTTCTACTACAAAACCATCAGTTGTCATCAGTTTTTATTATCAGTTTTTACCAAGATGGTCCACAAGGCATGATGGGCTGCCGAGGCCAATAGAGTAGGGGTACTCAACTACTTTTAGTAAATTTCCATTGACCAGGATACACCATCAAGTAAAGGTCCAAGCTGAACACATCCGGTATTTACAGTATTTTTCAGACAAAAAGACACGTCTGACTATAAGACGCACCCCAGGTTTAAACAAGAAAAATAAGGATTAGATCGGGTGCGACTAACGTGGCATTATACTGTATGGGGTGACTAACATAGCATTATACTGTGTAGGGGGGCACTAACATGGCATTACATGGTGTGGGGGGCAACTAATGTGGCATTATACTGTAGGGTGGTATTAGGAACATTATATTGTGGGTACTGACATTAGTGCTCCCATTATTGTTCCTCCTCAGTATGCTCCTTAGCAGGGCTGTTTTAACAGATTGGTGTGTTCAGTGCAATGGTTTCATAAGTGCCCCCCCCATCACCACCACTTAGGAATACCCACCTTGCACAAATGTCCCATTAGAGACCCTAACACAGTATAATGCCTCCCTAGTGACGCCTTACACTATAATGTCCCCCTCCAGCTATCCCCACAGTTAATGTCCCCATCCATCTGTCCCCAGTTTAACCCTGTGCATGCAAATTAAATAGGAGCTTACATAAGAATAGAATTTTCTATCCCCCTATAAAAATAGTAACTCTAATGAATAATTATAATCCCTATACTTCACTAATGTAATGGTGTAACACGACCGCTTTATTGCTCACATATTATGGACACAACCTCTGAAGTTCCTGTGGTTCATCATTACTGGTGTTAGAGAGTCTGATGACCTTCTGGAGGTGCAGGGGTTTTGTTTGCACTGTGGGTGCAAAAAAAAAAAAAAAAAAAAAAAGCACCATCTGAAAACTGCCAAAAACTGGGATTTTATATGGTGACATTTAATGGGTAAAAATGTGTTATCTGACTGATGGAACTGCCGCTTGTCAGAAATGTTTTATACGTTCATCGCTAGTGATAATCGCTATTGCTATTATTTTAGCGTGTAACGGATATCACTAGAGGCGGGCGGAGGATTTTACTCTATAAAGATCAGGTATGGACAGGACAGGGAAAAAATGTAAACTTTATTGGTGACTTTGTGTAAGTGTTTGGTGCGACTCTTTGACGTTGTGACCTGGATCATGGTAAACGTCTTTGTCACAGCGCCAATAAACTTCATGGTTAGGTTCAGAGGGGTATTATATAAGAATACCCCTGTGATTAGGGGCAGGGGGTATTACATTATCCCTCTATGTGACAATCAGAGAGCAAAAGTATAGTATGCTCTGTGATTGATAATTTAGGGGATAACATGGACAGAAGTCCTCCCTACTCCCCCTGGAGTCACATCCAGCTTATGCACAGACAATGATGAGTTATCATTGTCTCTGCAGCTCCTCCTCCCCCTACTTCCTTAGCTCTGAGACAGGAGGGAGGGGACAATTAAGAGCCCCATATCTCAGGATCTGTTAGGGCCACAAAGATGCAACTGGATTCATTTTAAAGATGAGAATCTCTTAATTCACTGTTAAAACAATGTCGGGAATTGAGATCTGCATTGGGATTTCAATGCCGAACATCGTTTTCACCAGCGAATGGCTCAGGATGTGTAAGGACGATCATGGTGATCTTGATATCATTTTAAAGAGGAGATTCTCATATTTCAAATGAATCCAAGTGTTTGTTTATAGCTTTACCCAATCCTGAGCAATTCAGTCAGGTACAGTACTAGTATTATACTGTGTAGGGGGCATTAACATGGCATTACATGGTGTGGGGGGCATACGGCGCCAGAACTGATGCCTCTTGTGCAAAACCGATCCCATAGAAAACTATGGGATCCGTCCTGGCATAATTTTCCCTGAAACTGACAGCTGTGCCGGACATATGTGAACGCACCCTTAATAAGTCCTGTGATCCATTTCTTATGGCCGGTCTGTTCCGCGGTTCCTGTGGCTTCCTTTATAGTTTGCCTTCTTTTTGAGGCCACTCTTTGCTTTTGGCTGCGAAACCTGCAGCATAATCAGGACCAAAAACCACGGCTTTTCTGCAATGTGTGGCCTTAGCCTTATGTTACACCGAATAATATATTATGACATTAGTGATGGGGGCCAGTAACAATATTACATGTGTCAGGCCAGACAATAATTTATTAAAGTTTAGTTTTGGTTTATGTAATAAAAGTGATGTCTGAGGTTTATAAAGGACATATTGTGTGGTATGTTTTCTTTTAAGACCAAGCCAAAGTGGATTCAATAGAAAGCGAAACTATAAAGTCGTGACTTTTACTTATCTTGCTGCCTTATCAATAACTGTTTGAGTGTTTCTGGCTTTATGTATGTTTTTATGTTTGACTAAACTTTAAAAAAAAAAAATTAATTTCTAATCCTTCCAGAAACTCTCAGTGAGGACTCTGATGGAAACTTCATGTTGTCACTGAAATGTAAAGTTGAAGATGAAGATATCATGCAGTGCTCCTTAGGAGAAAATCTACAGCCAGGACTTCACAGTACAGATCTATCAGATAATCCTTCTAATGATGAGACTTTTCCTGGCCAGCTTGTCACGAGTACAGGTCTGAACGGGGATATAAGGTTTCAATCTGGTAACTGGGGAGAACAGTTTCCAAAAAGTTCAGGTCTTTTTACGCACAGAAGAATCCACACAGAGGAGAAGCCAAATCCCTGTTCAGAGTGTGAGAA
Source organism: Leptodactylus fallax (assembly GCA_947044405.1). Lineage (NCBI taxonomy): Eukaryota > Metazoa > Chordata > Amphibia > Anura > Leptodactylidae > Leptodactylus > Leptodactylus fallax. The sequence continues at coordinate 304,174 of CAMRHE010000876.1, forward strand.
ATGCTCTACAGGTAAATTAGATCTTGATCACCGTGAATTGAGAATTGAGACAGGGGAGAAACTATTTTCATGTTCACTATGTGGGAAAGTCTTTACTGATATATCAAATCTTATTACATGTGAAAAAAGTTACACAGAAGAGAAGCCATATTCATGTTTGGAATGCGTGAAGAGCTTTCTGTTGAAAGCAGATCTTGTTAAACATGGCATAATCCTCCGCACAGAGGAGAAGCCTTTTTTATGTTCAGAATGTGGGAAACGTTTCACTGTTAAAGCCAAACTTAGGGATCATCAGAGAATTCACACAGGAGAGAAACCATTTACATGTTCTGAATGTGGTAAATGTTTTATCCTGAAATCCGATCTTGTCAAACACCACAGAATTCACACAGGAGAGAAGCCTTATTCATGTTCAGAATGTGGGAAATGTTTTATTACTAATGCCAATCTTAAAGACCATCAGAGAATTCACACAGGAGAGAGACCGTTTAGATGTTCAGAATGTGGGAAATGTTTTACAAATAGATCAAATCTTGTTAAACATGAGAGAATTCACACCGGAGAGAGGCCATATTCATGTTCTCTATGTGGGAAATGTTTTATTACAAATGCCAAACTTGGGGATCATCAGAGAAGTCACAAAGGAGAGAGGCCATATTCATGTGCAGAATGTGGGAAACATTTTATCAGTAAATCAAACCTTGTTGAACATGAGAGAAGTCACACAGGAGAGAAGCCATATTCTTGTTCACTATGTGGGAAATGTTTTACAAAAAAATCAAATCTTGTTAAACATGAGAAACGTCACACATAAAAGTCATTCTTATACGTTATTACTATGGGAGGTGTTGTACAGATGAAGAAAGTCTTGTTCTACCTAATTCACACAGGAGCCAAGACATTTTCATGTTCATAATGTGAAAAATGATTTATTACTAAATTCAATGTTGGGGAATGTCAGAAAAGTCACAACGGAGAAGCCATTTTGGTGTTGTAAATCTGGCAAGTCATATAAATGATTTTTGTGTATTTCATTTTGGTTTCAATTATCCTGGATTTGGCAAAGTATTGTGGATATAAGGAACCAACAAAGAGCCTTCTTTACTTCAGAAGCTGTGAACCTTTTCCCCTCTCAGTATTTTGGTCAGTAATTAGAAATTGCTAAAAGCAATAGTGGGGCCAAAACCCAGAAGAGGTAGAAGGATTAGGGTTAGCTAGTTCCATGATCCTTCAGAGTTTGACTTACAAATGCTGATGGAAAATACTGAGCATGTGAAAGTGGGCTTCTTGTATTCATACATAGCCTGACACTGCAGGAGAATCCAGAGGGATAGCGTGAAGGCCGCTGCATGTGTAATCATTGTAACATACAGTATGTGAAAATAAAATGTTTGTTCCTCAATAAATCATCCTAAAAAGATGAAGGTGGAACTGAACAAAACATATTAAACATGCAATATTAACATGGATGTGATTACCTTCTCTGCCCTGATAAGTGGGACGACTTCTTTATTAAAAACATTTGATATCAGGCGTCATTTGTCTTTTTTGGTCTGTATTTTGCATTTATATTTGTAAGGTAAAACTAGGAGAAGATCCAAAACATGAAAACCAGGCAATTCTAGTTAGATTTCCTTCTGCTTAAAGTGTAACACCCATTTTATCCTCTTTTTTTCTTAACTGACATTCACACTTGCGTTGTGCTCTCCGCATATAATCAGTTTTTGTAATTCGTCTTAAGATCACAAAAACTGATTTGAAACGGTTTGTAAAAAAGCCCATTGATTTCAATGGGTTGTAAAACAATGCGCAGGTGTTTTTTTTTCGAGCATTTTCACCGTGTATCTGCTCTTTTGGATGGAGACCAAAGCTGGACTTGCAACACTTTATCTCTGTACAAAAAATGACAGTATCAAAACTTTTTTTTTTTTTTTTTTTAACATTGAGGTCTATGGAAGGCGGATTACAAATGGATAGTAATCTGTGTGTCCGTTTTGCAATCCGTTTTTCCTTCAGAATGAAGGGGGGGTAGATTGGTCACGAACTGACACAAGTAGTCCTTTTTTTGACAAACACCCGTTTGACTAATCCGTCTAAAAAGACAGGTGAAAAAAAATCAGGCGATACCTTTTAGAGGCTAAAGGTATCGCACGATTTTTTTCACTCTTCCACTACTTTCTATGGCTAACACGGTACAACATTTTACTACTAAAAAGAGTTATCCACTGTGTAACCGTTTGGAATCCTTTTTATACCAAACTGTTTGCAAGTGGACAGATACCAGGTGTAAGTGCGAACCTAGCGTTAGCTATTGTGTCAGGAGTGTTTGGTGACTATTTTTGTAATATACCTTAATAGACTATATAACTTTCTATAACTATATAAGGGCCGGTTCACATCTGCGTTCGGTTTCTGTATGGGGAGTCCACTTGGAGACCTCCCGAATGGAAACCTATACGCACAGAAAAGCGGTTTATCTAAGGAAACCTGCGGGCCCCATAGACTATAGTGGGGTCCTTGTGGTTTCCGCAAGAAACATGCGGAGAGAAAAGTGCTGCTTGCAAGCGGACTCCCCGAATGGAATCACAAACGCAGATGTGAACCGGCCCTAACATCCAGAAAACTGGATGTAACATTCTCCTTAACTCTCTAACTGAGCTGTTACTAGAGAAAGTCTGTACACATTTGTATTGTCTGTTTGCAGAGCTGAAGCATTTACTAAAGAGGGGATGGTCACGTCACATGGATGTATTTCTGGTTTTATACCACCTAGAAAAATGGTTCCGGTATCACAAGAAAGCTGTAGATAGAAGTCTCTATAACAGAACTTGAGATATTACTAGGTAAAAACACAGGAATTTGAACTTAATATGGGGCGTTTCATACTGCACATAAAATGACATTTGCCACAAGTTCTGCTCTAGCTAGTGTTTCAATCTTGGTGGCAAGTAAAAGCTGAGAATGTAGATGGCATAAAACCAGAGATGCAGTCATTTGTAGTGAGCAGCCCCCTTTGGTAAATGCTTCAGCTGTACTTGCTGCAGTGGCCTACATTTGCACATACAGCTGAAAGAAGCGATCGCTCGCTAACCGGGATTCCTGTACCGGACTCCCGATTAATGAGCGATCATGGCGACGGCGCGCGTGCCCTCTCTGGCACGCGTGTCATAGGTTCGCCATCACGGGTATAGTGTATATGTCTATAGCACTGTATAGTATATATGTACATAGTATATTGTCTGTAGTACAGTATATAGTGTATATGACTATAGTACTGTATGTCTATAGCACTGTAGTATATATGTACATGTCTATAGCACTGTATAGTATATATGTACATAGTATATTGTCTGTAGTACAGTATATGTCTATAGCACTGTATAGTATATATGTACATATATTATCTGTAGTATAGGATATAGTGTGCATGTCTATAGCACTGTATAGTATATACATACACAGCTGTGCTGCACTCCTCTATAGCATTACTACTGTATGGAGATGATACGTACTGTATATATGTCTAGAGCACTGTAGTATGTACATACTGTACAGTCATATGAAAAAGTTTGGGCACCCCTATTAATCTTAATCATTTTTAGTTCTAAATATTTGGGTGTTTGCAACAGCCATTTCAATTTGATATATCTAATAACTGATGGACACAGTAATATTTCAGGATTGAAATGAGGTTTATTGTACTAACAGAAAATGTGCAATATGTATTAAACCAAAATTTGACCGGTGCAAAAATTTGGGTACCCTTATCATTTTATTGATTTGAATACTCCTAACTACTTTTTACTGACTTACTGAAGCACAAAATTGGTTTTGTAACCTCACTGAGCTTTGAACTTCATAGCCAGGTGTATCCAATCATGAGAAAAGGTATTTAAGGTGGCCAATTGCAAGTTGTTCTCCTATTTGAATCTCCTCTGAAGAGTGGCATCATGGGCTCCTCAAAACAACTCTCAAATGATCTGAAAACAAAGATTGTTCAACATAGTTGTTCAGGGGAAGGATACAAAAAGTTGTCTCAGAGATTTAACCTGTCAGTTTCCACTGTGAGGAACATAGTAAGGAAATGGAAGACCACAGGGACAGTTCTTGTTAAGCCCAGAAGTGGCAGGCCAAGAAAAATATCAGAAAGGCAGAGAAGAAGAATGGTGAGAACAGTCAAGGACAATCCACAGACCACCTCCAAAGAGCTGCAGCATCATCTTGCTGCAGATGGTGTCACTGTGCATCGGTCAACAATACAGCACACTTTGCACAAGGAGAAGCTGTATGGGAGAGTGATGCGAAAGAAGCCGTTTCTGAAAGAACGCCACAAACAGAGTCGCCTGAGGTATGCAAAAGCACATTTGGACAAGCCAGCTTCATTTTGGAAGAAGGTCCTGTGGACTGATGAAACAAAGATTGAGTTGTTTGGTCATACAAAAAGGCGTTATGCATGGCGTCAAAAAAACACAGCATTCCAAGAAAAACACTTGCTACCCACTGTAAAATTTGGTGGAGGTTCCATTATGCTTTGGGGCTGTGTGGCCAATGCCGGCACCGGGAATCTTGATAAAGTTGAGGGTCGCATGGGTTCAACTCAGTATCAGCAGATTCTTGAGAATAATGTACAAGAATCAGTGACGAATTTGAAGTTACGCCGGGGATGGATATTTCAGCAAGACAATGATCCAAAACACAGCTCCAAATCTACTCAGGCATTCATGCAGAGGAACAATTACAATGTTCTGGAATGGCCATCCCAGTCCCCAGACCTGAATATCATTGAACATCTGTGGGATAATTTGAAGCGGGCTATCCATGCTCGGCAACCATCAAACTTAACTGAACTGGAATTGTTTTGTAAAGAGGAATGGTCAAAAATACCTTCATCCAGGATCCAGGAACTGATTAAAAGCTTCAGGAAGCGACTAGAGGCTGTTATTTTTGCAAAAGGAAGATCTACTAAATATTAATGTCACTTTTCTGTTGAGGTGCCCATACTTTTGCACCGGTCAAATTTTGGTTTAATGCATATTGCACATTTTCTGTTAGTACAATAAACCTCATTTCAATCCTGAAATATTACTGTGTCCATCAGTTATTAGATATATCAAATTGAAATGGCTGTTGCAAACACCCAAATATTTAGAACTAAAAATGATTTAGATTAATAGGGGTGCCCAAACTTTTTCATATGACTGTATATGTCTATAGCACAGCTGTGCTGCACTCCTATATAGTATATAGTATATCACACATACACAGCTGTGCTGCACTCCTCTATAGCATTACTACTGTATGGAGATGATACACAGAGTCAATACCCATTCCACAATCTGTTATGCAATTTCTCCCGAGCATGAAATTATCCCACATGTGGATGTAAAGTGATGTATGGGCACACATGCAAATAAAAAAGACATAGCACCATACAATAGGAGAAAAGGGAGAAATAACCAACCCTAAACAACACTAGTGTCTCCTAATAAATCATAAATAACCCTACAACTGGCGTGCCTTTACACCAGATACAATAAGCAAACAAAAAAATATAGAAGGAGATGACACTCAATATAAATGAATACCCAAAAGGTCTTTAAAAATTACATATTTATTAGAAAACACATAAAAACATATATAGAAATACATAGATGAAAACTAACAATACATAACCAAAAAGGTGTCGGGGATATTATGAAGACCAACATGTAGAAAATGAGGTAAGTATGATGCAAGATTAAATGCACCAAATCAGATATAGGCAGTGCCTGTAATCAGGGCAGACATATATTCTTATGTGTCCACAATGGGGAAAAAGAAATCAAAGTTCCTATATAGTATATATTCTTATATGTCCACAATAGGGAGATAGCAGTGCTCCCTGCAATAACCATATATGTTACCCATCTGGAGTGTAGTTACAATGTGGTCTCCAGCTGACACCACCCAATGCACGTTTCGGAGCTCCGCCTTCTTCTGGGGGTGGTGGTGACAGTGGGGCAGGATGTGTATTAAATAGCAGCCACATAGATTGTATATAGTGAACAGGTGAGGAGGCAAACATGTTCCTAATCAACAAAGTATCAGGCCCATAAACATTAGCTGCTTCCATACAGCATGTCATCTAACTCAAACAGAACGCCCACGTGACTAAGCCCGCAACGCGAGATCAGCGGAGAAGACAAAGACGTATAGTGACGTCATTGCGTATATCGCGTGCACACTCGCGAAAGTAGAAGGAAGAGCCACAAGGGATGCTGAGTGCGTCTAGGATATGCACAATGCAGTAAAGGGCTTCATATATAGAAAACAAACAAGGGAACAAAGTATGTTTGCACATCTGAATAGATCAAAATAAAACGGACCCATGTCATGATAAGAACCATTATTAAAAATGTATATAAACACATAGGATCACAATTGCATTTATACATAAGACACAATACAGTGAACTTGGATATGGTGATCATAAATATAAAACATTAGGCAAGAGACCCAATACAGTGAGCATGAATATGTTGATCATAAATATGTGAATATAAAACATTAGACATAAAAAAAAATTGTAAAGTGTGAACAAGGTACATATATATATATATATATATACACACACACACACACACGTGGACAAAATTGTTGGTACCCCTCGTTTAATGAAAGAAAACCCTACAATGGTCACAGAAATAACTTGAATCTGACAAAAGTAATTTGCCAAACTCCATGTTGACAAGCCACAAAGCTTCTGGGAGAATGTCCTATGGCCAGATGAGACAAAAATTGAAATTTTCGGCAAGGCACATCAGCTCTATGTTCACAGACGGAAAAATGAAGCATATCTTGAAAAGAACACTGTCCCTACTGTGAAACATGGAGGAGGCTCTGTTATGTTCTGGGGCTGCTTTGGTGCATCTGGCACAGGGTGTCTTGAATCTGTGCAGGGTACAATGAAATCTCAAGACTATCAAGGGATTGTAGAGAGAACTTTGCTGCCCAGTGTCAGAAAGCTTGGTCTCAGTCGCTGGTCATGGGTCTTGCAACAGGATAATGACCCAAAACACAGCTAAAAACCCCCAAGAATGGCTAAGAGGAAAACATTGGACTATTCTGAAGTGGCCTTCTATGAGCCCAGACCTAAATCCTATTGAGCATTTTCGGAAGGAGCTGAAACATGCCGTCTGGAAAAGGCGTCCTTCACACCCGAGACAACTGGAGCAGTTTGCTCATGAGGAGTGGCCAAAATCCCTGCTGAGAGGTGCAGAAGTCTCATTGACAGTTACAGGAATCGTTTGATTGCAGGGATTGCCTCAAAAGGTTGTGTAACAAAATATTAAGTTAAGGGAACCCTCATTTCTGTCCAGGCCTGTTTCATGAGTTTTCTTTTTTAAAAAATTCTGTTGAAGCCTGGTTGGAAAGCAATGTCTGACTTTCATTTGTTCATTTTCATACAATTTTTATATATTATTACTTTTGTCAGATTCAAGTTATTTCTGTGACCATTGTGTGTTTTTCTTTCATTAAACGTGGGGTACCAACAATTTCGTCCACGTGTGTATATATAAATGTATTGTACATATACACTACTGTTCAAAAGTTTGGGGTCACCCAGACAATTTTGTGTTTTCCATGAAAACTCACACTTTTATTTATCAAATATGTTGCAAAATGAATAGAAAATATAGTCAAGACATTGACAAGGTTAGAAATAATGATTTTTATTTGAAATAATAATTTTCTCCATTTGCAGCAATTCCAGCATTGCAGACCTTTGGCATTCTAGTTGTTAATTTGCTGAGGTAATCTGGAGAAATTTCCACCCATGCTTCCAGAAGCCCCTCCCACAAGTTGGATTGGCTTGATGGGCACTTTTTGCGTACCATACAGTTAAGCTGCTCCTACAACAGCTCAATGGGGTTGAGATCTGGTGACTGCGCTGGCCACTCCATTACAGATAGAATACCAGCTGCCAGCTTCTTCCCTAAATAGTTCCTGTATAATTTGGAGGTGCTTTGGTTCATTGTCCTGTTGTAGGATGAAATTGACTCCAATCAAGCACTGTCCACAGGGTATGGCATGTCGTTGCAAAATGGAGTGATAGTCTTCCTTCACAATCCCTTTTACCTTGTACAAATCTCCCACTTTACCAGCAACAACCACAGACCATCACATTCCCTCCACCATGCTGACAGATGGCGTCAGGCACTCTTCCAGCATCTTTTAAGTTGTTCTGCGTCTCACAAATGTTCTTCTGTGTGATCCAAACACCTCAAACTTTGATTCCTCTGTCCAATTGTGAAAGATCCTCAGTGCGCCAACACCGCGTTGGCCCACACCTGAGTCTTCTTTCATAAAAACCACACTCACCGCCAGTGAGTGTTAGGTCCACAAGATAAATACAAGACAAGCTTTCTAAATTTTATATATTTATTAACCCCTAAATGGGTCGGTATTAACATCTAACACATGCAGTTCAGAACAGATATGTAGATATATGCAAGCATTAACAGCTACTAGTTACAAGATACAGTACAATAAAATAAAAGGGAATAAAGGTGAAATGATTACTTTACCACACATCTCCTTGATGTGGTTCTGTAATCCAACACTCACACATGCTCTGGTATGTGTGAATAACCAGTGGAGGCTTCTAGCATGTGGCATCAACACAACAATCCAGCCTGCATGCTCATCACAGTATAGCCCAGTAGTGGTCTGTCATAGTCTCCTCCTCAGTGGAAGTCTGTCTGTAATCACTCTTCACTGACCTCTTACCTCATCTTTTATACCCTTTATGCCACCTCCCAGAATGAGGTCACCGTCGACAGCAAGTCTGATTGATTAATGCACTCAAGTCCAGATTCTTTGTATGGAGCTGAGACCAAGTGGAATGATACAATGTTATCAGCCATATCTGATCAACAGCCCAGGCTGAACAACGCATGTGTAGGAATTCAATGGAGCTATTCTGGGATGGATACAAAGCCCTATTGTTACAATGTTGCCACATCATGACAACATACACCTAGGATTAGAGCTGCGCACATTATGAATAAATGAAAGTAGGAGGGAGATACTATACCCAGAGATCAAAATACAGCTTTGAGTTATAGCCATATTTACGTGGAATCATCACACCTCCCCCTTTAGATGGGGCTTGTAGGAAGCAGGGGCCTGTGCCCCTCTTCTGAGAGCACCTCTGCCGCTTCTCAGGCTCTGGCCCCAAGGCTTCCCCACCTCCCCTGGGGTCCCAGCAGACTCGGGCCTTGTCAGACTCCGAGGGTGGTTGAGCGCCTTCAATATGTCCAGACTAGGGTCATTTCTAAGGCTCAGGCCCTGAGCCACGTACACTTGGCTACCTCCTGCCTGTTCTGGGTCCACTTTCTGAGTGCTGGCATCCTGTGGAGCCACACTCATAACCCCAGGTCTTTGGGATACCAGTTCAGAGACCCCATCCCGGCGGTCACTCAGGGTCTCTCTCACACTAGCCGCTAGTTGGGAGAGTTCTAGGGGATTCTGAACCTCCCCCTCTGCTTCCAAACCTAGGGGCACCTCTGGTTCTGGCACAGGTATGTTTGGACCCTGTCCTCCCTTCCAGTCGTCTTGCCCCTTTGGGCCTACACCCTGTTCCTCCTGTACTTGGGTGGGTGATGGTGATACCTTGGGCAAATGACTAAGATCATGCTTCCCCAAACCATCCCCACACAATACATTGACAGGTAATACATTTGACATACCCCCTTCTTGGATCACACCTCCAGTACCCCATGCCATCTGCACTTGGGCCATGGGCACTCCTGGAATAGAACTGGACCGAAGAGACGTGTATGTCTCATACCGGCCGGACTCCTCCGGCTTCAAGGGAATGAGGCTAGTCATGGTGGTCTCAGCTGCGACTCCAGGTGGTGTAGGCAACGGTTCAAGGGTCGGAACGCCCTCCACCCTTGTAGCACTCTGGCTGCGGGCTAACACCGCACTACCAGCAGTCCGTCCCTCACCTGGATCGGCCATGAGATCCACATAGCCTACCTGACCACCTGGCACATGGTCAGCAGTTGGGTGCTTATCGGATGCACTGGGCGAAATAGTAGAAGTCGCTTCCAGTGACTCAGAAGAGCTACCCTGTACACTTTCACAACAAGCATTGGCAATTACATTGACAGTACCTTCATTAGCAATTGTTAATTCACACCGGGCCTCAATGAGATCTGCAGTAGACATATTAACAAGCTGGGAGGGAGACGCCCCCGCAGATGTGGGTGTGTCTACAAACAAGGTCTCATTGGCTCCTAGCACAGGAGTGAACAAAGCATCAACAACATTTTTGCTGAGCTGGGTTGCAGGAAGCTCATTTGCATCTTCCCTGCTCTCAGCTGAAGGCAACTCATTAGCATTTACATTAGCTGCCATGGGAAGTCTCTCAGAGAGGGGGTTACGGGCCCTCTATGCAGATATGACAGACACATTATCAACATTAGTCATAGACAGTTTATCACAGTAAATTGGGGTGCTCTCCACCCCATATTGGGATATCATAGGTCCTAAATCAGTTCCCAACAGTACATTAGCAGGCAAATCAGTCATTAGTCCCACAGTCCGCATTCCTTTTCCTGCACCCCAGTCCAGATACACAGATGGGCCACCTGCTGTGGCTTGGGAAGCAGGGAAGTTCTCAGGGTGGTTGGGGCACTCCTCCTTGAAATGTCCTGTCTGGTTACAGGCATGGCCCCGCCGCACCTCCCCTTGGGGTTTGGGAAAGGTCACCCGGGCGCCCAGAGTTCTTGGGACAGGGGAGGGACCACCCGGGGCATAGTTTGTCTCACCCGACCTAATGACAGACGGCTGTGGTGAACTCCGGCCTGGCTTCTCCTTCCAAGTTGAGGGTCTCTGCAGGGTTGTTGGAGTTTGCGCAGGGGCAGTTTGTGCCTGCTGGGAGAGTTCCATCCTTTTGAGCTCGAGCTGATACTGCCGTTCTTGTTCTGCAGCTTCACGATCAGCCTGCCGTTCTGCTGCCTCACGATCAGCCTGCCGTCCTCGTTCTACAGCTTCCTGAAAACAGAACAACACCTGCAGGTATATGTTAGGGTCACTAGTGCCTACTTGCTGTAGGGCCATTTGCCAGTATGAAGCCATTCCCCCGACAATGCTGGGGCTACTGGTCCCTCCTGATGAAGTAATCCTTGAGAACGGGCTGCTTGCCGCACTTCCTGGCCTAGCCCCAAAATCAGGACTCTGCTCGATTCTCTGCATGGCTGTGGCTGCCTCCATTTCAGCCATACGCTCAGGATCTCCAAAGCCTGGTTCTGCAGTTCTGGGGCTCTGCTTCTGAGCCCACTAGCCATCCACTGGTATTTGCCAAATAAAAGATAGGATAGAATACAAAGAGTAAGGGAGGGGAACAGCACTGTATCAAACTTTCACTGTATCTTAATGCTTGCTTTAATACCGAGCTTGTCTCATAGGATTACTACAATCCCCAGCGTTTGAGTGATAAAGGTCACCAACACACGCTGTTTATCCTAAGATCCCACTACGCTGCCACCAATGTGAAAGATCCTCAGTGCGCCAACACCGCGTTGGCCCACACCTGAGTCTTCTTTCATAAAAACCACACTCACCGCCAGTGAGTGTTAGGTCCACAAGATAAATACAAGACAAGCTTTCTAAATTTTATATATTTATTAACCCCTAAATGGGTCGGTATTAACATCTAACACATGCAGTTCAGAACAGATATGTAGATATATGCAAGCATTAACAGTTACTAGTTACAAGATACAGTACAATAAAATAAAAGGGAATAAAGGTGAAATAATTACTTTACCACACATCTCCTTGATGTGGTTCTGTAATCCAACACTCACACATGCTCTGGTATGTGTGAATAACCAGTGGAGGCTTCTAGCATGTGGCATCAACACAACAATCCAGCCTGCATGCTCATCACAGTATATCCCAGTAGTGGTCTGTCATAGTCTCCTCTCAGTGGAAGTCTGTCTGTAATCTCTCTTCACTGACCTCTTACCTCATCTTTTATACCCTTTATGACACCTCCCAGAATGAGGTCACCGGCGACGGCAAGTCTGATTGATTAATGCACTCAAGTCCAGATTCTTTGTATGGAGCTGAGACCAAGTGGAATGATACAATGTTATCAGCCATATATGATCAACAGCCCAGGCTGAACAATGCATGTGTAGGAATTCAATGGAGCTATTCTGGGATGGATACAAAGCCCTATTGTTACAATGTTGCCACATCATGACAACATACACCTAGGATTAGAGCTGCGCACATTATGAATAAATGAAAGTAGGAGGGAGATACTATACCCAGAGATCAAAATACAGCTTTGAGTTATAGCCATATTTACGTGGAATCATCACACCAATGTCTGTTCTTTGGGCCATATTAATCTTTTCCTTTTATAAGCCAGTCTCAGATATGGCTTTTTCTTGGCCACTCTGCCCTGAAGGCCCGCATCCCTGAGTCGCCTCTTCACTGTAGACGTTGATATTGGTGTTTTGCGGATATTATTTAATGAAGCTGACAGTTGAGGACCTGTGAGGCGTCGATTTCTCAAACTAGAGACTCTAATGTACTTGCCTTGTTGCTCAGTTGTGCAGCGGGGCCTCCCACTTCTCTTTCTACTCTGGTTAGAGCCTGGTTGTGCTGTCCTCTGAAGGGAGTAGTACACACCGTTGTAGGAAATCTTCTGTTTCTTGGCAATTTCTCGCATGTAATAGCCTTCATTTCTAAGAACAAGAATAGACTGTCGAGTTTCACATGAAAGTTTTATTTTTCTGGCCATTTTGAGAGTTTAATCAAACCAACAAATGTAATGCTCCAGATTCTCAACTAGCTCAAAGGAAGGTCAGTTTTATAGCTTCTCTAACCAGTAAAACTGTTTTCAGCTGTGCTAACATACTTGTACAAGGATTTCCTAAACATCCATTAGCCTTCTTACACAGTTAGCAAAAACAATGTACCATTACAACACTGGAGTGATGGTTGCTGGAAATGGGCCTCTATACACCTATGTAGATATTGCATTAAAAACCAGACGTTTGCAGCTAGAATAGTCATTTACCACATTAACAATGTATAGAGGGGATTTCTGATTCATTTAATGTTATCTTCATTGAAAAAACTGTGCTTTTCTTTCAAAAATAAGGAAATTTCTAAGTGACCCTAAACTTTTGAACAGTAGTGTATATAATGTAGTGTACATATAATTAGTAAAAATAATCAATATAAATGGAAGAGTTGTATGTATGGTGTATGAAGTGTAAACTAATGGAAGAAAAAAACAAAAAAAACAAAAAAAAACAAAACAGACGATTGTTAATGAAGTTGACATAGGTCCCGAACGCAAGGAGGATATTATCGCCAGTCATTCGCCCAAACACAATACCACATGGATGCAAAGAATACTGAGTAAAAACAAAAACAATGAACATGAACACAGTACAAAAAAATAAAATATAATAAAATAAAAACCTACCACCACTAAAACACCAAACGGAAAATAGAAAAGGAATGGGGGGGATTTAAAAGAACCGAGCAATATAGGATCACAGGGAAAACTCCAAAATTAAAGCACTTATTAAGTCCAGCAGGGGACTAAGTACCTAGTGTCCATATCCACCTGGCCTCATATTGGGCTAGGCGTTTATTGAAATCTCCTCCACGTGCACCTGATGAAATACAATAGATTCCCCTAACTCGGAGAAAAGAGGGATCACTAGTGTGACACTAAGAAGTGTCTTATTATTGGTTTGAGTCGGTCTGATTACGATTCATTAGAGGCCGCTAAAATGTCTCTAACGTGTTGCTGAGTGCGGGTCTTGAGCTCCCTGGAAGTAAGCCCCACATATATGGGCAAGGACACTTTCCATAATAAATTACAGAACGTGAATTACATGTTATACGATGTTTAATTTGAAAAGTTTTATCACCCCCTACATTTGAAAAATGGGTTGCTCGCTCAAAATTGGGGCACGCCACACACCGCCCACACGGAGTGCAGCCCCATTTAGGGCCACTACTACTAAATATATTCCTAGGTCTCATCTCATAGTGACTCTTGACCAGAAGATCTTTTAAATTTTTAGTTCTGCAGGTAACCATACTAGGGGATGAAGATACATACTGCTTCAATACTGTATCACTCTGCAAAATAGGCCAAAATTTGTTAAAAGCACAATACATCTGAGCTATTGTGAATGAATGTGATTTCTTAGGGATAGTAGAATCTATGAGTTCAGATCGAGATGTATTCCTTGCTTTATCATTCGGTCATCCAATACAAACTATTGATGCAATTCCCACTGGCCAATTCTTGCGCATTAGATACATATGTTCTTCGGATGAGGGCTTTGAACGTTTTGCTCACAATCTTAAACAAAGATTCTCAGACAAGGCTCCTCACATCTGTTGTGCAAGATGTGCTCTTGATCTTAAAAGGTTGGCTGAGAGGTTTTCGCAAGTAAATGCCGTTTGCTGTCCCAATGATATGGCGGGAACCGAAGGATTATGTGACCGACTGTTACTTCTGTCTAACCAGTGTCTCTGGCTTCTCTGCTAAGAATAAAAAAATACAATTGAATATCCCAATCTGCCTTCAGCTAAGAGACCAGTGCCACATGACACTCTTTGAGTACCTAAGCCACCAGAGACATGGAGCCTAGAGGAGACAGCCGATGAAGATGTTGCAGTCCATGGGTTAGAGATGGGGAACGACGCTGATTCAGACTTTGAGCCATTTATGTCTGGTGAGCCTAATCTTATAAGACAGACAGAACTGAATGACTTGGTCCGAGACTTACGTTTGTCAAAAGCAAATGCAGAGTTACTGGCTTCAAGGATGGCATTTGCTGTCACCTGGTACAAATGTTTCTGTGTTTTGAAGTCATCAAGATGACATAACAGTTTTTTGAACAGGTTGACAACCTGTGTTTCTGCAGACATTGATGGGATGTTCGCATCTTTGGGTTGTGTGCATGAGCTGAATCAGTGGCATCTCTTTATTGACTCAGTGTTTTCAGTGAAGAAATCAGGCGATACCTTTTAGAGGCTAACTGAGTATATTTATAAGTAAGCTTTCAGGAGTACTCGCTCCCTTCATCAGACATGGTGTGATACAAGAACTGAAAATTAACAGATTTTTATACACATGGTTTTCAAAGCATTTTAGAGTCCTTAAAAAAAAAAAAATTGCAATCTAAGTAGAGAAGTTATTTACAACAGGTCAAAAAAACAGTCTGGAAACTTGTGGTGCGTGACGGAGGGATCAGTAATTCTTGCTGTTATCTGTTTGCTATCAGGTGATTTGTGACCCTCACAGGTCACACATAGTGTGATTTGAAGCTGGCATGAATATTGAGTTCAGTTCATGGTTCAAACATAGTGTGACATGAAGCTGGCATGAATATTAAGTCCAAATTGCAGAGTTTGAAATTTTTGCATAAATTTATACTCCATTTCTTTCCTTTTCTCCTGTGTCTTAAAATGTCCCATTAAAACCACAACCCGCAAATCTTCAATAGAGTGGTTTTCTCCGGAGAAATGTGCGGTCACTGGGAGATCGGTTCTGCTGTTATTAATGGTGGATCTGTGTGAGTTCATTCGTTGACTGAGTCTCTGCCCTGTTTCCCCCACATAGAGGCCTGTGGTGGGACATTGCACACACATTATGAGGTACACCACATTGGAAGACCTGCAGGAAAATGTCCCCCTAATTCTGTGCACCTGTTGTGACTGTGGGATAGGTACACTGTCAGCGGTGTGGATGTGCTTGCAGGTCATGCACCTTTTATGTAGGCAAGGTGAGGTGCCATTTTCAGTTGGGGCCTTCAGGGCACTCCGGACGATAATGCGCCTCAGGTTTGGTGGTTGTCGACAAGGAATGCCCCCACCCCCGACAGTACTCATCCATATTCTTGTACTGCTGTCAGATGGGGCGTACCGTACCACCTAGCGATGATGCTGAGCAGTGAGGAATGTCCCCGCCCCTTCCCAGTACAAGTCTGTGGATGAGTACTGGCAGGGGTGTGTTCCTTTCAGCACAGCTAGACTGTCAGGAACGCCTTTCTGACAGTGGGCACATATCGGTGCCGAAACTAATGGTACCGATATCTCCAGCCCTGGGGCACATAACAGGAAAGCGCACTGGGTTTCTAGTGGTATATAAAACCGCATGTGCAGGAGGACATGAAAAGTCCTCTTTAAGTCTCAAGGATGTCTTGTTACACAGTGGTAATGTTCATCCTTCAATACCTGTTCGCTATGCTGCACACATGAAAGAAACATACAAGAACATTGAACTGTTGTTGACACACATCAAGTACAGCAACTACAACTGGAACATCTGTGTAGATTTACACTGTGTGCAGAATTATTAGGCAAGTTGTATCTGAGATGATTATTTTTATTATTGAACAACAACTATGTTCTCAATCAACCCAAAAGACTCAAATATCAAAGCTTAATATTTTTGGAAGTTGGAGTGGGTTTTTTTTTAGATTTGGCTATCTTAGGAGGATATCTGTTTGTGCAGGTAACTATTACTGTGCAGAATTATTAGACAACTTAATAAAAACCAAATATATACCCATCTCACTTGTTTATTTTCACCAGGTAAACCAATATAACAGAAAATTAGAAATAAACATTTCTGACATTCAAAAACAAAACCAAAAACAAAATCAGTGACCAATATAGCCACCTTTCATTACGATGACACTCAAAAGCCTTCCATCCATAGATTCTGTCAGTTGCTTGATCTGTTTACGATCAACATTGCGTGCAGCAGCCACCACAGCCTCCCAGACACTGTTTAGAGAGGTGTACTGTTTTCCCTCCCTGTAGATCTCACATTTTATGAGGGACCACAGGTTCTCTATGGGGTTCAGATCAGGTGAACAAGGGGGCCATGTCATTATTTTTTCTTCTTTTAGACCTTTACTGGCCAGCCACGCTGTGGAGTATTTGGATGCATGTGATGGAGCATTGTCCTGCATGAAAATCATGTTTTTCTTGAACGATACCGACTTCTTCCTGTACCACTGCTTGAAGAAGGTGTTTTCCAGAAACTGGCAGTAGGTCTGGGAGTTTAGCTTCACTCCATCCTCCACCCGAAAAGGTCCCACAAGTTTATCTTTGAGGATACCAGCCCATACCAGTACCCCACCTCCACCTTGCTGGTGTCTGAGTCGGAGTGGAGCTCTCTGCCCTTTACTGATCCAGTCTCGGGCCCATCCATCTGGCCCATCAAGAGTCACTCTCATTTCATCAGTCCATACAACCTTTGAAAAATCAGTCTTAAGATATTTCTTGTTCCATGTCTTGACATTTTATCTTATGTTTCTCGTATTTCAGCCTTCCTTACCTTGGCCATGTCCCTGAGTATGGCACACCTTGTGCTTTTTGTTACTCCAGTAACGTTGCAGCTCTGAAATATGGCTAAAGTGGTGGCTAATGGCATCTTGGCAGCTTCACACTTGATTTTCCTCAATTAGCAGTTATTTTGCGCTTTTTTTTTTTTTTTAAACACGCTTCTTGTGACACTGTTGGCTATTTGCCATGAAACGCTTGATTGTTCGGTGATCACGCTTCAAAAGTTTGGCAATTTCAAGACTGCTGCATCCCTCTAGAAGACATCTCACAATTTTTGACTTTTCAGAGTCAGTGAAATCTCTCTTCTGACCCATTTTGCCAAAGGAAAGGAAGTTGCCTAATAATTAAGCACACCTTATATAGGGTGTTGATGTCATTAGACCACACCCCTCCTCATTACAGAGATGCAAATCACCAGATTTACTTAATTGGTAGTTGGTTTTCATACCTATACAGCTTGGAGTAGGACAACATATATAAAAAGGATGATGTGATCAAAATACTCATTTGCCTAATAATTCTGCACACAGTGTAAAAGTAATCTCTCTACTGCTTGGATATACCAAGTACTGCTGTTTCATTTGCAAATGGGCCAGCTATGCTAAGCTGTCACATTACAGTAGAAGGAAGTGGCCAATCTGAAACCAGTTGACTCCTGGGTAGCAAAATGTTGCACATAAAGCACTTGTGGACCAAGCAACGATATTTCTGTCTCCACTTCACATAAAACTCAGACTGATGAAAAATTTTGTGAAAGCAATGAACAAGGAAGAAGGTTTTTGTTATTTGAGACAAATGTTCCCAGGAATAACAGATGCCAAGATTGTTGGTTCACAAATCCGACACATTATGAATGACAAGCACTTTGAAGAGCTGCTGGTGGGGCCTGAGAAAATTGCTTGGAAATCTTTCAATGATGTTTGAGAATAATCCTTGGCAACTATTGAGTACCAAACTACACTGAATTGGTTGGCAACCTTCTTGAAGCTTACAAAGCAATGAAGTACAGCATGTTATTAAAAATTCATTTTCTGCATTCTCCTTTGGATTTTTTCCCTGCAAATCTTGGTGCAGTGAGTGACTAATATCATGAACGTTTTCACCAGGATATTGCCATGATGGAAAAGTGTTATCAAGGCTACAAAGGAGGTGATAAATCAGGGCAAATAAATTCTGAAATTAATAATCCATGGATGTGTGGGATAGTCTGAAGCCATCCTTCATGCACAGGCTAGATGTCACACTGATAAATGGTGTCCTTCCTTATTCCCCTTTTGAAAAAGACTGCACCTTTTTGTGTGACTTCATTTGGAGAGTGTTGCCCTGGTACAATATAGGCACCTTTAGGTCCAGAAGTACTGGGGCCCTGTCCTTCCAGGTCCCAAATATCAGTCTTGATAACTGTCTCCTGAAACTGACAGGAAGTTGCGGTCTGACCTGCACATTGTGATAGCATGTAAATATTATACACCTCCATCTCTGCAATGTGCATAGCCAGATTTTTGTACCATACTCTTGTGTTCCTCCTGGCACGATACTGCTTCAGGATTTGGTCAGGTAGATCAACACCTCCCATCTACTTATACGCCAGAATGCAGTCTGGTTTGGGGGTAAGGGTACTGGTACCACATAAAGGCACAGGAATGCTACCATTACCTTGAATTGTGGTCACTACAAGGACATCCCTCTTGTCCTTATACTTGACCAACAGCATATTTTCATTGCAGGTGGCCATACTCTCATCTTTTCTGAGGCGCTGCACAATATGTGCCCTAGGGAGGCCTCTTTGATGTCTGTACACTGTCCCACAAGCTGCAGTTCCTCTGGAACTGAGGTACCTAAAGAGTGGGATGCTGGTGTAAAAGCTATCCAAGTATAGGTGATAACCCTGGTCCAGTAGTGGTTGCAGCAAATCCCACACTACGTTCCTACTAACTACTAAGATTGGAGCGCATTCTGGTAGCTCAATCTTTGTGTCCCTTGCTTCATAAACCCTAAACTTATAGGTGTACCCTGAGCTGCTCTTACACAATTTATACATTTTAATGCCATACTGGGCAGGTATTGGCAGAATTTTAGCCTCACTTTTGAAACTGATCAGAGACTCATCAATTGCAATGTTCTGATCTGGGACATCTAAGGGCAGGCACTGCACATTGTCATTATACTGTATGAATTTCAGGATAATTTCAAAACATTTTTTTGGCATAGCCATTCGATAGATTGGAGTATTATACAAGACGTCTGTACTCAAATACTGTTGAATTTTAGGTTTCTTCATTATGCCCATATGCAGAATAAGACCCCAGAAAATCTTAATTTCTGCTGCATTTACTGGGGTCTAATTCTGGGACCTGGCATATGAAGAGGTGGAATTTTGTTCCATAAATTGTTGGGCCACCATAAAATCTATAAAGTCATCAGAGAAAAAGACTTTCAAAAATTCATTTTGTCTGAAGCCTTCAGTCTCAATTTGTATTCCTGACCTGCCGACAGTCAGGAAGCCGAGTGTGAAAGATCCTCAGTGCGCCAACACCGCTTTGGCCCACACCTGAGACTTCTTTCATAAAAAAAAACACCACACTCACCGCCAGTGAGTGCTGGGTCCACAAGATAAATACAAGACAAGCTTTCTAAATTTTATATATTTATTAACCCCTAAATGGGTCGGTATTAACATTTAACACATGCCGTTCAGAACAGATATATACAAGCATGAAGTTACTAGTTACAAGATACAGTGCAATAAAATAAAACGGAATAAAAGTGAAATATTTACTTTACCACACACATCCTGGATGTGGCTCTATAATCCAACACTCACACATAGCATGTGGAGTTAACCAGTGGAGGCTTCTAGCATGTGGCATCAACACAGTCCAGCCTGCATGCTCTCATCACAGTCTCTTGTAGTCTCATCATAGTATCCTCTCAGTGGTAGTCTCAGCCCAATCTTTTCCCACTGACCTCCTCTTTTATACCCTTGATTACACCCCCCAGAATGAGGTCACCGGCGACAGCAAGTCTGATTGACTAACGCACTCAAGTCCATATCCTTTGTAAGGAGATAGGATTAAGTGAAATGATACAATGTTATCAACCATGTCTGATCTAACAGCCCAGGCTGAACAATGCATGTTTATTTGATCACTCAGGGCTAGGTAGGAATACAATAGAGCCATTCTGGGATGCATACAAAGCCCTATTGTCACAATGTTGCCACTACTGGCTATACACTTAGGATTATAGCTGTGCACATTATGAATAAATGGAACTAAGAGAGATACGCTACCCAGAGATCAAAATACAGCTTTGAGTTATAGCCATATTTAAGTGGAATCATCACACCGAGGCTCATAATTTTCTTGGGGGGTGAGGTCTATATGGGCTCTACAGCTTTGGAAACTACCTCAGCAATAGTTCTAGGGCACCTCCTTCGGGGTTGCTCATCACTGGCTGAGGAGGAGAAAAAAAAAAAAAAAAAAAAAAAAAAAAAAAGGAATGGGGCATTTTCCTCTTCTTCCTTCCTCAGTTTCAGAAGCTAGTAAGGCATATGCCTCTTTTTCTAAATACCTTCTTTGGGACAATTAGGATTGTTGGGACCTTTTTGTGTTTGCGGTATTTTACACAAGTATATAAAACTTTATTTCTTGAAAGTGTGGAGTGTATATTGTGTTTCAACACGTGTATAGATGTCAAGATTTCACAATAAGAAAAAAAAAAAAAAGACCTGAAACTGAACTACATATAGGAGACTTCTATATCTAGCAACTAATTCTAACTACTATTAGAAAAAAACCCTGAGCACAGATACAATCGGCACAAACAGGTAAAAAAAAAAAAAAAAAAAAAAAAGCAAAAAAGTGCTTTCCCAAAAAGGGGCTGTTGGTAAGGGGTTAACCAGCAGCCAGCAAGGTGGGGGAAAGCTCAGCACAGATGGATGGATGGTGGCAGAGGATTTTGAAGGGTGGCAGAGGAGGTTGCAGGGTTGGGTGAATACTGGAGGAGATACAGATGAAGACCACATGAAAATCGCAGCAGTAACATTCCAAAACGATCACAGGACAGCACGGTGACTGCTCTGCTCGCAATTCCCAGAGGGAGTGGTGCGAGCAGAGTAGTGACTGTTAGTTTACACTGCCCTGCGCGCCTGCAATTGGTTGGTTTTCTAGAGACCTGTGCAGCCCGACCAATTGCATCATTTGGAGGGATGGCACCCTCCCAAACACTCGACAAGGATTGGTGTCATGTATAGCACCAGTCACTGTAGATCTGAATCGATCGGCCAATTGTAGAGATCCACATGGCGGGGAGGGGGTTAAACCCCCCCACTTTCCAAGGAAGAAGATTGCTGCTGTCATGAACAGCAGCAATCTTCTTAAAATCCCTTAAGGACCTGGCATACTATTACGCCTGGGTGCGCAAAGTACCTAGCACCCAAGACGTAATAGTACATCCAAGGTTGCAAAGGGGTTAAAGAATAAGGCCCCACATAGCGTTATGCATAAAAAAAAAAAAAACGCTGTGGGAAAAGCCACGGTGGCAACTCATTGCAGCTTTTCGCACAGCGCTTTTCACAGAAGGTCTATGACAGTTTTGGAAAATGCAGCGTGTCCGCTGCACGTATTTTTATGCAAAGTGAGGATGGGATTCGCTAGTGTTTTTTCTGTGGCGTTTATGTCACATGGGACACCCAGTCTAATAGTGGTCTTCTGGAGAGTTTTCGCCTAATACTATAACATATCTACATCACATATCATATACCACATCTCCCATCGTACATATGTGCTGCCTGTTAGAATAACAACACAGCTACATCACATGTAATATAACATGTACATCACAGACTTATCAGATAATACATATCACAATATAACACATCTAGATCATGTATTATTACACATTTCAAATGCAGCCTACTTTACTCCACCACGCATGTATAAATATTCTTCATGCTTCTGTAGTGCTTGTCACAGAGTCTTTTTCACTTTAGAACGACTGAGATGGGAGAATAACACATTATAGCGTTATCTCTGCCTGTTGTATCTGGACCATCTGTACCTCCTGTAGTCCTGCTGTGGATTGTATCATTTTTGGTTGTCACTATACATATCCTACACAATTCTGTTACTTTTATTTTTTCATGCTGGAAATCAGCAAAATCATCTGAACAAGATCAGCATGGACACAGTAACACACCAGACACAATGTGCAGGCCCAAAGTGTTCCTTACTACCAGACACCTCTCACTTTGAAGCAATTGGACAGAGTTTACACCCAAGTTTGTTTTTTGGGGTTCACAGAGGACCAAGTTCCTTCTGCTGCTGTCCTGACTTCAGGCCGACTCCGAAAGACTTCAGCAGCTGTATGAAGAGGTTGCCAGAGCCCTGCGTTGCTTCCTTAGGTTTTGCCAACAATCCTTTCTACTACTCACCTGGAAATTTTTAACGTCTACAAAACAACAGCACAGATTCAGGCAGATCTGCGACAGAAGATGCTTTATATACTCACCTATCCTGAAGCCCATGGGCAGGTCGTGAGGTGGAGGTAAGATTACCAACCTCTACTGACCAGAGGTTCTGCCATATTCCTCCATAGACACTTAATCCACCCACACAAGCAGCAGAGGGAGATTGTTGGGAGGGGAGGAAAAATACAATGGAGGTTTACACACTGGAGGCTCTGCCATACTCCTCTTGTTTACCAAGCAGCACAGTCTTCTCCCTGGAATAAAAGGTTGACAAGCTATGAGGACATATAATAGTGGGGTGACAGCATCTATGCAGATAATAGGCCACACACACAACTACCTGTTAGTTATGGTTTTGTTATATAAAATACACCCGAAAATAATATGGAAGTGGGTCTGGTCAATGTGGGTGGGTTGCTCACATACACTGCACAGGGTGTGGGACGTGCTGCCAGACACTAGACACAGAGTAGGATGCCGTTACAGACACTGCATGGGACACAGTCGCAGACACTCAGGACTGGACATGGTCACATATACTGCACGGGGTGTGGGACATGACTGACAGACATCAAGTGTGATGTGGTTACAGACACTGCGCTGTGTGTGGGACGTAGTCACAGACACTCTGGACTTGACTTGGTCACAGACACCGTGTGAGGTGTGAGACACAGTCAGAGACACTCTAGACTGGACATGGTCACGGTCACAGACACAGCGCGGGGTGTGGGATGTGGTGACAGACATTGCGCTGTGTATGGGACGTAGTCACAGACACTCAGCACTTGACTTGATCACAGACACCGTGTGGGGTGTGAAACACAGTCAAAGACACTCTAGACTGGACATGGTCACAGACACTGCACGGGATGTAGTTACTGAAACTCAGGACTGGACATGGTCACAGACATAGATTTGGGTGTGGGACGAGGCGACAGACATTCTGGACTGGACTTGAACCAACACTGTGTGGGATACAGGACGAGGTCACAGGCACTCTGGACTGGACTTAGTCACAGGCACTGCGTGAGGTGCGGGACACGGTCACAGAGACTACACTGGACATGGCCGCAAGCACTGCGTGATGGTCGGGTTTCGGTCACAGACACTCTGGCCTGGACTTCTCAGACTCTGCACGGAGTGTAGGACACGGTCACAGAAACTCAGGGCTGGACTAGGCGCAGACACAGCACTGGGTGCGGGACAGTCTCAGACACTCTGCACTGGACATAAAGCAGGACAGACAGTACAGGGGTGGGGGACATGGGAACACACTGGACACCGAAACAGACACTGTGTGGGGCGCAGACCGCGGTCTTGGATGCCGTCGCACTGAGGATTGTCTGGATTATGATACTATGGGGCAGATTTATTTCTTACCTATATCTGATTGTAGAAAAGCTGGGTGATCCCGTAATATGGCGGCCAGTAGAGCTGTCACACATGAGGAGGGCAGGAATCACTGCGGCGCGCTCTGTACTCGCTCAGTCACCTCAGGTTTGAGGTTTTGGACTCTCATGCCGTCTGTTCCCGCGCTACTTCAGTCAGCCAATCACCTGCTTGTGTGCGGAGAACCAATCGCTGCTCGATATTCAGTCTAGTTCCGCCCCCAACTCTACAGAGAGGACGCTGATTGGATAAAACGCCGAGCGTCAGAACTGAGAGACAAGTGAGTAGACGAGAGTGAGAAGAAGCGTAGTGTCTAGGCAACCGGCCGAGCGGGAGAGAGAGAGGGGTGGAGACGGGGAGGAGAGGAGGCGGAAAGGAGGCGGTCACCGTTGTACTGGGGTCACTGTCCTGTCAGAGAATGAAAGTCAACACTGTATTAGGGGTCACTGTCCTTTCACATAGTGGGTGACTGGTGCACTGGGGGTCAATTTCCTATCATATAGGTGGTTATTGGTTTACTGGGAGTCACTGTTGTGTTATAGAGCAGAGGTCACCCATGTACGGGGGTTACTGTCTTGTCAGATAGGGGGTCACTAGGGTACTGGGGGTTACTGTCCTGTAAAATAGCGGAGATCATCGTTCTACTGGAGTCATTGTCTTGTCGGAGAGTGGAGGTCACCGTTATACTGGGGGTCACTATCCTTTCATATAGTGGGGGTCAATGTCCTGTGAGATAGTGAGTCATCGGTGTACTGAGGGTCACTGTTTTGTCATAGAGCGGAGGCCACCGTTGTACTGGTGGTTACTGTCTTGCCATGGAATGCAGGTCTTCATTGTACAGGGGGTCACTGATGTGGGAGGAGGTCACCGGTGTACTGTGGATCACTGCCCTGTGAGATAGGGGGTCACCGTTGTCTTGGGGGTCACTGTCCTGTCAGAGAGCAGAGGTCACCTTTGTACTGGGGGTCACTGTCCTGTCAGAGAGCGAAAGGCAACATTGTACTGGGGGTCACTGTCCTTTAACATAGTGGGTGACTGGTGCACTGGGGGTCAATTTCCTGTCATATAGGGGGTTATCGGTTTACTGGGGGTCACTGTTGTGTTATAGAGCAGAGGTCACCCATGTACAGGGGTTACTGTCCTGTCAGAGAGCGTAGTTCACCGTTGTATTGTGGGTAACTGTCCTGTCAGATAGGGGGTCTCTTGTGTAGCCTTGCACCTGTGTGTTCACCACTTTACCAGGGCAGAGTTTTACACACTAGTAGTAAATAGTGAAGGTTGATATTCACTTACTGCAAGCAGAGGTCAAGAAGACAAACGGTAAAGAGCCAGATAAACATGGAGGGTTAGGAGGACGATGAAACCACTGTCATGTCCACAGAAGCAGCAGAATATGGTAATGCAGAAAAATAATACGTAGACATATATAATGTTAAGAGGATGCTATTTGTGCAGGAAATCTTTACTAGAACTGTTTCCATGTGTAAATAGTCATGAGATGAAGGAACTCGGAGTATGTACTGTTATATCCCCCCCCCAAATCCGCTCACTAACCCATGTAAACCATCTCTTCGGGTATTTTCAAGTCGTGTAGTCATGTTATTTTCATGGCACCTGCCACAATTATGTGTCAGAATGGTAATTATACAATAGCAGAAATGAGAAAAAGGGTTCTTAATTTCTCATGGATCAAAAATTTATAATACAAGCAAGCAAAGATCCACAATTATATGACAAATAAAACTTTACATTTAATAATCATCTAAAATATAATTGGCCCCAATGATTGGATGGTATAAAAATCGGAAAATAATTGGAATGCTCTTACCCGTTCCAGATGAAGGATGTCATACCCCACCTTTAGGGCCACAATTTATCCAAACACAAAGGGAACCAAGGATGGGTGCAGGAGATTGACCCTGTGCAGCCCTGTCACCCTTAACTTCCGCCCTTACAAGGGTGGTCCTAATGCTGACCCTAAAATTGCCCTCTTAATATCTCCTTCCCTTCACTTCTTGGTGACTGCCTGATATTGAAAACACTGGGCAGCAGATTAGGGGGGTGTTTTGGAGTTCTTTTCTAAACTGACAGTGTGAGCATACCTAAGCTGGGCTCTGGTAAAAAAGTTAAGCCCCTGGGTGGCACTGGCTGTGGTTAATAAGCCCCTTGGTTATACTGGCTGGGTAAATGCACAGCAGCTAGGTCTAGCTAAGCACTTTTTCTTTTTTTAATTGGCCCCTCTTAAATTGGTGGTTCAGTGTGGTGGAGCAGTGGTGCTGAGGTGGACTAGGCTGGTTATAGAGGAGAGCACATGGTCAGCAGTAGTGCTGAGGTGGACCAGGCTGGTTATAGAGGAGAACACATGGTCAGCAGTGGTGCTCAGGTGGACCAGGCTGGTTATAGAGGAGAGTACATGGTCAGCAGTGGTGCTCAGGTGTTTCTCAGCGTAAATCTGGCTGTATGAAGTGAACTTCAGAGTTATGATGCAGTGAGCTGTCAGACAGCAGAATGCTACTGCACTGAACTGACATAAAGCTGTCACTTTGGTCCAATCGTGTTCTGGCCATTCGGTAGCTGACTGCATCATATTTCTCTATGAGTTCACTTTATACAGTTTATTCTGGAGAACACAGCTCGGACTGTTTTTCCTGGAGAAGACTCCGTCTTGTGAATCTAGAAGGTGTGAACGAACTAAACATGAAGAAATTATGCAGAGTGAGGAGTCTGACTTCTTGTAATGTCTCCGTATAGCATAGTGGTGTGGGAGTTTTCTGAAGATTAGCGGTTCCTGTGGCTAGTCTCACATTGGTAGTGAAGAAATTTGTGGCATTCAAAGGTATTTAATCAGTAGGAACTGAATATTTTTTGAGTAATGCAATCCATATGCAAAAAAAACATTTAGTAACATTTTATCTGTGTCGGACCTTCCTCAAACAATCTGTGTACAATAAATCCAAAAATGTCTTTGAAACAATTGTACATAATGTTTGCTAACTGAGAGCACATCTGATGTCAAGTATGGCAAAATATATCAGATCTTGGCATGACATGTTTTCTTTATTAGCATACTTTATGTACAATTGTTTGTTGGCCATTTTTTGGTTTATTGTCCCCAGATTGTCTGAGAATGGTCTGAGGCGGACTGAATTGTCTCACAGTGTTTTTTTTGCACTTAGACTGCATTTCTGAATAAAAGATCAGTTTCTATGTTAATTGCCTTTGTGTGCCGGAAATTTCTTTACTGTGGATGTGGAGTGAGTTCCTATTTAAGTACCAGAAATTTCATGAGTGTCATGTCACTGTTATCTACAGTCTGACATTGGCGACAAAGGATGTGCATATCTCCCACCCAGACACTGGCCTAATGTGAAGCCTGGTCCTGAGCTCATAGAGAACACTTGTTGCTTCTTCTATTTCAGCCTTCTGATTATAATATGGGTATGAACATGATTTCAGTCGTTATTCATTGTAATTTAATGTATATAGCAACTAAAGGACTCTTGTACACCATAGTGTATATGTTATGATTTGGAGGACTGTATACTTTTGCTATATGGTGTCCTCTGACTTATATGTATTATCAGCTGGAGGGCTGTATGCTATGGTGTATGAAATGCTTTTAGCTTTGTGTATTGTCAGCTGGAGAGTTTTATACTGTACCGCAATGAAGTTTTGTTTCCTCTGTATATTTTCAACTGTAGGACTGTGTGCTGTGTTGTATGATGTTTTTTGAATTCTGTATGTTACACCATGTAACAATTTTCAAAAAAATATTTGTTCCCAGTTGTTAAGTGTGTTTTCCTGATTGTTTGTACCTTAAATGAATAGAAAAAAGTTATTATTCCCTGTAAACTTTGCTTTTGTGGTCAGCACAATGATATTTTGAAATTGATCTATTTTTAAGGATATTCGCAATATTTGAAGATACTTAAGAAGCTTCTGGAATTGTGAGAACTATCAAGAAGTTTCTAGAACTGCCCAGAATTATCTAGAACTTTCTGGGACTGTACAGAATTGTAGGTAGCCGTATAACTACAGTTATATAGGGCCACTGTAGCTCTTCCTGAGAGACGGAGA
>CAMRHE010000876.1:375000-377356 GCA_947044405.1 Leptodactylus fallax
AAAATTAAAATTAAAAAATTAAAATTAAAATTAAAAATTAAAATTAAAATTAAAATTAAAATTAAAATTAAAATTAAAATTAAAATTAAAATTAAAATTAAAAATTAAAATTAAAATTAAAATTAAAATTAAAATTAAAATTAAAATTAAAATTAAAATTAAAATTAAAATTAAAATTAAAATTAAAATTAAAAAAATTAAAATTAAAATTAAAATTAAAATTAAAATTAAAATTAAAATTAAAATTAAAATTAAAATTAAAATTAAAATTAAAATTAAAATTAAAATTAAAAAAATTAAAATTAAAATTAAAATTAAAATTAAAATTAAAATTAAAATTAAAATTAAAATTAAAATTAAAATTAAAATTAAAATTAAAATTAAAATTAAAATTAAAATTAAAATTAAAATTAAAATAAAAAATTAAAATTAAAATTAAAATTAAAAAATTAAAATTAAAATTAAAATTAAATTAAAAAATTAAAATTAAAATTAAAAAATTAAAATTAAAATTAAAATTAAAATTAAAATTAAAATTAAAATTAAAATTAAAATTAAATTAAAATTAAAATTAAAATTAAAATTAAAATTAAAATTAAAAAATTAAAATTAAAATTAAAATTAAAATTAAAATTAAAATTAAAAAATTAAATTAGGGTTAAAATTAAAATTAAAATTAAAATTAAGGGTTAAAATTAAAATTAAAATTAAAATTAAAATTAAAATTAAAATTAAAATTAAAATTAAAATTAAAATTAAAATTAAAATTAAAATTAAAATTAAAATTAAAATTAAAATTAAAATTAAAATTAAAATTAAAATTAAAATTAAAATTAAAATTAAAATTAGGGTTAAAATTAAAATTAAAAAAATTAAAAAAAATTAAAATTAAAATTAAAATTAAAATTAAAATTAAAATTAAAATTAAAATTAAAATTAAAATTAAAAAAATTAAAATTAAAATTAAAATTAAAATTAAAATTAAAATTAAAATTAAAATTAAAATTAAAATTAAAATTAAAATTAAAATTAAAATTAAAATTAAAATTAAAATTAAAATTAAAATTAAAATTAAAAATTAAAATTAAAATTAAAATTAAAATTAAAATTAAAAATTTAAAATTAAAATTAAAATTAAAATTAAAATTAAAATTAAAATTAAAATTAAAATTAAAATTAAAATTAAAATTAAAATTAAAATTAAAATAAAAAAATTAAAATTAAAATTAAAATTAAAATTAAAATTAAAATTAAAAAAAATTAAAAAAATTAAAAAATTAAAATTAAAATTAAAATTAAAATTAAAATTAAAATTAAAATTAAAATTAAAATTAAAATTAAAATTAAAATTAAAATTAAAATTAAAAAAATTAAAATTAAAATTAAAATTAAAATTAAAATTAAAATTTAAAATTAAAATTAAAGTTAAAAAATTAAAATTAAAATTAAAATTAAAATTAAAATTAAAATTAAAATTAAAATTAAAATTAAAATTAAAATTAAAATTAAAATTAAAATTAAAATTAAAAAATTAAAATTAAAATTAAAATTAAAAAATTAAAATTAAAATTAAAATTAAAATTAAAATTAAAATTAAAATTAAAATTAAAATTAAAAAAATTAAAATTAAAATTAAAATTAAAATTAAAATTAAAATTAAAAATTAAAATTAAAATTAAAATTAAAAAAATTAAAATTAAAATTAAAATTAAAATTAAAATTAAAAAATTAAAATTAAAATTAAAATTAAAATTAAAATTAAAATTAAAAATTAAAATTAAAATTAAAATTAAAATTAAAATTAAAATTAAAAAAATTAAAATTAAAATTAAAATTAAAATTAAAATTAAAATTAAAATTAAAAATTAAAATTAAAAAATTAAAATTAAAATTAAAATTAAAAAAATTAAAATTAAAAAAATTAAAAATTAAAATTAAAATTAAAAAATTAAAATTAAAATTAAAATTAAAATTAAAATTAAAATTAAAATTAAATTAAAATTAAAATTAAAATTAAAATTAAAATTAAAATTAAAATTAAAATTAAAATTAAAATTAAAATTAAAAAAATTAAAATTAAAATTAAAATTAAAATTAAAATTAAAATTAAAATTAAAATTAAAATTAAAAAATTAAAATTAAAATTAAAATTAAAATTAAAATTAAAATTAAAATTAAAATTAAAATTAAAATTAAAATTAAAATTAAAAAAATTAAAATTAAAAATTAAAATTAAAAAAAATTAAAATTAAAAATTAAAATTAAAATTAAAAAATTAAAATTAAAAATTAAAATTAAAAATTAAAATTAAAATTAAAATTAAAATTAAAAAATTAAAATTAAAATTAAATTAAAA